>OX421452.1:4887953-4972953 GCA_949126865.1 Montipora capitata | reverse complement strand
GTTTCAAGTCTTTGTTTCAAAGAGAGTCTTGGTGCTCAACTATTGAAAGGGAAATGAATAATTATTGATTTCCATAAGAATACACAACTCATCTCCATTTGAATGGTTGTGCACCAGGACTCGCTTTGATACTGAGGCGTGCAGCAACTCAGAAATGGGCTATTCTAACGCTGGTTACGTCAGCTCAAGATTCAAAATGGGTCACCTTTCTTCTATTTAATATTTAGATGGAATAACTTGCATCTCCTATTAACAAAAACTATGAAAATTTTGCGCAAACACTCAAATCTGTTTGTGTTGGCCTGTTTATGTCACCACTCGCATGAGGAATCAAATGAGTGGGTGACACATGTACAAATGCTGATCTTGTAACCCCTTCGTTGTAAAATGCTTCTCAAGTTTTGCATGTTAACTTAAATTAATTTAAAATGTTTTTCTGTGAAATTTAAAAAAATTGGTACATGAAAAACAAAAAAAAACATGCTGTATTTTAAAAACTCATTTTTCTGTAAAACTTGCCTATCTCTAACATTACCTGGTAACGCTGTATGGGAAGATTTCACTGTCCTGTTTTTTCCAAAAAGGGCAACATATGATGATTTTAAGTCTCAAAGAAAGGCCTTTCATGATTGCCATGGTAACAGTATTTCGGAGGAAAATGTGACGTGAGGAATAGATCTATGATGGGGACTCAATACCATGGCCAAATTTCGTCTCAATATCATTACCCTAATTATATCTAAGAATGGAATATGTTTATTTGTGTGAAAAAAGGAGAAACTATTTTGAGCCTCCTTAGGTCATTTCATGCCTCATCCATTTCACCCAAAGCTTGAGGAAGAGTCAACCTCCTTCTCACTTTGATATGGAACAGGGTATAATGCTTATTCACACAAAAATGACTTACGGTAATTAGCTTTGCACAAATGATCACCAGAATTAATGATAATTATCCCATGCCACATGATTGAAAATCAAAGGGAAATGCTTCCTCCCACAGGTATCGATGTTTGTTTTCGTCAAATAATAATAATAATAATAATAATAATAAGAATAAGAATAATAATTAGTTTCCTCACCAGAGCTGTACCAACTAGTGTATCAAATTCCTTTGTCAATAAAGATGAACAACTTGTCAGAGCCTTCAGAAACCTTTGCAAATGAACTTCCTAGAAATAAAACCAAATCAAAAGTTAAATTATCACAAAACAACGATCTAATCATGCAGTCTGAGAATTAAAGTTTTCTACATTTAACACTCTACCACCTATGATTGTGGGGAATTAAAAACTTGAGAATAAGTAAAAGGAGACTGGAACCAGCCTAGAATCAGTCTATCCTTGCCTATTAGTGAGCACCGGAGCTTCTTTGCACACATCTGCATGACAGTCATCATTTAAGAGGAATGGAAGACTGTGTACAGTCTGTTATGACAAAATTCCTATGGAATTCGATGGTCTCGCAACACCTCATTAAAATGAGACCCACATACTTTAATTTCAGGATCAGCAAGCTTTTGAATTAGCCGGTCATAATCCTTGGTTTTTCCCTGAAAGAAAGTCAAGTGTCATACCTGTAGTTACTGAGATGCATCAGCCTAACTTTTTATTAGAAAACTTAAGAAGTGGCTATTGTACATGTATTTGTGTGTAAACAATATAATATATACTGCAATTTATAAAATGTCATTATTCTAACATAAACATGATTCTCTCTCCATTCGTTAGAAATCATCCTTTCAAATTTCAGAGAAATCAACGAATCCACAAACATTTTATGATTTTTCTTAGCGACGTGACCAAAGGTCAACAGATTACGGGCAAGTTTGGGCATTGAGTTTCACAATGACAGATGTCAAACACATTCTTTTCACAAAATTCCTCCAAATTGCAAAGTATCCTCTCAGAAAACAAAAACATCATTCTAAAAGCTTCTTCTACGTAAAAAGTATGTTAAACCTTTGACGCCCAAACTGGCCTAAACCGGCCTGACGATTTTACTCATCAATGGGGAACCCCTGGGAATCAATGGGTTATGGAGGTAATTTTCAGAGTGGAAAACACAACAACTGAGAAGCTAACATCATTTGACTTAACAATTGCCACAAAAAACCATCCAGATATTTCCACTTGGCTCTAAAGTAGCTCTTTATGTAATTTTTCCATGATTTCAACTAAAATTCCGTGTTTTTCACCCTCCTGCATGGACACCCTGTCAATCTTGCTCAAAGGCGACCTTCGTTATACCAGAGAATGATATCATTTCAACCAATTCAGATAAAAACTGGCCAGTGATTGGCTAATTGCCATATATTGTTACTGACCAAGTTTCCTAAATTTTTCCGATGATTCACCGGCATGCTGGATGTTATTGTGGCGTTCCAAAATGGTGCAAGACAAACGCTCGGTATGCTGGATGGTATTGTGACGTTTCAAGATGATGCAGATTTGTAATAGACCCACAACCTCTTCTCTTGGTTTCTCGCACTTGGAACATGTACAGGTTCACCACAAACATGCAGAACACCCAACTCAACAAACATATTACATGGAGATAGGGGAGAGGGGTAGGTACATCAAGTAATCTAATACTATTATCATGTATGTGCTAAATAACAAATACTCTATACTAAAAAAAAGAACAACAGAGGAATAGGGAAATAACAAGAAAAAAGAGGAAATGAGCAGAAAAAGGCAACACTGGAAATCATTAAAGATGTCAGAATAAGAGAAAGTGCTTATACAAATATCACCTAACAATGAGCATAGTGATGCTTAAGTGCCTCTTATCACGAAATTATTATTTTTTGTTCCAAAAAAATCTGCCAATTACGGTTGGGCAGAATCTCCTTAGATTGGTCCTAAAGGAAGCAATTAATATTGCAACTAAATCTGAAGAACTTTTTCTGACACTTAAACGTGATCTTGTTCAATAGTTTAGTTACTGCAGGCACGGCTATAGAGAGAATAGAACTTTGGAAAGCACGTTGAGCACCGCGATTGTCGGACGGTGTTTTATAAAAACAGCTGAAAGAGTTAAAACGCTTCAGCAAGTGTCAAGCGTGACAAGACAAGTTAGAGACAGAAAAAGAACCTGACAAACAATCCTTTAACCTTAAACTTACCACTTTGACATTATCCATGGCGCTTGTGATCAAAGACGCTAGAACTACGACACCGCTTTTGGAAATCTCAAGCTCCGGAGACTCGTGTGAACTTTTTTGAACAGACATTCCTCCGACCTTAACGAAAGATTACGACCAAGAGGTATGGTTTTCCTTGAATTTGACTTTAACAGTGTTATGGAGCTGTTTACGTAAGCTATATGAACGCATTTTTAGGCAAAACTTGCCGCCGCTGTATGAACTCCACAGCCACGTCGTGTTAAAAAAGGACGGCAAGTATTTCGTGTAAGACCACGCGTGTACAATGGGAGGATCTGGGAACTACTGTAATACCAAAGTGAACATTGGGAAAGACCTCATGCAAGATGCATATACTACGTAAGACACGCTAAATTATCTGAATTATCCAGTTTCCCACAATTCAGTCATCCATATACATTTACCTTCACAGAGCTCCGAAGTCTTTAAGTTTCCAAAGAGTGAGATGCTTGCTGGAGATTGCGCCAGAGGCACAACTGTCCAGTGTTTCTTGTGCCGGAAGTGCCAAAAAGTTCTAGGGGGGTCCGGGGACATGCTCCCCGGAAAATTTTTGAAAATCGCTGGTAATGCACCGTCGAGTCCGCAATTTTGATTTCTTCGTGCTGCTCGCTTAGAGAGCCCATTATATTATGGTAATCCTGAGCTAAGATATGATAATCATATCGGCCTACACTTCATATATTATAAACGGGTGAAAGTCCTAAAGAAAGAAGAAAATTGGTAGCACACAAACAGATTGAACATTTTCCGAAGTTCAGTGCCAGTAAGGGAGCGAATTCGAAATTCATGAGCACTTCTGAAAGCTTAAAAGGTAGAGTTACCTACCAAAAGAGTGCTAATGCGTGAGAAATGCACGTGTCGGTGTGAGAGCGTGAGATTGTATCGAAATACTTGAGACTGACGCTCAATGCGTGAGAGCGGCGTTATCTATATCTATTTACCTCCATTTATAAAAATTATCATCATCTGTATTAATATACATTACACTTTAAGTGTAAGGAGCTGCCCAAAGTGTCTTGGAGACACCCTCGGTCCCGCCACTGACACTAGCTAGACCTCATCATCACTAGGAGAGCGGACCTCAGCACTGTCCTCCACACAAGAAGCTATCGCAGCGCTGACCGTGACACGGACCACTCGCTCGTTGCAAGCAGGGCCAGGCTGAAGCCCAGAAATACCCACCACGGCAAGACCAAGGGTCGCCGCCGCATCAACGCCTGTGGCACCTCCGACCCCGTTAAGGCTCAGAGCTTCGCTGACAGTTTCCAGGAGAAACTTGCTGCGCAACCAACAACCACCAACCCGGATGCCAAGTGGTCTCACCTCCGTGATGCCATCTACGACTCAGCCATGGCTGCATTCGGCAAGAAAGAACGCAAGAATGCTGACTGGTTCGAGTCTTTCTGGGAAGAAATGCAGCCAGTCACGGAGGCCAAGAGGAAAGTGATGCTGGCTCACAAGCAGAACCCTTCCCCAAGCACACGCGCCACCCTTCGAGCAGCTAGGAGCAAGGCCCAGAAGACCGCCCGCCGCTGTGCCAACGAGTACTGAACCTATGCAGAACCTATGCGCCAAACTCCAGCTAGCAGCGGACTGTGGCCACACAAAGGGGATTTATGAGGGAATCAAAACTGCCACCAGCCCTACGAGCGTCAAAACAGCCCCTCTCAAATCAAAGACTGGCGAGGTCATCACTGATCAGAGCATGCAGCTGCAGCGTTGGTGGAGCATTATTTCGACCTCTACTCAACCCAGAACATCGTCACAGACACTTCCCTCAATGCCCTGCCTGAGCTGCCAGTCATAGAGGAGCTTGACAACACGCCGACACTGGAAGAGCTCAGCATAGCCATCGACGGTCTCGCCTGTGGCAAGGCACCGGGGAAGGACGGTATCCCGCCGGACGTTTTGAAGAATGGGAAGCAAACCACCCTGCAACCGCTTCATGAGCTCCTCTGCCTGTGCTGGGATCAAGGTCACATTCAGCCCAAGACATGAGAGATGCCAACATAGTCACCCTGTACAAGAACAAGGGTGACCGTTGTGATTGCAACAACTATCGCGGCATCTCTCTTCTGAGCATCGTTGGCAAAGTCTTCGCTCGGGTCACCTTGACCCGCCTGCAGAGCCTTGCTTTGCAAGTCTACCCCGAGTCACAGTGTGGCTTCAGAGCCGGGAGGTCCACAGTGGACATGATCTTCTCCCTCCGTCAGCTGCAGGACAAGTGTCGAGAGCGGTAAAAGCCATTGTTCCTCGCCAAAGCTTTTGACTTGGTGAGCAGAAGCGGGCTCTTCAAGATTCTCCAGAAAATTGGCTGTCCTCCAAAGCTCCTGGCGATCATCACCTCCTTTCACCAGGACATGCAGAGTACGGTCTGCTTCGATGGGGCCACCTCCAATGCCTTCCCAGTCAGCAGTGGAGTAAAGCAGGGCTGTGTCCTTGCTCCAACCCTGTTCGGGATTTTCTTCTCGATGCTGCTCCAGTATGCCTTTGTAGACTGTACAGAAGGTGTCTACGTCCCGACGAGATCAGACGGCAAACTCTTCAACATCGTCAGACTCCGCACCAAAACCAAAGCTTACGTGGTGCTTATATGGGAGCTGCTGTTTGCAGACGACGCTGCTTTATCATTTCACAGCTAGGAGGGTCTCCAACATCTGGTAGACAAGCTGTCCCACGCCTGCACGGAGTTTGGGCTAACGATCAGCCTCAGGAAGACCAACATCCTGGGGCAAGGTGCTG
This sequence comes from Montipora capitata, assembly GCA_949126865.1. Lineage (NCBI taxonomy): Eukaryota > Metazoa > Cnidaria > Anthozoa > Scleractinia > Acroporidae > Montipora > Montipora capitata. Next base: position 4,967,048 of record OX421452.1, on the reverse strand, counting down.
AGTCCCCCCCCAGTCAACACCATCGACAACACGGAGCTGGAAGTTGTGGACGCCTTCACCTACTTGGGCTCCACCATATCAAGCTCGACTTCGCTCGATGCTGAGATCATCTGCAGCATCGCCAAAGCAGCTGCCGTCATGGCATTTGTGTTAAAGGTTTGTGATAGTGGAAGGTCAAGAGAGGGTCAACAATATGATCCTTTTCCTTGAAGGTAAGAAAATTGTTTAAAAAGTGAATTGTACCCCCAGTTAAGTCATCGCGCTTGTATTGTCTTGTATTCAGTAATTTTCTCACAAAAAACCAGCCTTCACTTTCTACAAAAGCGAGTAAATTTGCCTCGAATGATACTGCATCACTATATCAGTCCGCGATAAAATAAAGAGAATGAGTCAACGAGTAAGAAAAGAAAAGAAAAATATACATATTTCAAAGAGCGGGGTTAAACGAATTCGAGTAGCTAGAGTGAGATTCAGAGAAAGAATTTATGCGCTGCAGATACTGTCAATCTTTCCCCGTGCATGCAACCGCTTCATCCTTAGTCAATGCTTCCCTGCTGCGCTAGCATAACGAGTACGGCAAAAGAGACCCCTGCCATGGGTCGAAAGCATGTGCGGCGGATACTTAGCGACCGAATTCTCACGTCATTCTTCATGTTGTGTAGGCTCACTTAACAACAGCCGAATTACTGTAAAGGGATGCGCGAGACATAGCGGCCTACGACAACGACGTCAAATGCGCAGAATTTATTTGCCATTCACGAAAGCATAAAGTTTGATCTTGGTAACCGGATGATATCATTGAAGTACGCGTCTATTATCAATTATGAAGTTGTGTCTATATTCCAGTTTTCAAGTATATTTTCTTTGGTTACAAGTGTACATTAAAAAGGAAATACACCATGAAACTTTTCAGTTATTTCGAATGTACTTTAACATGATGATAACATGTAACAATAATTTGTTGTTGAAATTCAGAAGTCAAGTTGATTTAAAAACCACAAGAAAGCCTTACTAGTTAAAACAACAAACACGGGATTAAAATAAAATACAAAAAACTGAAGATGAAGTAATAATGTCTTAAGTTCTGCTTTTCTGTTAGAACAGGTGCTCCCAGTATTTTAAGCTATGCTCCTAACATTTTCTGCTGTGTGCCTAAAATTTTGGCAGTGCGCCTAGAAATAGACCGGCTTGGTAGCACAAGTGCTCCCAAAGCCAACAATAAACTTTGAGCCCTGAACAGACAAGATGGCATACATCCTTCATAGAAACAAGTGTTAAAACTTGTTACCAAGTAAAACTTGGTAAACAAAAATAACTCAGAAACGATGCACCGCACAGACTTGAGAATTGGAGAGGAGATTTCTAAATACATCCCAAGTTTTTGGCTTTTTTCATTCGTGTGATAGACATGAAGGTAATGTTCTAGAATTTGTCATGAATGTTACAGGAACTATTCATAGCGATGCGATGTTGTGGCTGATCACAGAGACAGTCATGATTATCACTACCCACTCTTTGTATCACTTACTTGTTAACCTTTTAAGTTCTAAGTGCTTGGTTTCTTTTTTTCGGCGATAAACGGTCTGCAGAACTTGGTTCCGCCATGTAAAGGCCCGTGTAAGAAGTACTCATTGAACATCTGCTGTTTTGGGTCAATGTGGGCTCGTGTATAAACGTCACGTGACAAATGTCCAGTTCGTATATTCGGACAGCCAGCCAGTTCCCATTAATCTGGTAGGATTATCATTTTGTAAGGTTTTTTTGGGCCATCTTCGTCCACAGAAGCCCCCAGGCTGGCATCATTAAGCCGGAATGTGGGTAAAGGCAACCCTTTGAAAGAAAACAGAGGCGAGAGATGGTTTCATGCAGACTGGGACGCCTAAAATGCTCTGTTGTAAACATGGCGGTTTACGAGTGAAGTTGTCTCTCTGGCCTTTCTGTGGACGAATTCCAGGACCTACTGACACAATCTGGGCAAGTTTTGAAAGCTAAAACCTTCAATCGATGCGTTATTCTGCTGGTAGGACTGGGTGGCCCGACACTTATGAAAAAACTATGAAATGAGAATCGGGAGTCTTCCCTTGTCATGGAATGGCAGAATTACCCAGAATTCTTTTTGGGCATGAGCGAGGCAACTTTAAAAAAAGCACGAGACTGGCCCTCATCGAATGGCTGAAGTCGCGGCCAGAGGAAATGATTTCTAGCCAGATACTCAGGAGTAGGCCTGGTGTGTGCTGTTAACTTAGATTTTGGATTTCTGAACAAGTTTTTATCATAGAAAATTCGCGACTAAGTTGTGCTTTCATTTCGCTGTAATTCTCGTGTCAAAGGAGCGGTATAATAATGTAAATAAGAGAATAACGATATTTATATTTGCAGATTACCTGTCCTCTTACTACGAAAGTCAAGCTCTACATCTCTATGCAATAACCGCATTCAAAATTTCCTCGTATTACTTGATGAAAGTATGTTTTCTTGTTTTTTTTTTTTTTAAAAAAAAAAAAGGGTTTTTCTGCTTTTATGAAAAATACGTTTTGTCTCCTGTCCCCTTCTTATGCATGATGTTCGCGGAAATTACATTCTGTCCCTCAATAAACCTGGAACAGCCAGTTATGGTCTTAGTTCTCTTTTTTCTTACGTATCAGCTAAGTTGCAGAATGCGCTACCTGATTTTATCCATACCTATGAGTTTACTGGTTTTAAAAGAGAAATCCAGGGCCGCATTTTGTACAGCGGCTTTCCTTTTTAATGAATATATCTTTAAATATTATGTATTTACTAGGTATCTGTATATGCTATGTATTTTAGCTGTAAATGTAATGTCTCGAAGATATTACCTCCTGTAGTTATTCGGAAATTCCGGATGAAAAATAAAGCTTATGCCTGTATGTATGTTACCTTTAGCAGGGCGCATGCGTACACTTTGTAATCTGCGACTCCAGTGCTTACCATATGACAGATAAAATGACTTTTCTTTTCAATATATAAGCCATCGAAATCGTACGCTATATTGTAATGACAAGGGCGGTCTGAGAAGCTGTGAGTAGGCGTGGGATTTGTCACATATGGTTTAGGGGCCGACATATCTCTCCCTCAATGCCGTACCGGGAGGCAAGGTCGGTAGCAGAAAGCAGCGAAGGGCCAACTGCGTCCAAAAGCGATCGCACGGGCCGAAATCCCGGGATGACTCGTTTGGTACGACGCTCCAGCGCCAGTGTCTGGAGGTACTGCTTTTTTCTCTCTTGTTCAAACATTCCGTCAGCGCATGCGCAAATGCTCTGGCTCTTCGATACCTAACCTACCCAAAAAAATTAACATGCTGGTTTTCTTCTTCTTGTTTTTGTTTTTTTTTTTTTTTGTACCAGCAATTGACATTTCAGCTGATTTTAAAGGCATGAACGTAACGTAAGAACCGTGCGTGTCTGGTCTTGTGTCAGACAGAGGCGAGAGATGGTTTCATGCAGACTGGGACGCCTAAAATGCTCTGTTGTAAACATGGCGGTTTACGAGTGAAGTTGTCTCTCTGGCCTTTCTGTGGACGAATTCCAGGACCTACTGACACAATCTGGGCAAGTTTTGAAAGCTAAAACCTTCAATCGATGCGTTATTCTGCTGGTAGGACTGGGTGGCCCGACACTTATGAAAAAACTATGAAATGAGAATCGGGAGTCTTCCCTTGTCATGGAATGGCAGAATTACCCAGAATTCTTTTTGGGCATGAGCGAGGCAACTTTAAAAAAAGCACGAGACTGGCCCTCATCGAATGGCTGAAGTCGCGGCCAGAGGAAATGATTTCTAGCCAGATACTCAGGAGTAGGCCTGGTGTGTGCTGTTAACTTAGATTTTGGATTTCTGAACAAGTTTTTATCATAGAAAATTCGCGACTAAGTTGTGCTTTCATTTCGCTGTAATTCTCGTGTCAAAGGAGCGGTATAATAATGTAAATAAGAGAATAACGATATTTATATTTGCAGATTACCTGTCCTCTTACTACGAAAGTCAAGCTCTACATCTCTATGCAATAACCGCATTCAAAATTTCCTCGTATTACTTGATGAAAGTATGTTTTCTTGTTTTTTTTTTTTTTAAAAAAAAAAAAGGGTTTTTCTGCTTTTATGAAAAATACGTTTTGTCTCCTGTCCCCTTCTTATGCATGATGTTCGCGGAAATTACATTCTGTCCCTCAATAAACCTGGAACAGCCAGTTATGGTCTTAGTTCTCTTTTTTCTTACGTATCAGCTAAGTTGCAGAATGCGCTACCTGATTTTATCCATACCTATGAGTTTACTGGTTTTAAAAGAGAAATCCAGGGCCGCATTTTGTACAGCGGCTTTCCTTTTTAATGAATATATCTTTAAATATTATGTATTTACTAGGTATCTGTATATGCTATGTATTTTAGCTGTAAATGTAATGTCTCGAAGATATTACCTCCTGTAGTTATTCGGAAATTCCGGATGAAAAATAAAGCTTATGCCTGTATGTATGTTACCTTTAGCAGGGCGCATGCGTACACTTTGTAATCTGCGACTCCAGTGCTTACCATATGACAGATAAAATGACTTTTCTTTTCAATATATAAGCCATCGAAATCGTACGCTATATTGTAATGACAAGGGCGGTCTGAGAAGCTGTGAGTAGGCGTGGGATTTGTCACATATGGTTTAGGGGCCGACATATCTCTCCCTCAATGCCGTACCGGGAGGCAAGGTCGGTAGCAGAAAGCAGCGAAGGGCCAACTGCGTCCAAAAGCGATCGCACGGGCCGAAATCCCGGGATGACTCGTTTGGTACGACGCTCCAGCGCCAGTGTCTGGAGGTACTGCTTTTTTCTCTCTTGTTCAAACATTCCGTCAGCGCATGCGCAAATGCTCTGGCTCTTCGATACCTAACCTACCCAAAAAAATTAACATGCTGGTTTTCTTCTTCTTGTTTTTGTTTTTTTTTTTTTTTGTACCAGCAATTGACATTTCAGCTGATTTTAAAGGCATGAACGTAACGTAAGAACCGTGCGTGTCTGGTCTTGTGTCAGACAGAGGCGAGAGATGGTTTCATGCAGACTGGGACGCCTAAAATGCTCTGTTGTAAACATGGCGGTTTACGAGTGAAGTTGTCTCTCTGGCCTTTCTGTGGACGAATTCCAGGACCTACTGACACAATCTGGGCAAGTTTTGAAAGCTAAAACCTTCAATCGATGCGTTATTCTGCTGGTAGGACTGGGTGGCCCGACACTTATGAAAAAACTATGAAATGAGAATCGGGAGTCTTCCCTTGTCATGGAATGGCAGAATTACCCAGAATTCTTTTTGGGCATGAGCGAGGCAACTTTAAAAAAAGCACGAGACTGGCCCTCATCGAATGGCTGAAGTCGCGGCCAGAGGAAATGATTTCTAGCCAGATACTCAGGAGTAGGCCTGGTGTGTGCTGTTAACTTAGATTTTGGATTTCTGAACAAGTTTTTATCATAGAAAATTCGCGACTAAGTTGTGCTTTCATTTCGCTGTAATTCTCGTGTCAAAGGAGCGGTATAATAATGTAAATAAGAGAATAACGATATTTATATTTGCAGATTACCTGTCCTCTTACTACGAAAGTCAAGCTCTACATCTCTATGCAATAACCGCATTCAAAATTTCCTCGTATTACTTGATGAAAGTATGTTTTCTTGTTTTTTTTTTTTTTAAAAAAAAAAAAGGGTTTTTCTGCTTTTATGAAAAATACGTTTTGTCTCCTGTCCCCTTCTTATGCATGATGTTCGCGGAAATTACATTCTGTCCCTCAATAAACCTGGAACAGCCAGTTATGGTCTTAGTTCTCTTTTTTCTTACGTATCAGCTAAGTTGCAGAATGCGCTACCTGATTTTATCCATACCTATGAGTTTACTGGTTTTAAAAGAGAAATCCAGGGCCGCATTTTGTACAGCGGCTTTCCTTTTTAATGAATATATCTTTAAATATTATGTATTTACTAGGTATCTGTATATGCTATGTATTTTAGCTGTAAATGTAATGTCTCGAAGATATTACCTCCTGTAGTTATTCGGAAATTCCGGATGAAAAATAAAGCTTATGCCTGTATGTATGTTACCTTTAGCAGGGCGCATGCGTACACTTTGTAATCTGCGACTCCAGTGCTTACCATATGACAGATAAAATGACTTTTCTTTTCAATATATAAGCCATCGAAATCGTACGCTATATTGTAATGACAAGGGCGGTCTGAGAAGCTGTGAGTAGGCGTGGGATTTGTCACATATGGTTTAGGGGCCGACATATCTCTCCCTCAATGCCGTACCGGGAGGCAAGGTCGGTAGCAGAAAGCAGCGAAGGGCCAACTGCGTCCAAAAGCGATCGCACGGGCCGAAATCCCGGGATGACTCGTTTGGTACGACGCTCCAGCGCCAGTGTCTGGAGGTACTGCTTTTTTCTCTCTTGTTCAAACATTCCGTCAGCGCATGCGCAAATGCTCTGGCTCTTCGATACCTAACCTACCCAAAAAAATTAACATGCTGGTTTTCTTCTTCTTGTTTTTGTTTTTTTTTTTTTTTGTACCAGCAATTGACATTTCAGCTGATTTTAAAGGCATGAACGTAACGTAAGAACCGTGCGTGTCTGGTCTTGTGTCAGACAGAGGCGAGAGATGGTTTCATGCAGACTGGGACGCCTAAAATGCTCTGTTGTAAACATGGCGGTTTACGAGTGAAGTTGTCTCTCTGGCCTTTCTGTGGACGAATTCCAGGACCTACTGACACAATCTGGGCAAGTTTTGAAAGCTAAAACCTTCAATCGATGCGTTATTCTGCTGGTAGGACTGGGTGGCCCGACACTTATGAAAAAACTATGAAATGAGAATCGGGAGTCTTCCCTTGTCATGGAATGGCAGAATTACCCAGAATTCTTTTTGGGCATGAGCGAGGCAACTTTAAAAAAAGCACGAGACTGGCCCTCATCGAATGGCTGAAGTCGCGGCCAGAGGAAATGATTTCTAGCCAGATACTCAGGAGTAGGCCTGGTGTGTGCTGTTAACTTAGATTTTGGATTTCTGAACAAGTTTTTATCATAGAAAATTCGCGACTAAGTTGTGCTTTCATTTCGCTGTAATTCTCGTGTCAAAGGAGCGGTATAATAATGTAAATAAGAGAATAACGATATTTATATTTGCAGATTACCTGTCCTCTTACTACGAAAGTCAAGCTCTACATCTCTATGCAATAACCGCATTCAAAATTTCCTCGTATTACTTGATGAAAGTATGTTTTCTTGTTTTTTTTTTTTTTAAAAAAAAAAAAGGGTTTTTCTGCTTTTATGAAAAATACGTTTTGTCTCCTGTCCCCTTCTTATGCATGATGTTCGCGGAAATTACATTCTGTCCCTCAATAAACCTGGAACAGCCAGTTATGGTCTTAGTTCTCTTTTTTCTTACGTATCAGCTAAGTTGCAGAATGCGCTACCTGATTTTATCCATACCTATGAGTTTACTGGTTTTAAAAGAGAAATCCAGGGCCGCATTTTGTACAGCGGCTTTCCTTTTTAATGAATATATCTTTAAATATTATGTATTTACTAGGTATCTGTATATGCTATGTATTTTAGCTGTAAATGTAATGTCTCGAAGATATTACCTCCTGTAGTTATTCGGAAATTCCGGATGAAAAATAAAGCTTATGCCTGTATGTATGTTACCTTTAGCAGGGCGCATGCGTACACTTTGTAATCTGCGACTCCAGTGCTTACCATATGACAGATAAAATGACTTTTCTTTTCAATATATAAGCCATCGAAATCGTACGCTATATTGTAATGACAAGGGCGGTCTGAGAAGCTGTGAGTAGGCGTGGGATTTGTCACATATGGTTTAGGGGCCGACATATCTCTCCCTCAATGCCGTACCGGGAGGCAAGGTCGGTAGCAGAAAGCAGCGAAGGGCCAACTGCGTCCAAAAGCGATCGCACGGGCCGAAATCCCGGGATGACTCGTTTGGTACGACGCTCCAGCGCCAGTGTCTGGAGGTACTGCTTTTTTCTCTCTTGTTCAAACATTCCGTCAGCGCATGCGCAAATGCTCTGGCTCTTCGATACCTAACCTACCCAAAAAAATTAACATGCTGGTTTTCTTCTTCTTGTTTTTGTTTTTTTTTTTTTTTGTACCAGCAATTGACATTTCAGCTGATTTTAAAGGCATGAACGTAACGTAAGAACCGTGCGTGTCTGGTCTTGTGTCAGACAGAGGCGAGAGATGGTTTCATGCAGACTGGGACGCCTAAAATGCTCTGTTGTAAACATGGCGGTTTACGAGTGAAGTTGTCTCTCTGGCCTTTCTGTGGACGAATTCCAGGACCTACTGACACAATCTGGGCAAGTTTTGAAAGCTAAAACCTTCAATCGATGCGTTATTCTGCTGGTAGGACTGGGTGGCCCGACACTTATGAAAAAACTATGAAATGAGAATCGGGAGTCTTCCCTTGTCATGGAATGGCAGAATTACCCAGAATTCTTTTTGGGCATGAGCGAGGCAACTTTAAAAAAAGCACGAGACTGGCCCTCATCGAATGGCTGAAGTCGCGGCCAGAGGAAATGATTTCTAGCCAGATACTCAGGAGTAGGCCTGGTGTGTGCTGTTAACTTAGATTTTGGATTTCTGAACAAGTTTTTATCATAGAAAATTCGCGACTAAGTTGTGCTTTCATTTCGCTGTAATTCTCGTGTCAAAGGAGCGGTATAATAATGTAAATAAGAGAATAACGATATTTATATTTGCAGATTACCTGTCCTCTTACTACGAAAGTCAAGCTCTACATCTCTATGCAATAACCGCATTCAAAATTTCCTCGTATTACTTGATGAAAGTATGTTTTCTTGTTTTTTTTTTTTTTAAAAAAAAAAAAGGGTTTTTCTGCTTTTATGAAAAATACGTTTTGTCTCCTGTCCCCTTCTTATGCATGATGTTCGCGGAAATTACATTCTGTCCCTCAATAAACCTGGAACAGCCAGTTATGGTCTTAGTTCTCTTTTTTCTTACGTATCAGCTAAGTTGCAGAATGCGCTACCTGATTTTATCCATACCTATGAGTTTACTGGTTTTAAAAGAGAAATCCAGGGCCGCATTTTGTACAGCGGCTTTCCTTTTTAATGAATATATCTTTAAATATTATGTATTTACTAGGTATCTGTATATGCTATGTATTTTAGCTGTAAATGTAATGTCTCGAAGATATTACCTCCTGTAGTTATTCGGAAATTCCGGATGAAAAATAAAGCTTATGCCTGTATGTATGTTACCTTTAGCAGGGCGCATGCGTACACTTTGTAATCTGCGACTCCAGTGCTTACCATATGACAGATAAAATGACTTTTCTTTTCAATATATAAGCCATCGAAATCGTACGCTATATTGTAATGACAAGGGCGGTCTGAGAAGCTGTGAGTAGGCGTGGGATTTGTCACATATGGTTTAGGGGCCGACATATCTCTCCCTCAATGCCGTACCGGGAGGCAAGGTCGGTAGCAGAAAGCAGCGAAGGGCCAACTGCGTCCAAAAGCGATCGCACGGGCCGAAATCCCGGGATGACTCGTTTGGTACGACGCTCCAGCGCCAGTGTCTGGAGGTACTGCTTTTTTCTCTCTTGTTCAAACATTCCGTCAGCGCATGCGCAAATGCTCTGGCTCTTCGATACCTAACCTACCCAAAAAAATTAACATGCTGGTTTTCTTCTTCTTGTTTTTGTTTTTTTTTTTTTTTGTACCAGCAATTGACATTTCAGCTGATTTTAAAGGCATGAACGTAACGTAAGAACCGTGCGTGTCTGGTCTTGTGTCAGACAGAGGCGAGAGATGGTTTCATGCAGACTGGGACGCCTAAAATGCTCTGTTGTAAACATGGCGGTTTACGAGTGAAGTTGTCTCTCTGGCCTTTCTGTGGACGAATTCCAGGACCTACTGACACAATCTGGGCAAGTTTTGAAAGCTAAAACCTTCAATCGATGCGTTATTCTGCTGGTAGGACTGGGTGGCCCGACACTTATGAAAAAACTATGAAATGAGAATCGGGAGTCTTCCCTTGTCATGGAATGGCAGAATTACCCAGAATTCTTTTTGGGCATGAGCGAGGCAACTTTAAAAAAAGCACGAGACTGGCCCTCATCGAATGGCTGAAGTCGCGGCCAGAGGAAATGATTTCTAGCCAGATACTCAGGAGTAGGCCTGGTGTGTGCTGTTAACTTAGATTTTGGATTTCTGAACAAGTTTTTATCATAGAAAATTCGCGACTAAGTTGTGCTTTCATTTCGCTGTAATTCTCGTGTCAAAGGAGCGGTATAATAATGTAAATAAGAGAATAACGATATTTATATTTGCAGATTACCTGTCCTCTTACTACGAAAGTCAAGCTCTACATCTCTATGCAATAACCGCATTCAAAATTTCCTCGTATTACTTGATGAAAGTATGTTTTCTTGTTTTTTTTTTTTTTAAAAAAAAAAAAGGGTTTTTCTGCTTTTATGAAAAATACGTTTTGTCTCCTGTCCCCTTCTTATGCATGATGTTCGCGGAAATTACATTCTGTCCCTCAATAAACCTGGAACAGCCAGTTATGGTCTTAGTTCTCTTTTTTCTTACGTATCAGCTAAGTTGCAGAATGCGCTACCTGATTTTATCCATACCTATGAGTTTACTGGTTTTAAAAGAGAAATCCAGGGCCGCATTTTGTACAGCGGCTTTCCTTTTTAATGAATATATCTTTAAATATTATGTATTTACTAGGTATCTGTATATGCTATGTATTTTAGCTGTAAATGTAATGTCTCGAAGATATTACCTCCTGTAGTTATTCGGAAATTCCGGATGAAAAATAAAGCTTATGCCTGTATGTATGTTACCTTTAGCAGGGCGCATGCGTACACTTTGTAATCTGCGACTCCAGTGCTTACCATATGACAGATAAAATGACTTTTCTTTTCAATATATAAGCCATCGAAATCGTACGCTATATTGTAATGACAAGGGCGGTCTGAGAAGCTGTGAGTAGGCGTGGGATTTGTCACATATGGTTTAGGGGCCGACATATCTCTCCCTCAATGCCGTACCGGGAGGCAAGGTCGGTAGCAGAAAGCAGCGAAGGGCCAACTGCGTCCAAAAGCGATCGCACGGGCCGAAATCCCGGGATGACTCGTTTGGTACGACGCTCCAGCGCCAGTGTCTGGAGGTACTGCTTTTTTCTCTCTTGTTCAAACATTCCGTCAGCGCATGCGCAAATGCTCTGGCTCTTCGATACCTAACCTACCCAAAAAAATTAACATGCTGGTTTTCTTCTTCTTGTTTTTGTTTTTTTTTTTTTTTGTACCAGCAATTGACATTTCAGCTGATTTTAAAGGCATGAACGTAACGTAAGAACCGTGCGTGTCTGGTCTTGTGTCAGACAGAGGCGAGAGATGGTTTCATGCAGACTGGGACGCCTAAAATGCTCTGTTGTAAACATGGCGGTTTACGAGTGAAGTTGTCTCTCTGGCCTTTCTGTGGACGAATTCCAGGACCTACTGACACAATCTGGGCAAGTTTTGAAAGCTAAAACCTTCAATCGATGCGTTATTCTGCTGGTAGGACTGGGTGGCCCGACACTTATGAAAAAACTATGAAATGAGAATCGGGAGTCTTCCCTTGTCATGGAATGGCAGAATTACCCAGAATTCTTTTTGGGCATGAGCGAGGCAACTTTAAAAAAAGCACGAGACTGGCCCTCATCGAATGGCTGAAGTCGCGGCCAGAGGAAATGATTTCTAGCCAGATACTCAGGAGTAGGCCTGGTGTGTGCTGTTAACTTAGATTTTGGATTTCTGAACAAGTTTTTATCATAGAAAATTCGCGACTAAGTTGTGCTTTCATTTCGCTGTAATTCTCGTGTCAAAGGAGCGGTATAATAATGTAAATAAGAGAATAACGATATTTATATTTGCAGATTACCTGTCCTCTTACTACGAAAGTCAAGCTCTACATCTCTATGCAATAACCGCATTCAAAATTTCCTCGTATTACTTGATGAAAGTATGTTTTCTTGTTTTTTTTTTTTTTAAAAAAAAAAAAGGGTTTTTCTGCTTTTATGAAAAATACGTTTTGTCTCCTGTCCCCTTCTTATGCATGATGTTCGCGGAAATTACATTCTGTCCCTCAATAAACCTGGAACAGCCAGTTATGGTCTTAGTTCTCTTTTTTCTTACGTATCAGCTAAGTTGCAGAATGCGCTACCTGATTTTATCCATACCTATGAGTTTACTGGTTTTAAAAGAGAAATCCAGGGCCGCATTTTGTACAGCGGCTTTCCTTTTTAATGAATATATCTTTAAATATTATGTATTTACTAGGTATCTGTATATGCTATGTATTTTAGCTGTAAATGTAATGTCTCGAAGATATTACCTCCTGTAGTTATTCGGAAATTCCGGATGAAAAATAAAGCTTATGCCTGTATGTATGTTACCTTTAGCAGGGCGCATGCGTACACTTTGTAATCTGCGACTCCAGTGCTTACCATATGACAGATAAAATGACTTTTCTTTTCAATATATAAGCCATCGAAATCGTACGCTATATTGTAATGACAAGGGCGGTCTGAGAAGCTGTGAGTAGGCGTGGGATTTGTCACATATGGTTTAGGGGCCGACATATCTCTCCCTCAATGCCGTACCGGGAGGCAAGGTCGGTAGCAGAAAGCAGCGAAGGGCCAACTGCGTCCAAAAGCGATCGCACGGGCCGAAATCCCGGGATGACTCGTTTGGTACGACGCTCCAGCGCCAGTGTCTGGAGGTACTGCTTTTTTCTCTCTTGTTCAAACATTCCGTCAGCGCATGCGCAAATGCTCTGGCTCTTCGATACCTAACCTACCCAAAAAAATTAACATGCTGGTTTTCTTCTTCTTGTTTTTGTTTTTTTTTTTTTTTGTACCAGCAATTGACATTTCAGCTGATTTTAAAGGCATGAACGTAACGTAAGAACCGTGCGTGTCTGGTCTTGTGTCAGACAGAGGCGAGAGATGGTTTCATGCAGACTGGGACGCCTAAAATGCTCTGTTGTAAACATGGCGGTTTACGAGTGAAGTTGTCTCTCTGGCCTTTCTGTGGACGAATTCCAGGACCTACTGACACAATCTGGGCAAGTTTTGAAAGCTAAAACCTTCAATCGATGCGTTATTCTGCTGGTAGGACTGGGTGGCCCGACACTTATGAAAAAACTATGAAATGAGAATCGGGAGTCTTCCCTTGTCATGGAATGGCAGAATTACCCAGAATTCTTTTTGGGCATGAGCGAGGCAACTTTAAAAAAAGCACGAGACTGGCCCTCATCGAATGGCTGAAGTCGCGGCCAGAGGAAATGATTTCTAGCCAGATACTCAGGAGTAGGCCTGGTGTGTGCTGTTAACTTAGATTTTGGATTTCTGAACAAGTTTTTATCATAGAAAATTCGCGACTAAGTTGTGCTTTCATTTCGCTGTAATTCTCGTGTCAAAGGAGCGGTATAATAATGTAAATAAGAGAATAACGATATTTATATTTGCAGATTACCTGTCCTCTTACTACGAAAGTCAAGCTCTACATCTCTATGCAATAACCGCATTCAAAATTTCCTCGTATTACTTGATGAAAGTATGTTTTCTTGTTTTTTTTTTTTTTAAAAAAAAAAAAGGGTTTTTCTGCTTTTATGAAAAATACGTTTTGTCTCCTGTCCCCTTCTTATGCATGATGTTCGCGGAAATTACATTCTGTCCCTCAATAAACCTGGAACAGCCAGTTATGGTCTTAGTTCTCTTTTTTCTTACGTATCAGCTAAGTTGCAGAATGCGCTACCTGATTTTATCCATACCTATGAGTTTACTGGTTTTAAAAGAGAAATCCAGGGCCGCATTTTGTACAGCGGCTTTCCTTTTTAATGAATATATCTTTAAATATTATGTATTTACTAGGTATCTGTATATGCTATGTATTTTAGCTGTAAATGTAATGTCTCGAAGATATTACCTCCTGTAGTTATTCGGAAATTCCGGATGAAAAATAAAGCTTATGCCTGTATGTATGTTACCTTTAGCAGGGCGCATGCGTACACTTTGTAATCTGCGACTCCAGTGCTTACCATATGACAGATAAAATGACTTTTCTTTTCAATATATAAGCCATCGAAATCGTACGCTATATTGTAATGACAAGGGCGGTCTGAGAAGCTGTGAGTAGGCGTGGGATTTGTCACATATGGTTTAGGGGCCGACATATCTCTCCCTCAATGCCGTACCGGGAGGCAAGGTCGGTAGCAGAAAGCAGCGAAGGGCCAACTGCGTCCAAAAGCGATCGCACGGGCCGAAATCCCGGGATGACTCGTTTGGTACGACGCTCCAGCGCCAGTGTCTGGAGGTACTGCTTTTTTCTCTCTTGTTCAAACATTCCGTCAGCGCATGCGCAAATGCTCTGGCTCTTCGATACCTAACCTACCCAAAAAAATTAACATGCTGGTTTTCTTCTTCTTGTTTTTGTTTTTTTTTTTTTTTGTACCAGCAATTGACATTTCAGCTGATTTTAAAGGCATGAACGTAACGTAAGAACCGTGCGTGTCTGGTCTTGTGTCAGACAGAGGCGAGAGATGGTTTCATGCAGACTGGGACGCCTAAAATGCTCTGTTGTAAACATGGCGGTTTACGAGTGAAGTTGTCTCTCTGGCCTTTCTGTGGACGAATTCCAGGACCTACTGACACAATCTGGGCAAGTTTTGAAAGCTAAAACCTTCAATCGATGCGTTATTCTGCTGGTAGGACTGGGTGGCCCGACACTTATGAAAAAACTATGAAATGAGAATCGGGAGTCTTCCCTTGTCATGGAATGGCAGAATTACCCAGAATTCTTTTTGGGCATGAGCGAGGCAACTTTAAAAAAAGCACGAGACTGGCCCTCATCGAATGGCTGAAGTCGCGGCCAGAGGAAATGATTTCTAGCCAGATACTCAGGAGTAGGCCTGGTGTGTGCTGTTAACTTAGATTTTGGATTTCTGAACAAGTTTTTATCATAGAAAATTCGCGACTAAGTTGTGCTTTCATTTCGCTGTAATTCTCGTGTCAAAGGAGCGGTATAATAATGTAAATAAGAGAATAACGATATTTATATTTGCAGATTACCTGTCCTCTTACTACGAAAGTCAAGCTCTACATCTCTATGCAATAACCGCATTCAAAATTTCCTCGTATTACTTGATGAAAGTATGTTTTCTTGTTTTTTTTTTTTTTAAAAAAAAAAAAGGGTTTTTCTGCTTTTATGAAAAATACGTTTTGTCTCCTGTCCCCTTCTTATGCATGATGTTCGCGGAAATTACATTCTGTCCCTCAATAAACCTGGAACAGCCAGTTATGGTCTTAGTTCTCTTTTTTCTTACGTATCAGCTAAGTTGCAGAATGCGCTACCTGATTTTATCCATACCTATGAGTTTACTGGTTTTAAAAGAGAAATCCAGGGCCGCATTTTGTACAGCGGCTTTCCTTTTTAATGAATATATCTTTAAATATTATGTATTTACTAGGTATCTGTATATGCTATGTATTTTAGCTGTAAATGTAATGTCTCGAAGATATTACCTCCTGTAGTTATTCGGAAATTCCGGATGAAAAATAAAGCTTATGCCTGTATGTATGTTACCTTTAGCAGGGCGCATGCGTACACTTTGTAATCTGCGACTCCAGTGCTTACCATATGACAGATAAAATGACTTTTCTTTTCAATATATAAGCCATCGAAATCGTACGCTATATTGTAATGACAAGGGCGGTCTGAGAAGCTGTGAGTAGGCGTGGGATTTGTCACATATGGTTTAGGGGCCGACATATCTCTCCCTCAATGCCGTACCGGGAGGCAAGGTCGGTAGCAGAAAGCAGCGAAGGGCCAACTGCGTCCAAAAGCGATCGCACGGGCCGAAATCCCGGGATGACTCGTTTGGTACGACGCTCCAGCGCCAGTGTCTGGAGGTACTGCTTTTTTCTCTCTTGTTCAAACATTCCGTCAGCGCATGCGCAAATGCTCTGGCTCTTCGATACCTAACCTACCCAAAAAAATTAACATGCTGGTTTTCTTCTTCTTGTTTTTGTTTTTTTTTTTTTTTGTACCAGCAATTGACATTTCAGCTGATTTTAAAGGCATGAACGTAACGTAAGAACCGTGCGTGTCTGGTCTTGTGTCAGACAGAGGCGAGAGATGGTTTCATGCAGACTGGGACGCCTAAAATGCTCTGTTGTAAACATGGCGGTTTACGAGTGAAGTTGTCTCTCTGGCCTTTCTGTGGACGAATTCCAGGACCTACTGACACAATCTGGGCAAGTTTTGAAAGCTAAAACCTTCAATCGATGCGTTATTCTGCTGGTAGGACTGGGTGGCCCGACACTTATGAAAAAACTATGAAATGAGAATCGGGAGTCTTCCCTTGTCATGGAATGGCAGAATTACCCAGAATTCTTTTTGGGCATGAGCGAGGCAACTTTAAAAAAAGCACGAGACTGGCCCTCATCGAATGGCTGAAGTCGCGGCCAGAGGAAATGATTTCTAGCCAGATACTCAGGAGTAGGCCTGGTGTGTGCTGTTAACTTAGATTTTGGATTTCTGAACAAGTTTTTATCATAGAAAATTCGCGACTAAGTTGTGCTTTCATTTCGCTGTAATTCTCGTGTCAAAGGAGCGGTATAATAATGTAAATAAGAGAATAACGATATTTATATTTGCAGATTACCTGTCCTCTTACTACGAAAGTCAAGCTCTACATCTCTATGCAATAACCGCATTCAAAATTTCCTCGTATTACTTGATGAAAGTATGTTTTCTTGTTTTTTTTTTTTTTAAAAAAAAAAAAGGGTTTTTCTGCTTTTATGAAAAATACGTTTTGTCTCCTGTCCCCTTCTTATGCATGATGTTCGCGGAAATTACATTCTGTCCCTCAATAAACCTGGAACAGCCAGTTATGGTCTTAGTTCTCTTTTTTCTTACGTATCAGCTAAGTTGCAGAATGCGCTACCTGATTTTATCCATACCTATGAGTTTACTGGTTTTAAAAGAGAAATCCAGGGCCGCATTTTGTACAGCGGCTTTCCTTTTTAATGAATATATCTTTAAATATTATGTATTTACTAGGTATCTGTATATGCTATGTATTTTAGCTGTAAATGTAATGTCTCGAAGATATTACCTCCTGTAGTTATTCGGAAATTCCGGATGAAAAATAAAGCTTATGCCTGTATGTATGTTACCTTTAGCAGGGCGCATGCGTACACTTTGTAATCTGCGACTCCAGTGCTTACCATATGACAGATAAAATGACTTTTCTTTTCAATATATAAGCCATCGAAATCGTACGCTATATTGTAATGACAAGGGCGGTCTGAGAAGCTGTGAGTAGGCGTGGGATTTGTCACATATGGTTTAGGGGCCGACATATCTCTCCCTCAATGCCGTACCGGGAGGCAAGGTCGGTAGCAGAAAGCAGCGAAGGGCCAACTGCGTCCAAAAGCGATCGCACGGGCCGAAATCCCGGGATGACTCGTTTGGTACGACGCTCCAGCGCCAGTGTCTGGAGGTACTGCTTTTTTCTCTCTTGTTCAAACATTCCGTCAGCGCATGCGCAAATGCTCTGGCTCTTCGATACCTAACCTACCCAAAAAAATTAACATGCTGGTTTTCTTCTTCTTGTTTTTGTTTTTTTTTTTTTTTGTACCAGCAATTGACATTTCAGCTGATTTTAAAGGCATGAACGTAACGTAAGAACCGTGCGTGTCTGGTCTTGTGTCAGACAGAGGCGAGAGATGGTTTCATGCAGACTGGGACGCCTAAAATGCTCTGTTGTAAACATGGCGGTTTACGAGTGAAGTTGTCTCTCTGGCCTTTCTGTGGACGAATTCCAGGACCTACTGACACAATCTGGGCAAGTTTTGAAAGCTAAAACCTTCAATCGATGCGTTATTCTGCTGGTAGGACTGGGTGGCCCGACACTTATGAAAAAACTATGAAATGAGAATCGGGAGTCTTCCCTTGTCATGGAATGGCAGAATTACCCAGAATTCTTTTTGGGCATGAGCGAGGCAACTTTAAAAAAAGCACGAGACTGGCCCTCATCGAATGGCTGAAGTCGCGGCCAGAGGAAATGATTTCTAGCCAGATACTCAGGAGTAGGCCTGGTGTGTGCTGTTAACTTAGATTTTGGATTTCTGAACAAGTTTTTATCATAGAAAATTCGCGACTAAGTTGTGCTTTCATTTCGCTGTAATTCTCGTGTCAAAGGAGCGGTATAATAATGTAAATAAGAGAATAACGATATTTATATTTGCAGATTACCTGTCCTCTTACTACGAAAGTCAAGCTCTACATCTCTATGCAATAACCGCATTCAAAATTTCCTCGTATTACTTGATGAAAGTATGTTTTCTTGTTTTTTTTTTTTTTAAAAAAAAAAAAGGGTTTTTCTGCTTTTATGAAAAATACGTTTTGTCTCCTGTCCCCTTCTTATGCATGATGTTCGCGGAAATTACATTCTGTCCCTCAATAAACCTGGAACAGCCAGTTATGGTCTTAGTTCTCTTTTTTCTTACGTATCAGCTAAGTTGCAGAATGCGCTACCTGATTTTATCCATACCTATGAGTTTACTGGTTTTAAAAGAGAAATCCAGGGCCGCATTTTGTACAGCGGCTTTCCTTTTTAATGAATATATCTTTAAATATTATGTATTTACTAGGTATCTGTATATGCTATGTATTTTAGCTGTAAATGTAATGTCTCGAAGATATTACCTCCTGTAGTTATTCGGAAATTCCGGATGAAAAATAAAGCTTATGCCTGTATGTATGTTACCTTTAGCAGGGCGCATGCGTACACTTTGTAATCTGCGACTCCAGTGCTTACCATATGACAGATAAAATGACTTTTCTTTTCAATATATAAGCCATCGAAATCGTACGCTATATTGTAATGACAAGGGCGGTCTGAGAAGCTGTGAGTAGGCGTGGGATTTGTCACATATGGTTTAGGGGCCGACATATCTCTCCCTCAATGCCGTACCGGGAGGCAAGGTCGGTAGCAGAAAGCAGCGAAGGGCCAACTGCGTCCAAAAGCGATCGCACGGGCCGAAATCCCGGGATGACTCGTTTGGTACGACGCTCCAGCGCCAGTGTCTGGAGGTACTGCTTTTTTCTCTCTTGTTCAAACATTCCGTCAGCGCATGCGCAAATGCTCTGGCTCTTCGATACCTAACCTACCCAAAAAAATTAACATGCTGGTTTTCTTCTTCTTGTTTTTGTTTTTTTTTTTTTTTGTACCAGCAATTGACATTTCAGCTGATTTTAAAGGCATGAACGTAACGTAAGAACCGTGCGTGTCTGGTCTTGTGTCAGACAGAGGCGAGAGATGGTTTCATGCAGACTGGGACGCCTAAAATGCTCTGTTGTAAACATGGCGGTTTACGAGTGAAGTTGTCTCTCTGGCCTTTCTGTGGACGAATTCCAGGACCTACTGACACAATCTGGGCAAGTTTTGAAAGCTAAAACCTTCAATCGATGCGTTATTCTGCTGGTAGGACTGGGTGGCCCGACACTTATGAAAAAACTATGAAATGAGAATCGGGAGTCTTCCCTTGTCATGGAATGGCAGAATTACCCAGAATTCTTTTTGGGCATGAGCGAGGCAACTTTAAAAAAAGCACGAGACTGGCCCTCATCGAATGGCTGAAGTCGCGGCCAGAGGAAATGATTTCTAGCCAGATACTCAGGAGTAGGCCTGGTGTGTGCTGTTAACTTAGATTTTGGATTTCTGAACAAGTTTTTATCATAGAAAATTCGCGACTAAGTTGTGCTTTCATTTCGCTGTAATTCTCGTGTCAAAGGAGCGGTATAATAATGTAAATAAGAGAATAACGATATTTATATTTGCAGATTACCTGTCCTCTTACTACGAAAGTCAAGCTCTACATCTCTATGCAATAACCGCATTCAAAATTTCCTCGTATTACTTGATGAAAGTATGTTTTCTTGTTTTTTTTTCTGCTTTTATGAAAAATACGTTTTGTCTCCTGTCCCCTTCTTATGCATGATGTTCGCGGAAATTACATTCTGTCCCTCAATAAACCTGGAACAGCCAGTTATGGTCTTAGTTCTCTTTTTTCTTACGTATCAGCTAAGTTGCAGAATGCGCTACCTGATTTTATCCATACCTATGAGTTTACTGGTTTTAAAAGAGAAATCCAGGGCCGCATTTTGTACAGCGGCTTTCCTTTTTAATGAATATATCTTTAAATATTATGTATTTACTAGGTATCTGTATATGCTATGTATTTTAGCTGTAAATGTAATGTCTCGAAGATATTACCTCCTGTAGTTATTCGGAAATTCCGGATGAAAAATAAAGCTTATGCCTGTATGTATGTTACCTTTAGCAGGGCGCATGCGTACACTTTGTAATCTGCGACTCCAGTGCTTACCATATGACAGATAAAATGACTTTTCTTTTCAATATATAAGCCATCGAAATCGTACGCTATATTGTAATGACAAGGGCGGTCTGAGAAGCTGTGAGTAGGCGTGGGATTTGTCACATATGGTTTAGGGGCCGACATATCTCTCCCTCAATGCCGTACCGGGAGGCAAGGTCGGTAGCAGAAAGCAGCGAAGGGCCAACTGCGTCCAAAAGCGATCGCACGGGCCGAAATCCCGGGATGACTCGTTTGGTACGACGCTCCAGCGCCAGTGTCTGGAGGTACTGCTTTTTTCTCTCTTGTTCAAACATTCCGTCAGCGCATGCGCAAATGCTCTGGCTCTTCGATACCTAACCTACCCAAAAAAATTAACATGCTGGTTTTCTTCTTCTTGTTTTTGTTTTTTTTTTTTTTTGTACCAGCAATTGACATTTCAGCTGATTTTAAAGGCATGAACGTAACGTAAGAACCGTGCGTGTCTGGTCTTGTGTCAGACAGAGGCGAGAGATGGTTTCATGCAGACTGGGACGCCTAAAATGCTCTGTTGTAAACATGGCGGTTTACGAGTGAAGTTGTCTCTCTGGCCTTTCTGTGGACGAATTCCAGGACCTACTGACACAATCTGGGCAAGTTTTGAAAGCTAAAACCTTCAATCGATGCGTTATTCTGCTGGTAGGACTGGGTGGCCCGACACTTATGAAAAAACTATGAAATGAGAATCGGGAGTCTTCCCTTGTCATGGAATGGCAGAATTACCCAGAATTCTTTTTGGGCATGAGCGAGGCAACTTTAAAAAAAGCACGAGACTGGCCCTCATCGAATGGCTGAAGTCGCGGCCAGAGGAAATGATTTCTAGCCAGATACTCAGGAGTAGGCCTGGTGTGTGCTGTTAACTTAGATTTTGGATTTCTGAACAAGTTTTTATCATAGAAAATTCGCGACTAAGTTGTGCTTTCATTTCGCTGTAATTCTCGTGTCAAAGGAGCGGTATAATAATGTAAATAAGAGAATAACGATATTTATATTTGCAGATTACCTGTCCTCTTACTACGAAAGTCAAGCTCTACATCTCTATGCAATAACCGCATTCAAAATTTCCTCGTATTACTTGATGAAAGTATGTTTTCTTGTTTTTTTTTTTAAAAAAAAAAAAGGGTTTTTCTGCTTTTATGAAAAATACGTTTTGTCTCCTGTCCCCTTCTTATGCATGATGTTCGCGGAAATTACATTCTGTCCCTCAATAAACCTGGAACAGCCAGTTATGGTCTTAGTTCTCTTTTTTCTTACGTATCAGCTAAGTTGCAGAATGCGCTACCTGATTTTATCCATACCTATGAGTTTACTGGTTTTAAAAGAGAAATCCAGGGCCGCATTTTGTACAGCGGCTTTCCTTTTTAATGAATATATCTTTAAATATTATGTATTTACTAGGTATCTGTATATGCTATGTATTTTAGCTGTAAATGTAATGTCTCGAAGATATTACCTCCTGTAGTTATTCGGAAATTCCGGATGAAAAATAAAGCTTATGCCTGTATGTATGTTACCTTTAGCAGGGCGCATGCGTACACTTTGTAATCTGCGACTCCAGTGCTTACCATATGACAGATAAAATGACTTTTCTTTTCAATATATAAGCCATCGAAATCGTACGCTATATTGTAATGACAAGGGCGGTCTGAGAAGCTGTGAGTAGGCGTGGGATTTGTCACATATGGTTTAGGGGCCGACATATCTCTCCCTCAATGCCGTACCGGGAGGCAAGGTCGGTAGCAGAAAGCAGCGAAGGGCCAACTGCGTCCAAAAGCGATCGCACGGGCCGAAATCCCGGGATGACTCGTTTGGTACGACGCTCCAGCGCCAGTGTCTGGAGGTACTGCTTTTTTCTCTCTTGTTCAAACATTCCGTCAGCGCATGCGCAAATGCTCTGGCTCTTCGATACCTAACCTACCCAAAAAAATTAACATGCTGGTTTTCTTCTTCTTGTTTTTGTTTTTTTTTTTTTTTGTACCAGCAATTGACATTTCAGCTGATTTTAAAGGCATGAACGTAACGTAAGAACCGTGCGTGTCTGGTCTTGTGTCAGACAGAGGCGAGAGATGGTTTCATGCAGACTGGGACGCCTAAAATGCTCTGTTGTAAACATGGCGGTTTACGAGTGAAGTTGTGTCTCTGGCCTTTCTGTGGACGAATTCCAGGACCTACTGACACAATCTGGGCAAGTTTTGAAAGCTAAAACCT
The DNA here is from genome assembly GCA_949126865.1 of Montipora capitata. Classification (NCBI taxonomy): domain Eukaryota; kingdom Metazoa; phylum Cnidaria; class Anthozoa; order Scleractinia; family Acroporidae; genus Montipora; species Montipora capitata. Next base: position 4,944,344 of record OX421452.1, on the reverse strand, counting down.
TCAATCGATGCGTTATTCTGCTGGTAGGACTGGGTGGCCCGACACTTATGAAAAAACTATGAAATGAGAATCGGGAGTCTTCCCTTGTCATGGAATGGCAGAATTACCCAGAATTCTTTTTGGGCATGAGCGAGGCAACTTTAAAAAAAGCACGAGACTGGCCCTCATCGAATGGCTGAAGTCGCGGCCAGAGGAAATGATTTCTAGCCAGATACTCAGGAGTAGGCCTGGTGTGTGCTGTTAACTTAGATTTTGGATTTCTGAACAAGTTTTTATCATAGAAAATTCGCGACTAAGTTGTGCTTTCATTTCGCTGTAATTCTCGTGTCAAAGGAGCGGTATAATAATGTAAATAAGAGAATAACGATATTTATATTTGCAGATTACCTGTCCTCTTACTACGAAAGTCAAGCTCTACATCTCTATGCAATAACCGCATTCAAAATTTCCTCGTATTACTTGATGAAAGTATGTTTTCTTGTTTTTTTTTTTTTAAAAAAAAAAAGGGTTTTTCTGCTTTTATGAAAAATACGTTTTGTCTCCTGTCCCCTTCTTATGCATGATGTTCGCGGAAATTACATTCTGTCCCTCAATAAACCTGGAACAGCCAGTTATGGTCTTAGTTCTCTTTTTTCTTACGTATCAGCTAAGTTGCAGAATGCGCTACCTGATTTTATCCATACCTATGAGTTTACTGGTTTTAAAAGAGAAATCCAGGGCCGCATTTTGTACAGCGGCTTTCCTTTTTAATGAATATATCTTTAAATATTATGTATTTACTAGGTATCTGTATATGCTATGTATTTTAGCTGTAAATGTAATGTCTCGAAGATATTACCTCCTGTAGTTATTCGGAAATTCCGGATGAAAAATAAAGCTTATGCCTGTATGTATGTTACCTTTAGCAGGGCGCATGCGTACACTTTGTAATCTGCGACTCCAGTGCTTACCATATGACAGATAAAATGACTTTTCTTTTCAATATATAAGCCATCGAAATCGTACGCTATATTGTAATGACAAGGGCGGTCTGAGAAGCTGTGAGTAGGCGTGGGATTTGTCACATATGGTTTAGGGGCCGACATATCTCTCCCTCAATGCCGTACCGGGAGGCAAGGTCGGTAGCAGAAAGCAGCGAAGGGCCAACTGCGTCCAAAAGCGATCGCACGGGCCGAAATCCCGGGATGACTCGTTTGGTACGACGCTCCAGCGCCAGTGTCTGGAGGTACTGCTTTTTTCTCTCTTGTTCAAACATTCCGTCAGCGCATGCGCAAATGCTCTGGCTCTTCGATACCTAACCTACCCAAAAAAATTAACATGCTGGTTTTCTTCTTCTTGTTTTTGTTTTTTTTTTTTTTTGTACCAGCAATTGACATTTCAGCTGATTTTAAAGGCATGAACGTAACGTAAGAACCGTGCGTGTCTGGTCTTGTGTCAGACAGAGGCGAGAGATGGTTTCATGCAGACTGGGACGCCTAAAATGCTCTGTTGTAAACATGGCGGTTTACGAGTGAAGTTGTCTCTCTGGCCTTTCTGTGGACGAATTCCAGGACCTACTGACACAATCTGGGCAAGTTTTGAAAGCTAAAACCTTCAATCGATGCGTTATTCTGCTGGTAGGACTGGGTGGCCCGACACTTATGAAAAAACTATGAAATGAGAATCGGGAGTCTTCCCTTGTCATGGAATGGCAGAATTACCCAGAATTCTTTTTGGGCATGAGCGAGGCAACTTTAAAAAAAGCACGAGACTGGCCCTCATCGAATGGCTGAAGTCGCGGCCAGAGGAAATGATTTCTAGCCAGATACTCAGGAGTAGGCCTGGTGTGTGCTGTTAACTTAGATTTTGGATTTCTGAACAAGTTTTTATCATAGAAAATTCGCGACTAAGTTGTGCTTTCATTTCGCTGTAATTCTCGTGTCAAAGGAGCGGTATAATAATGTAAATAAGAGAATAACGATATTTATATTTGCAGATTACCTGTCCTCTTACTACGAAAGTCAAGCTCTACATCTCTATGCAATAACCGCATTCAAAATTTCCTCGTATTACTTGATGAAAGTATGTTTTCTTGTTTTTTTTTCTGCTTTTATGAAAAATACGTTTTGTCTCCTGTCCCCTTCTTATGCATGATGTTCGCGGAAATTACATTCTGTCCCTCAATAAACCTGGAACAGCCAGTTATGGTCTTAGTTCTCTTTTTTCTTACGTATCAGCTAAGTTGCAGAATGCGCTACCTGATTTTATCCATACCTATGAGTTTACTGGTTTTAAAAGAGAAATCCAGGGCCGCATTTTGTACAGCGGCTTTCCTTTTTAATGAATATATCTTTAAATATTATGTATTTACTAGGTATCTGTATATGCTATGTATTTTAGCTGTAAATGTAATGTCTCGAAGATATTACCTCCTGTAGTTATTCGGAAATTCCGGATGAAAAATAAAGCTTATGCCTGTATGTATGTTACCTTTAGCAGGGCGCATGCGTACACTTTGTAATCTGCGACTCCAGTGCTTACCATATGACAGATAAAATGACTTTTCTTTTCAATATATAAGCCATCGAAATCGTACGCTATATTGTAATGACAAGGGCGGTCTGAGAAGCTGTGAGTAGGCGTGGGATTTGTCACATATGGTTTAGGGGCCGACATATCTCTCCCTCAATGCCGTACCGGGAGGCAAGGTCGGTAGCAGAAAGCAGCGAAGGGCCAACTGCGTCCAAAAGCGATCGCACGGGCCGAAATCCCGGGATGACTCGTTTGGTACGACGCTCCAGCGCCAGTGTCTGGAGGTACTGCTTTTTTCTCTCTTGTTCAAACATTCCGTCAGCGCATGCGCAAATGCTCTGGCTCTTCGATACCTAACCTACCCAAAAAAATTAACATGCTGGTTTTCTTCTTCTTGTTTTTGTTTTTTTTTTTTTTTGTACCAGCAATTGACATTTCAGCTGATTTTAAAGGCATGAACGTAACGTAAGAACCGTGCGTGTCTGGTCTTGTGTCAGACAGAGGCGAGAGATGGTTTCATGCAGACTGGGACGCCTAAAATGCTCTGTTGTAAACATGGCGGTTTACGAGTGAAGTTGTCTCTCTGGCCTTTCTGTGGACGAATTCCAGGACCTACTGACACAATCTGGGCAAGTTTTGAAAGCTAAAACCTTCAATCGATGCGTTATTCTGCTGGTAGGACTGGGTGGCCCGACACTTATGAAAAAACTATGAAATGAGAATCGGGAGTCTTCCCTTGTCATGGAATGGCAGAATTACCCAGAATTCTTTTTGGGCATGAGCGAGGCAACTTTAAAAAAAGCACGAGACTGGCCCTCATCGAATGGCTGAAGTCGCGGCCAGAGGAAATGATTTCTAGCCAGATACTCAGGAGTAGGCCTGGTGTGTGCTGTTAACTTAGATTTTGGATTTCTGAACAAGTTTTTATCATAGAAAATTCGCGACTAAGTTGTGCTTTCATTTCGCTGTAATTCTCGTGTCAAAGGAGCGGTATAATAATGTAAATAAGAGAATAACGATATTTATATTTGCAGATTACCTGTCCTCTTACTACGAAAGTCAAGCTCTACATCTCTATGCAATAACCGCATTCAAAATTTCCTCGTATTACTTGATGAAAGTATGTTTTCTTGTTTTTTTTTTTTAAAAAAAAAAAAGGGTTTTTCTGCTTTTATGAAAAATACGTTTTGTCTCCTGTCCCCTTCTTATGCATGATGTTCGCGGAAATTACATTCTGTCCCTCAATAAACCTGGAACAGCCAGTTATGGTCTTAGTTCTCTTTTTTCTTACGTATCAGCTAAGTTGCAGAATGCGCTACCTGATTTTATCCATACCTATGAGTTTACTGGTTTTAAAAGAGAAATCCAGGGCCGCATTTTGTACAGCGGCTTTCCTTTTTAATGAATATATCTTTAAATATTATGTATTTACTAGGTATCTGTATATGCTATGTATTTTAGCTGTAAATGTAATGTCTCGAAGATATTACCTCCTGTAGTTATTCGGAAATTCCGGATGAAAAATAAAGCTTATGCCTGTATGTATGTTACCTTTAGCAGGGCGCATGCGTACACTTTGTAATCTGCGACTCCAGTGCTTACCATATGACAGATAAAATGACTTTGCTTTTCAATATATAAGCCATCGAAATCGTACGCTATATTGTAATGACAAGGGCGGTCTGAGAAGCTGTGAGTAGGCGTGGGATTTGTCACATATGGTTTAGGGGCCGACATATCTCTCCCTCAATGCCGTACCGGGAGGCAAGGTCGGTAGCAGAAAGCAGCGAAGGGCCAACTGCGTCCAAAAGCGATCGCACGGGCCGAAATCCCGGGATGACTCGTTTGGTACGACGCTCCAGCGCCAGTGTCTGGAGGTACTGCTTTTTTCTCTCTTGTTCAAACATTCCGTCAGCGCATGCGCAAATGCTCTGGCTCTTCGATACCTAACCTACCCAAAAAAATTAACATGCTGGTTTTCTTCTTCTTGTTTTTGTTTTTTTTTTTTTTTGTACCAGCAATTGACATTTCAGCTGATTTTAAAGGCATGAACGTAACGTAAGAACCGTGCGTGTCTGGTCTTGTGTCAGACAGAGGCGAGAGATGGTTTCATGCAGACTGGGACGCCTAAAATGCTCTGTTGTAAACATGGCGGTTTACGAGTGAAGTTGTCTCTCTGGCCTTTCTGTGGACGAATTCCAGGACCTACTGACACAATCTGGGCAAGTTTTGAAAGCTAAAACCTTCAATCGATGCGTTATTCTGCTGGTAGGACTGGGTGGCCCGACACTTATGAAAAAACTATGAAATGAGAATCGGGAGTCTTCCCTTGTCATGGAATGGCAGAATTACCCAGAATTCTTTTTGGGCATGAGCGAGGCAACTTTAAAAAAAGCACGAGACTGGCCCTCATCGAATGGCTGAAGTCGCGGCCAGAGGAAATGATTTCTAGCCAGATACTCAGGAGTAGGCCTGGTGTGTGCTGTTAACTTAGATTTTGGATTTCTGAACAAGTTTTTATCATAGAAAATTCGCGACTAAGTTGTGCTTTCATTTCGCTGTAATTCTCGTGTCAAAGGAGCGGTATAATAATGTAAATAAGAGAATAACGATATTTATATTTGCAGATTACCTGTCCTCTTACTACGAAAGTCAAGCTCTACATCTCTATGCAATAACCGCATTCAAAATTTCCTCGTATTACTTGATGAAAGTATGTTTTCTTGTTTTTTTTTTTTAAAAAAAAAAAGGGTTTTTCTGCTTTTATGAAAAATACGTTTTGTCTCCTGTCCCCTTCTTATGCATGATGTTCGCGGAAATTACATTCTGTCCCTCAATAAACCTGGAACAGCCAGTTATGGTCTTAGTTCTCTTTTTTCTTACGTATCAGCTAAGTTGCAGAATGCGCTACCTGATTTTATCCATACCTATGAGTTTACTGGTTTTAAAAGAGAAATCCAGGGCCGCATTTTGTACAGCGGCTTTCCTTTTTAATGAATATATCTTTAAATATTATGTATTTACTAGGTATCTGTATATGCTATGTATTTTAGCTGTAAATGTAATGTCTCGAAGATATTACCTCCTGTAGTTATTCGGAAATTCCGGATGAAAAATAAAGCTTATGCCTGTATGTATGTTACCTTTAGCAGGGCGCATGCGTACACTTTGTAATCTGCGACTCCAGTGCTTACCATATGACAGATAAAATGACTTTTCTTTTCAATATATAAGCCATCGAAATCGTACGCTATATTGTAATGACAAGGGCGGTCTGAGAAGCTGTGAGTAGGCGTGGGATTTGTCACATATGGTTTAGGGGCCGACATATCTCTCCCTCAATGCCGTACCGGGAGGCAAGGTCGGTAGCAGAAAGCAGCGAAGGGCCAACTGCGTCCAAAAGCGATCGCACGGGCCGAAATCCCGGGATGACTCGTTTGGTACGACGCTCCAGCGCCAGTGTCTGGAGGTACTGCTTTTTTCTCTCTTGTTCAAACATTCCGTCAGCGCATGCGCAAATGCTCTGGCTCGTCGATACCTAACCTACCCAAAAAAATTAACATGCTGGTTTTCTTCTTCTTGTTTTTGTTTTTTTTTTTTTTTTGTACCAGCAATTGACATTTCAGCTGATTTTAAAGGCATGAACGTAACGTAAGAACCGTGCGTGTCTGGTCTTGTGTCAGACAGAGGCGAGAGATGGTTTCATGCAGACTGGGACGCCTAAAATGCTCTGTTGTAAACATGGCGGTTTACGAGTGAAGTTGTCTCTCTGGCCTTTCTGTGGACGAATTCCAGGACCTACTGACACAATCTGGGCAAGTTTTGAAAGCTAAAACCTTCAATCGATGCGTTATTCTGCTGGTAGGACTGGGTGGCCCGACACTTATGAAAAAACTATGAAATGAGAATCGGGAGTCTTCCCTTGTCATGGAATGGCAGAATTACCCAGAATTCTTTTTGGGCATGAGCGAGGCAACTTTAAAAAAAGCACGAGACTGGCCCTCATCGAATGGCTGAAGTCGCGGCCAGAGGAAATGATTTCTAGCCAGATACTCAGGAGTAGGCCTGGTGTGTGCTGTTAACTTAGATTTTGGATTTCTGAACAAGTTTTTATCATAGAAAATTCGCGACTAAGTTGTGCTTTCATTTCGCTGTAATTCTCGTGTCAAAGGAGCGGTATAATAATGTAAATAAGAGAATAACGATATTTATATTTGCAGATTACCTGTCCTCTTACTACGAAAGTCAAGCTCTACATCTCTATGCAATAACCGCATTCAAAATTTCCTCGTATTACTTGATGAAAGTATGTTTTCTTGTTTTTTTTTTTTAAAAAAAAAAAAGGGTTTTTCTGCTTTTATGAAAAATACGTTTTGTCTCCTGTCCCCTTCTTATGCATGATGTTCGCGGAAATTACATTCTGTCCCTCAATAAACCTGGAACAGCCAGTTATGGTCTTAGTTCTCTTTTTTCTTACGTATCAGCTAAGTTGCAGAATGCGCTACCTGATTTTATCCATACCTATGAGTTTACTGGTTTTAAAAGAGAAATCCAGGGCCGCATTTTGTACAGCGGCTTTCCTTTTTAATGAATATATCTTTAAATATTATGTATTTACTAGGTATCTGTATATGCTATGTATTTTAGCTGTAAATGTAATGTCTCGAAGATATTACCTCCTGTAGTTATTCGGAAATTCCGGATGAAAAATAAAGCTTATGCCTGTATGTATGTTACCTTTAGCAGGGCGCATGCGTACACTTTGTAATCTGCGACTCCAGTGCTTACCATATGACAGATAAAATGACTTTTCTTTTCAATATATAAGCCATCGAAATCGTACGCTATATTGTAATGACAAGGGCGGTCTGAGAAGCTGTGAGTAGGCGTGGGATTTGTCACATATGGTTTAGGGGCCGACATATCTCTCCCTCAATGCCGTACCGGGAGGCAAGGTCGGTAGCAGAAAGCAGCGAAGGGCCAACTGCGTCCAAAAGCGATCGCACGGGCCGAAATCCCGGGATGACTCGTTTGGTACGACGCTCCAGCGCCAGTGTCTGGAGGTACTGCTTTTTTCTCTCTTGTTCAAACATTCCGTCAGCGCATGCGCAAATGCTCTGGCTCTTCGATACCTAACCTACCCAAAAAAATTAACATGCTGGTTTTCTTCTTCTTGTTTTTGTTTTTTTTTTTTTTTGTACCAGCAATTGACATTTCAGCTGATTTTAAAGGCATGAACGTAACGTAAGAACCGTGCGTGTCTGGTCTTGTGTCAGACAGAGGCGAGAGATGGTTTCATGCAGACTGGGACGCCTAAAATGCTCTGTTGTAAACATGGCGGTTTACGAGTGAAGTTGTCTCTCTGGCCTTTCTGTGGACGAATTCCAGGACCTACTGACACAATCTGGGCAAGTTTTGAAAGCTAAAACCTTCAATCGATGCGTTATTCTGCTGGTAGGACTGGGTGGCCCGACACTTATGAAAAAACTATGAAATGAGAATCGGGAGTCTTCCCTTGTCATGGAATGGCAGAATTACCCAGAATTCTTTTTGGGCATGAGCGAGGCAACTTTAAAAAAAGCACGAGACTGGCCCTCATCGAATGGCTGAAGTCGCGGCCAGAGGAAATGATTTCTAGCCAGATACTCAGGAGTAGGCCTGGTGTGTGCTGTTAACTTAGATTTTGGATTTCTGAACAAGTTTTTATCATAGAAAATTCGCGACTAAGTTGTGCTTTCATTTCGCTGTAATTCTCGTGTCAAAGGAGCGGTATAATAATGTAAATAAGAGAATAACGATATTTATATTTGCAGATTACCTGTCCTCTTACTACGAAAGTCAAGCTCTACATCTCTATGCAATAACCGCATTCAAAATTTCCTCGTATTACTTGATGAAAGTATGTTTTCTTGTTTTTTTTTTTTAAAAAAAAAAAAGGGTTTTTCTGCTTTTATGAAAAATACGTTTTGTCTCCTGTCCCCTTCTTATGCATGATGTTCGCGGAAATTACATTCTGTCCCTCAATAAACCTGGAACAGCCAGTTATGGTCTTAGTTCTCTTTTTTCTTACGTATCAGCTAAGTTGCAGAATGCGCTACCTGATTTTATCCATACCTATGAGTTTACTGGTTTTAAAAGAGAAATCCAGGGCTGCATTTTGTACAGCGGCTTTCCTTTTTAATGAATATATCTTTAAATATTATGTATTTACTAGGTATCTGTATATGCTATGTATTTTAGCTGTAAATGTAATGTCTCGAAGATATTACCTCCTGTAGTTATTCGGAAATTCCGGATGAAAAATAAAGCTTATGCCTGTATGTATGTTACCTTTAGCAGGGCGCATGCGTACACTTTGTAATCTGCGACTCCAGTGCTTACCATATGACAGATAAAATGACTTTTCTTTTCAATATATAAGCCATCGAAATCGTACGCTATATTGTAATGACAAGGGCGGTCTGAGAAGCTGTGAGTAGGCGTGGGATTTGTCACATATGGTTTAGGGGCCGACATATCTCTCCCTCAATGCCGTACCGGGAGGCAAGGTCGGTAGCAGAAAGCAGCGAAGGGCCAACTGCGTCCAAAAGCGATCGCACGGGCCGAAATCCCGGGATGACTCGTTTGGTACGACGCTCCAGCGCCAGTGTCTGGAGGTACTGCTTTTTTCTCTCTTGTTCAAACATTCCGTCAGCGCATGCGCAAATGCTCTGGCTCTTCGATACCTAACCTACCAAAAAAAATTAACATGCTGGTTTTCTTCTTCTTGTTTTTGTTTTTTTTTTTTTTTGTACCAGCAATTGACATTTCAGCTGATTTTAAAGGCATGAACGTAACGTAAGAACCGTGCGTGTCTGGTCTTGTGTCAGACAGAGGCGAGAGATGGTTTCATGCAGACTGGGACGCCTAAAATGCTCTGTTGTAAACATGGCGGTTTACGAGTGAAGTTGTCTCTCTGGCCTTTCTGTGGACGAATTCCAGGACCTACTGACACAATCTGGGCAAGTTTTGAAAGCTAAAACCTTCAATCGATGCGTTATTCTGCTGGTAGGACTGGGTGGCCCGACACTTATGAAAAAACTATGAAATGAGAATCGGGAGTCTTCCCTTGTCATGGAATGGCAGAATTACCCAGAATTCTTTTTGGGCATGAGCGAGGCAACTTTAAAAAAAGCACGAGACTGGCCCTCATCGAATGGCTGAAGCGCGGCCAGAGGAAATGATTTCTAGCCAGATACTCAGGAGTAGGCCTGGTGTGTGCTGTTAACTTAGATTTTGGATTTCTGAACAAGTTTTTATCATAGAAAATTCGCGACTAAGTTGTGTCTTTATTTGGCTGTAATCCTCGTTTCAAAGAAACGGTATAATGTAAATAAGAGAATAACGAGATTTATATTAATTTTGCAGCTTACTTGTCCTGTTATTACTAAAGTCAAACTCTATATCTCTATGGAATAAGCGCACCCAAAAATTCCTTACATCACTTTTTAAGTCTAGTTTTTTTAAAAAACCGTATTCATATACATTCACTTTTCATCATTTACCATCATTTACCTTTAATCATATTTATTAACCGTCATATACCTTGATCTACCTTCGATCACGTTCATTTACCGTCATTTACCTTTACAGGCGCGTAGCGTGGTCATTTTTTCAAGTACGCACGAGTACATATGATCTAGAAACCTAAGTAAACTAAGCGAAAAATACTGCGTTCTTTATTTCTTGTTCGAAATAGTTAATTGTGTTAATACAAGCAAAGAACAAAGCGTCTTTCCCTCATTTTGAGCAAACTTGGCGCAAACAAAACATTGTTTTGGTTCTGCTAGCGTGACTGGAATTGTCAACAACGTTCTCGGAACGTCGCTCCTTTGCAACTTCGCCTTTTTGTTGCATGCTGACCAAACAACACTGCATTGTTTAGTGTAAAAAAAGTCGATGCAAAACTAAGTGAGAACATGGTATGGCGTTTGTTAATTTAGTTTTTAGAATTTAATCAAAGTGGTGTTTTCATAAGGAAATCTTGGTTGCGTACAAGTAAAATGTTAAAAATAGAAACAATTGCTTAAAATTTCAAAAATTTCTGTTCAAGTACGCACGTGCGTATTTGCGTATAGGACGCTACGCGCCTGCTTTATTCATGTTTATTTACCTTAATATACCTTTATCATCCTGCATTCACATTGATTTACCTTTAGCTACATTCATTTACTTTTATCTATATCTTCAATCATGTTCATTTACTTTAATATACCTTCATTTGCTTTAATCTACCTTCTTTCACGTTCAGTTACCTTCATCTACCTTCATCTACATTCATTCACGTTTATTTGCATTCATTTACCTTCATTCACATTCATCAGTTTACTTAACATACCTTCATTGACGTTCCTTTACCTTCATTTTCCTTCATTTGCCTTCATTTACCTTCATCTACCTTGATTTGCCTTCATTCACCTCCATGCATTTACCTTCACTGATGTTTATCTAACTTCCTCTATCTTGATTTACCTTCGTCTACCTTCATCATCTTTCTTTCACCTTCATCTACTTTCATCTACCTTCATTCATGGTCATCAATCGGAATTCACATTTATCTACCTTCATCTACCCTCATCTACCTTCATTCGCATTCATTTGCCTTAATAATGTATCGTCATTCACGTTTATCTAACTTCATTCACGTTTATTTACCTTCACATGATCTACATCCATGTCCCTTTAATTACGTTCATATACCTTCATTAACTTACATTTACTTCCATTCACGTTCATTTACCTTCGGCTACCCGGGCCCACATCTCTTTTCATCCGCGTTCATTTATCGTCATTGACCTTTATTCACGTTCATTTTCCTTCATCCATCTTCATTTTCTTCATTCACGTTCATTTACTTTCATTTACCTTTATTCACATTCATCTACCTTTATTTACCTTCATGTAGCTTAGTCTACCTTCAATCGCAATTATCTACCTTCATATGCATTCACCTTAATATACCTCCATTCACGTTCATTTACATTCATATACCTTCATTTACCTTCACCTGCCTCTATTCACGTTCATTTACCTTCATATATTTTAATTCACGTTCATATACCTTCATTAACATTCATTTACATTCATATACCCTTATTCACGTTCATGCATTTACCCCCTCGCGATACCGGTGCGACGCTCTAATCAACTGAACAGTTCATATATATCTAGTGATCCATTTCATATATCATTTCATAGTTGATTCATTCCTCAAGGGAACATTAGAACCCACAAATGACCAGCTCCCAACGTCAGTGGCTTCATAGCCCAGTTGGTTAGAGCGTCGCACCGGTATCGCGAGGTCACGGGTTCAAACCCCGTTGACGCCCTGAAATTTTCAGGAACGTGATTGAAGGTAGATGAAGGTAGATGAGGGTAAATTAATATGATTGAAGGTAGATGAAAGTATATGAGGGTTAATGAATATCATTGAAGACCATTGACAGTAGATGAAGGTATATGAGGGTTAAAGAATATGATTGAAGGTAAATGATGGCAAATGACCAGCAGTGAATGTTTATTAATACGGATGATGATAATTTTTTTTAAATGGAGGTAAATAGATATAGATGAAGGTAAATGTCTATGGATGACTGAATATTAGGAAATTAAATTACGTAGTTGGGGACTCGTGGTGGGTATATACATGAGATCTTTGCCTGAACTAGCCTGCGAACGCAGACGTATTTCCGGCGGTCGTTTCTCTCCCCCGAAAAGTAGAAACGACCGCCGGAAATACGTCTGCGTTCGCAGGCTATGCCTGAACAATATTACAAGTGTTTTCACACGGGTGGTGAAGAGTATATCATTCAAGCTGCTCTTGGAGACAATCTTGTGTTGATCAGAGCTTTGTTTAAGGTTAATCTATTATTTGTTTTGAATTGTGGTGATGTTGTCGATGAAATTTTCTCACGTGGTCTCCTTCTTGCTTTCCCACCCACCCCTACTGTGACACGAGAACACTTGTGGCACAAGCCACCCAGGCTCAGAGGGTCAAAAAAATGCGCATATAATCCATGTTAACTTCCCATATAGTCTCCCTATACATATTCCAAAAAAATAATAAGAATTTGTATGGGAATCCCGATAACAAACACTAAAGGAGATATTTTATACGCAAAAGGTCTCAATAAAAAAGCCGTACTTTATTGTCCTGGCGACTTTCTCGCTTTCTGTGCGTTTATTTGCCTGATTATTAAAGGCGATTAAGGATTTTTAAAAGCGACTTCTCAAGGGTCTTTCTGCAGGTACCGGAAAGCATTCATTGTGTTTTTGGTCTGTTGGGATTAGTCTTTATTTGAGGTCGTTTTGTTTTTTGTCCCTTATTTCTTTTGTTTTACGTAATTTCTGCTAGCTGCGAAGGGCCGCTTCTCAAGTACCTTACCTTCCGAGCCTGGGCCGCCTGTGTTTTGCAGGTTCCACAAGTGCATGATCGATGTGGTGGCTTGCTGGAGTCAGAAGTTTTGCTAAGATTTGCGTTTCTGTCACCTTTAAAGGTGTAAAAGCGACTACAGTACTCGGTAAGTGCTCCTTAAGTCTGCGTTTAATCCATTTTTATACTGTGTACTCGCATAGTCACAGGAAAATTGGGAAAGACCTCATGCTTTTTTTGCAGTCTGAATTCGAATATCACTTGCATTTGAAAGGAAGTGTTCTGATCTTTACCGGCGGGTCTATTAAAAATACAGGTCTTATTCCACAGGTCAAGAGTAGAAGTCCCTGCTCCACTGATTAATAACTTAGCCAAAAGTTTCCCCGAGACCTGCAACAACGTTTTTGTACAGTGATCGATGATGCGCCGATCAACTCGAAACTTCAACATCCCCCCCCCCCCCGGGAATGTGAATTCCCGCACCCTCGGGCAAAAAAGGTGTTCAAATGCCCTACCCTGTCGTCGGATTTGTCTGTCATACCCAACTAAAGAACAATGTTATCGTCATCGGCTCCTGCCGTCTTTAATAGAGACCTTTTTTGCAAGCCAATCGCTCATAAATGCTACATCTCTTCCTTTAAACTCTTCCATCTCGTGTTTTGTAACTGTTAGTGACTTCGGCGTCCGAAAAAAAAAATCATTTGAAACCTGACACTTCCTGTTCAAGTTTCCCCACCCCACGCAGGCAAAGGTCAAATTCCCCACTCCCTGGGTACAGATAGTCAATTGCCCGGGGTTTGCACGGGGGGTGGGGGGGATGTTGAAGTTTCTATATTTTTGCATCTAAATATAATATATTTCACTAACCAAAGAAAGAAATGGGGAATTTTCTACTTTTCAGTTGGGATTGAGGGCTTATATGTAGCTTGATGTGTGTCTTGGGATTGGAGGAGGGGCATGAAAACCACAGCTGATATGGTGATGGTGGGTAAGTGACCCCACCCAACCCATTATGTGCAAATTGCAAAGTGGCAGGTGTGCAACCAAAATACATCCCAAATACTGATTGGAAATAAAGTAAAACTACCAGTAACTTATTTGCATTACGGCCTTGGTTTGCATTCCAAATCCCTTGTTCAGAAAGGTGTGCTGTGGCCAGCAAATTAGGTACCCTCCGAAGAACTGATGGAGGGATGCGGGAGTAGAGCAGTCACTCGGCTATCTTCCTAGTGTCTGAATAAAGCCAAGGTGGTAAACTGGCCTCTGAGGTAGTAGGTAAAGGCAAAGTCTGCTACGAGCCTAGAAGGCCCATCACTCCGGCGCTTATTATCCGGTTTCTGTAGCATGAAGTGACTAGGAGTATATTTCCTACTCCCCCCTGGATGGGATGCTAGTCCATCACAGGGTTACCCCCAGCATTACATTTGCTGGTACTCATTTATACACCTGGGTGGAGAGGCACCGTGAGAGTAAATTGTCTTGCCCAAGAACACAACACAATGTCCCCGGCCAGGACCCGAACCCGGACCACTCGATCCAGATTCGAGTGAACTAACCATGAGGCCACCGCACCTCCCGCCCTCTGAGGCAGTGGTAACCACAAATATTGGTAATAATCAGTAACAAGACAATTAATTATTACATTAATTAATTAAAAAGTAATAATTTTTTACTTACCAGTGATAAATAATGATAAATCCTGAAGAATTATGAATGTAATAGTGGCTTAAGTTACTTTCATAATTACCCCAGGTCTTAAAATTGTAACTTTTTGAGCTTCATTGATTTCAAAACCTTTATACCTTTTCTAGGAACCCTTGCATTCATTAGAAAGAGTGGTATTTCATCCCTCCCTGAGAGTCATTCCAAACCAATTAGTATCTTCACACATTCAAACATGAAAGTTCACATACTTCCTGCACTTGCTGATAACTACATGTATCTTGTTGTGGACGAAGGAACTCAAGAAGCAGCTATAGTGGACCCAGTGGAGCCCAGAAAGGTATATACATGTAGTAATACAGGGATATAGTGGTATTTGTCATAAAGTTGAAGTTAAAGTTGTGCAATCAAGAACCCTTTAAGGCTGTCTGGTTTTACTCCCATCATGCAATATCTTATTTTGAAGCACATAAGCTGATTTCAGACAAACATGCTTTTACTTAGGCCCCGTCCACACATATCCGGAGATTTTTGTATCCGCAAATTTTTTTATGCGGATACAAAAATATCTGCGTCCACACGTAGCATATACGAATCGTATACGACTGTCCACACGTATCCGATTCGTATCCGGACATCTCAAAGGATTAGTCAACATTTTGGAAAATCTCGCGCGGAAAAAGACTGGTTCTGATACTGTGACATCAGCGTATACAAAAATATATGGATACGAGCGTCCACACGTATCCGGATACACAGCGTATACAGAAATTTCCACTCTGGAGAGCGTATACAGAAATCTCCGGATACACCAAGCGTAGACGGCAGACACGTGTGGACGCTAGCTGTATCCGCATAAAAAAAATTTGCGGATACAAAAATCTCCGGATACGTGTGGACGGGGCCTTATTGGAGATACCATTCAATCATATTTTCTCTGAAGCAAATTACTGATTTTCATTCAGATGATTGGCAGCCGTGTGTTTTTGAAAAAACAGAAGAAAATTTTTTCCATGAAAATAGAGTTCAATTCTTTGGCAACCAACATGTGGTTGCAATGAAAACTAAGTACTCTCACCATTTGAGAAGCAGGAAGGACCTCTTGCACCAATGCCATGCGCTAACTGACTGTGTCTTCCTTGCTCCTATATATGTCTAAGCATAATTATTATAATACATGTACATTACAGGAGTACAATATTTATCAATAGGTTGTTGAAGCAGTTAAAAAAGAAGGAGTGAAACTCACAACTGTTTTAACAACCCATCATCACTGGTAAGAAATTATGTACGTTGATTTACAGAAGACTTTCACACACTTTTTGTAACAATATTTTGTTGAAACAACAGACAAAGGTCACGTAATCTAAGAGATATTTTTTTATTTTTTATTTTATTAGCTTTGCCCTGAAGAAATAAAGAAAAAATAAACTGAAGATATACAAATACTGAAAATACAAAGATAACAATACACCAATAATAACTTAAATTGGGCAGGGACACCGCAACAGCTGGAGCCAATTACTGCGGACCCACATAAGAATAACATGTTCTTGTTTTTTAGCTGCTCCAACTGCATCTTCAAAGGAGGCTATATACTTTCCAGAGTAGGGTGGCTTCTTACACGGTATCCTTGTAAAGCTGCAGGAATCTTCTAAATTGTTTTTTTAATACAGTTGATATCATGCTGTCAGTTTTTAAGTAGATCTGTTAGTACTCAAAATAATAATTAAATTAAATTAATTTATTGCATTTATTATTCAGTAGTCATGGTTGATAGATGTCAACCTTTTTTTATCACCTCAAGGGCTTTACTCAGTGTACAAATAAAGTAACTGTTATGGTAATCTGAAAATGTTACCTTGGTTAGGGATCATGCTGGAGGCAATGTGGAATTGACTGGACTTGTTAAGGGTTTGACAGTGTGCGGAGGAGATGACAGGATTGGGGCCTTGAGTAAGAAAGTTGGGCATGGTGACAAGTTAAAGGTTTGCTCCAACATCCAAGCAATAATTATTATTGTTTGTTTCCATTTTGTGATGGTTGAACTTAAATCTGTTGCAATGCAAGTGTACTACAGATTTCAAATTTAATTCTATTGAATGGAATTCTATTGAATGATGCAACTAACAGACTACGGTTATAGGCAGACTGTTTTATTAGTTTTTAAAACATGTTTCCTCTACAGGAAGCTTCCTCAGCAGGAGAGTTTTACAGATACATTTGAAGAATCATCAAACTAAAGAGAAAAGACGTAGTATGCAATGTAGGGAATTGCAAATTGATGCTGCTAGACCACAAATTAGTCACTAATGATGACAATATGATATTAGACACAACATGAGTTTGATCTGCTTAAATTGGCTATCGCGAAAATCTAAAATTATCTAAAGATTTTTAAATTTGAAAACTATTTTGATAGACATTAGGCAAAGAGCAAAGGTCATGAAATCTTAAACTGACATAAGGTCTGTGTACACTCCAAATGCCAGTAGTTCTCCAAAAACATGCTAAGTATCTTAGGAATAAATCTGTCACCCTATGCTTCATGTCTTAAGATACAATAATAATTGACCTAATTTGGGGACATGACTAAACCAGGAAACAGCAAAACACCGAAACAAAACACCATGTACAGTATGACCCCGCCATGCAATGAATACTAACCAACAAAGGCCTTTCATTAGGCCAAAAACGATCTTTAATAACAAACTTATCCAAACTTTGTTGGTTAGTATTCAATGTAATTATTGACTTGCATTCATACATGATGTTTTGGTGTTTCATGTGCCTGTTTCGGTGCCCCTAATTTGGAGCTGATTAAATTGTTTTGTTTTTGTTCTTAATGAGGTTGGAAATCTGGATGTCAAGTGTCTTTTCACACCTTGTCACACCAGCGGTCATATTTGCTATGTTGTTCATGGTGAACCAAATGCAGTGTTTACTGGTAAAAAAAAGTAAAATCATCATTAATCTGTTCGGATCTGTTTTCTTTTCTGATGTCACAGTTTTAGATTATGTAATTTTTGATTTCCGCTTATTGATCAAATTTCTTTAATAATATTATCTTCATTATCCTTCCCGTGTTGTAAAATTAGGGCATATTTCATTTTCTCCTGTGGGCGTTTAATGGATATTGAGTGAGGGAGAGTTTTATGTTAAATTTAAAGTGTTAGGATAGACCGGAAAAAGAGGTATGATTTACAGTTTTCTTCCTTGTGCTCGTAAATGTTCATAATTTTTCTTGTTGATAGATAGATCAATGACCTTTATTTAAACACGATGAAAATTAAAGCTACAAGCTTGTGGGGTCATGTTGATTATATATGTTTGACAGTTTAAATTCACTCAAATTTACATGTGATTTGTATCACAGCTTCGTTTTATCACACATGCACAAGGTTATTAATTTAGGATGTCTTTCATTTGCTTAATTTTGCTGTCTATTTTGTAATATTATTTTGTTGTTATTATAATTGTCTCAATTTTTATGTGATTCCAACAAATAATTTAAAATTAAATTAAGAAAGGCCTAGATTTGGAGTCCCAGTAAAACTCGTATCAAAACATTACAATTCTACTATTCCAACAATTTGCTTTCTCAGAGGTCTGGAGTTCTTATGAACACTGTTTCTCTCAATGTGGCTAGCCCTGTTGAAAAGCCTCAGAAAGATAAACGGCCTACTAAATATCTTCAAAGATAAATTTTGATAATTTAATAAAAGGATCTTTTCTGGACCAGCAAAGGATCTTTTAAGATCTTGTCTGTAGCGTTCGCTGTGTCACAGTCACAGAGGATTATTATAACCCTTTGATGCGTAAACTGGCCAGACTAAGTATTTTACTCTGTAGAACGCCAGACAATTTTACTCGTCAATGGGGAAACCCCAGGAGTCAATGGGTTAATGTTGACCATTACCCCCTGATCTTCAAAGACCCTAGTGAGAAAGTTGAGGATGTTCAAGGTTTTGGGTGGAATTCCTCAAGTATTTGACAAATATTTTTGAGTATCTGAAACATTTTTATGAGTTTATTGATCTATAGCTAGTAACCTTGCTGTCATGAAACAAGTATATCTAGGACTGATTGACATCCATGAAGATCATGGTAATTTCTTTATCTCGCCCACCAGGTGACACACTCTTTGTGGCTGGATGTGGTAAATTTTTTGAGGGACGTCCTCCTCAAATGTACAAGGCACTGGTTGAGATTTTAGGAACATTACCGAAGGACACAGTAAGTGATATTTATACCGGTAGCTTTATTTGCTTAATTCTTTTGGCCTTCGTGCGTTTGGTGATTTGGTGGCAAAATGCTTGATACTTTTTTAAGTTTTAGAGTCTCACAAGATGTGGGCATTTTCCTCTCAAAAGCTCTGAAAATTGCAAAAGAAAATTCAAGTATATTGTAAAGCAAAGTGTCTTATGTGAAGTTATCTTTCATGCAGAAATCCTTTCTCTCCACCACTCAATGTCCCTCCAAAGTCACAGTGGGATTTAGAAAAATCATCTCATTTGCATTTTCTAGAAAAACAAAACATCCCATTCTGTTGTACCTCCTCAGAAACAAAACTGAACTAATGTTTTGCAATTTTTCATCTCAATCCTTTGTCCTCAATTATTATACCAATGTAACCAGTTGCCCTAACTATGCCCCAAAAATGTCATGTTTCTACACTCTTATGTGCATTGCAGCTTGTTTATTGTGGGCATGAGTACACTGAAAGCAATCTCAAGTATGCTGTTCACGTTGAACCAGGCAATCCTGACGTTCACAATGCAATTGAGTGGGCCAAGGTATATTGAAACAACAACAACAACAGAGATAATAATAATAATAATAATAATAATAATAATAATAATAATAATAATAATAATAATAATAATAATAATAATAATATATATATATATAAATAATAATAATAATCTCAAACATTTGTTGGCAGAATTCTGAATATCCTGCAATAATGATTGATTCCAGGAGCCAGCAGGATTTTTCTAACTTGTCCATGAAGGTGCATAGTGAATCGCTGCAATTCATAAAGATCACTTACTTTGAGTACCTTGAAGAGTATTTTCACTTTATCCCTTGTACTTTTGCACAAGTGGTGATACAAAAGATGTATTTTTTGCATGAATTTATTTTGCACACCTTAAATTTAGATCGAATGACAACAAAAAACCAAATTATGCAATGAATTCAGCCACAAAAGAAAAAACCTTTTTTATCACCCATGGTTGGTCTGCACACAATATTATGATTGACTGTACCCCCTGTTTTCAGTACAGCCATTGGGCTCAGTCTTTCACAACAATATGAACCTCCCAGTTGTGGAATAACACATTCTTCATCGATGGAAAACGAAGCATCAAGATAATGCTTCCATTACCTAAATAGCACAATGGAAGCTTCTTGTACATTGTAAAGCTAACTATTTTGCATCACCAAAATGTACCTTTCAGAACAAAAGAAAAGCAAATGAACCAACTGTACCCTCAACCATTGGAGATGAGTTCAAATATAATCCCTTTATGAGAGTCAAGTAAGTTCCTTAAAAGTTAATTTGATGCAGTTTTACCTTTCTCTGTTAAAAGTAGGCAGGTACAAAAGTCCGTCCGGATCAACTCGGATTGCATACTTCGGATTGACGTGAAAAAATGGTAAGGCCTTGAGAAATCACCCTGGCCCTACTCTTTAAGCTAACCTTCAGTTGGTGAAATCGGCTCAACGTTGAATAGTTTTGGCTTACAAAACCGTTTTTTGCTCGATCTGAGTTGATCCGGTCCGACTTTTGTACCTGCCCATTAAAAGTGTTAGTCCCAGTCCAGTGTCAGTTTCATTATATAGCCTTCTTCACTAATTCAAGTTTGGGTTGCATAAAGGGTGAGAATCTGGCGTAGAGATTTGTTCCAAATACCCATCTCAACTTGCCAACCATAAATCCAGCAAGTTCTGTTGTGGACATTACTAAACAACGAAACACTGAAACAGCAAAACAAAGCACCAAAACACCATGTATGACCCCACCAAACATTGAATACTAACCGACAAAGGTTGGATTATTGCTCCTTATCTCAGTCTTAATCTGGATCCTAATCTTAATCTCAATGAATTAGGAACTATAATGTTTTAGGCCTAATTAGGTCTAAAACGATATATAATCTCAAAATATCCAACCTTTGTCAGTTTAGTATTCAATGTATGGTGAGGTCATACATGGTGTTTTGGTGATTCGTTTTGCTGTTTCAGTGGTTCGGTCTTTCACGGTTTTGTGGTTTAGTAATACCCTTCTGTTGTTGGCGTTGCTTGAAAAATGTATTTTGAAAGCTATATGTATGCCATAAAAAAGTACATCAGAATCATAGCCCACCCTCAGACATTCAACTGTCAAAATTTGTGGCTTAGGTTAGGTGTGACGAACAGTTGAGTTATCTGAATTTAAATCTAGTCATTCTTAATAATTATGCATCTATCAATGTTAACCCCGAGGGTGGGGGGGGGGGGGGGGTAGGCGGACCCCGGGCATATGTGGGGCAGTTGACTTTTAAGAAGAATTTTTGGTCAAAGTCCCCACGGTTGGGCCCCAAAATTTGGTCAAATCAGATCAAATATCCCCACCTTGATTCTCTGACGAAAAGCAAGTCGATATTATCAACAATCCACACAATTCCCACAAAGTAAGGTGTTTCATCAATTTATATTGAAAATGAGTAGTGAGAAGTAGTGTTTTGGTATAAATACAAAAACAAGTGCTTACCTTTATTGAAAACAGCCGTCTTTCAGGGCTTTAGCTGCACTACTTCAATTCCAAGATGGCTGGCGCATAGACAAGCACATGGGATGAAGTGACTTGGTCCCATTCCTCTGCGCAAAAAAAGCAAACGTCCCAAACCTGGGACCCAGAATTTTAGTCAGATTCCCGACGGTGGGAAAGGCAATAAAGGTCAAATGCCCCACATATGCCCGGGATCCCACCCCTTGGGCTTAACACTGAAAGATGCATTATTAACAGATACCAAACTATCTAAGTACTTAATTCACAACAAGTTCTGTGTTTGAAATAAAACTCAAAAATTCAAGGCTTGTTTTTTGACATTTGTCTGACAACATTTTTTTTCTTGTAGAGTGGATAGTGTAAAGAAGTATGCAGGAAAATCAGATCCAGTTGATGTAATGGGATACATCAGACGTGACAAGGACACATTTAGAGCCAAACACTAATTAATGTAATAACATGATGTAAAAATTAATGTAGTTTCTCACACACCACTGGTAGCTATGCCAAGCCGCCCGCCACAACCTGACCTTTATTGTAAATTATCTCAACATAATACAAGTCAAACTGTTTACCTCAAAACAAGCCTGAGGGAAAACGTTTTGAATAAGAAGGGTCACGGAAGCATCAATCAACATAGAAGTCCAAACAACTGGAAATATTTGGATGGGTGGGTGGGGAAAAGGTCAGAAATGGCGTACCAACAAAAGCAACTGCCCGCCTTAGGTCACCTGACCTCTTCCCAGGGCCCAGCAGTGTGTGAGAGAAAACATTTTCCACTTATTTCCTTTCACTCAGCCAATGGAAAATCTCACTATCCTATCCTATTTGCCAACTACAAATATGTACTCTCTGGTATATCAGGTCATAATGAGGTAAATTGTGGAAACCATTTACTTTCTTGCCAACCAAGGTGTTTTGTAACTTTGTCTATCTAGAAAATTGGTGATGTAGTGGTGTTCTTGTTGGTATAATTTAAGTACTGTTGGCTCCTAATCTCATATCATGCACAAGAGTGCTGGGAACAGGCAGGCGCAAAAAGTCGGACCAAATAGATCAACTCAGATTGTTCACCTCAGATCGAGTGAAAAACTATTTGTTGTTTTTCCCAATTTCACCAAGGTTAGCTTAAAGGTTTGGGCAAGGGTGATTTCTCCAGGCCTTATCATTTTTTTTTACGTTAATTTGAGGTGAAAAATCTAATTTGATCCTGTCTGAATTTTGTACTTGCCTGCTGGTAACATTTTTTTGCATTTGTTCCTTTTGTGTCTTCTAGTATTTTTCAACGTGAAGTTGAACCAGAAATATTTAACCAAGTATTAATTTTTTTTATAATTAGTAATTATCAGGGATGAAGGGTTTATAGAAACTCATGTTATCTTTCATCCAAGTGCTTGGTGCATGCAAAAGTCATAAACCATGATTTCTGGGTAGTTTTTCTAGAAAAGGGGAAAACCCCCGAGAGAAAGTCCCTTTATTTAGGCCAGTAATGCTCCTGATTTCCTGTCTCTAACAGAAATGGAGAAAGTGAATGTTAAATGCCTTGCCTTGATAGCTGGTAATTAATGCAAGTACTAACCCACAAATTTGCAGATTTTTGGAAAACTCATTCTAATTCATCTTTGTTGAAAGAATATAACAATTCGTTTTGAAAAGTCATTTTCATCCCAAGCATCTTTTGTGGTCAAACTGACTTTGAGAGGTATTGCAGTGTGAGTGTTATGACATACACTAACTTATTTTAGTTAAAACTTTTTAAAATCAGCTTTTTTGGTCATGCATGGAAATGAAATTCTAGTGAGACTAGAAAATTAAAGAGACACTAGCTCAACAACTTTTTATCTTGTGGAAAATTTTAAATTCTAACATATCAAGTGAAGGGGGTATTCTTTTGAAATTATTATGAAACATTCCTGACCATTTCCTTTTTGGGAATCAAGTTTATTTGGTGAAAAACAATACTACTCTTGGTTTTTACATGGCCTCAAGTTGTTGGATTCCCTTAACAAACAATCAGTGGCCCTGTTTGTACCCTAAACTAATGTTGTCCAAGAACTGAGCTCTTTTCATATGCAAATGCTTTTCTTTTGTTTCCTTAAAAAAAAACCCGCCAATGAAGGACCCAAAAGAACAGATTTTTGGAAAATACCTAAGAACAGACTTGATTTTGAAGTGGTGTTATAACTTATTAATAACCCATTGACCCCTGAGGGTATAGATTTTACTCTGTCTAACACCAGATGATTTCACCCGTCAACGGAGGGTGCCCTAGCGCATTTGAGGTGTGAATGGGTTAAAACACATTGTCTGAATGTGCAACTTTGCATAATTTCTTTGAAGTATAATACCATGTGTTTCAAAGTAAATGTTGGCCAGTAAACCATATTCACTCATTTCTTAGAGTACTTTTTGTGTTATTTTTTACTCAAGGAAAAATGAAAGGCATAGCATTTTTTGCTTACATTCAAAAACAACATGAAAACTAATGCATTAATTTTTTTTGTATATTCCTTTTTAAAAATAATCTAAAAAAAGATAGAATACACCCAAACATCCCACACAGGGGAGAAGAGAAACAGCAAGAGAACACATAGAAAAGTCAACTTGTATGATCTCAGTTTTTTTTTATTCTCAAACACACTTCACCTTGTGTATATACTGTAATAATATTGACTTTATTATCACAAAATTAAAATGTTCATTACTCAAACACAACGAGGGGAAAAAGATGAGCACAGCATTTGCTACAATGTAGCTCCCTTTGCCTTAAATTTCTCCACTGAAAAGAACAGGTTTAAAATTTTAATTCATCTAAGAAGCATCAAAACCTACTGCAACAATAATCTAAATTCCAGATTTAAATGGCAGTGAAACAACAGGCATGGCTTGACCAACAAGGCTAAGCTTTCTTTTCGCAAAGTAAAAGAGGGTTGTTTTTCATGTCCCGTAAGTGCTATGGTTCGCCTAATTTGTAAAATAATAAGTATGGAGAAGTGAACGATGACTCTGATGATGACAACAATGCTGTGACATCACATTCTTCTAGTACTGCAACTTCTGCGTCATCAAAATGAATCCATTGGTAATGGGTGTCTGGAATAAGTGAACAAATTAATGGCTTCTGTTTATCACGACTAGAATCATCTGCTTCACTGTTGCATTGTTTTCTGCAATCCTGGAAGTTCAGTTGCCTTATGGGGTTCCTGCTGGGTAACAAGCCTCCATGTTGGAAATTCTGTATTTTATTCAGGGACTTACTTAATCCCTTAAAGCTATAGCTGGGTGTGCTGTGACGCCTGCATCTTATGCCACCTGTTAAATCACCAGTTGGCAAGCTGCCTTCATGATCTTCACTGTTTTCCAGTTTGGAATACTTCCTTGTTCGGTGCAGGAAGTATCGAGTGATCCCAGGAATGCATGTTGTGTTAGCTTTCTCAGCTGATCTTTGTGGTGATGGAATGTCACTGTCATCTGTTTTACCAGACTTCTCTTTCATTTCTGACAAATTTTCATCCCTGTAAAATGTGTTGCAGTCCACTGGTGTACCATTTGGCACATTTGAGACACTTTCTTTGCAATTATTACACTCTCCAGATGATTCTCTGTTGGCATAAACCTTGTTGTCATTTCTGTTCTGACAGTTGTCATGATGATTTGTCTGTCCATTGTTATTGAAATCTACGTCGTTTGGTGTAGCCACCTTTACATATGCCTGATAGTGTCCACTGCATGACGTCATACCACTATGCATCACAATGCCAAACAGATGGTAGGTTGGATTGGAAATAGCACATGTTTTTGAGCACCATTCAGAGATGACCAGTTCCATTGGAGTTGCAAGGTTTGCATTGATCTTGGACACATACCCAGAAAACCTATGAAATTATAGTAGACAATAGTAATAATATTATTAGAGTTACTTTTCAGCAGTTTCTCTCTGACTCTATCTCATAGTTGACTGATTTATATGAATAATTTCAAAAGGAAATTTTTGACAAAACGCAAGTGAGAAATTCTCGAAAAAATATCTAGGATAATGTAAAGAAAACAAGGCTAAAGGCATCAAGAACTCTCATCGTAGTCATGCCAAAATCCCTAAAGATCTCACTTCCATAATCCCTCTATTCGCTCTGACGAAGGGCTAACGCTCGAAACGTCAGCTTT
Source organism: Montipora capitata (assembly GCA_949126865.1). Lineage (NCBI taxonomy): Eukaryota > Metazoa > Cnidaria > Anthozoa > Scleractinia > Acroporidae > Montipora > Montipora capitata. Next base: position 4,918,821 of record OX421452.1, on the reverse strand, counting down.
TAGAATCTCTGTACGGTGGCCAATTTACATTATCAACTCCGTTGATAAAACCAAATTTTTGTATACTACTTCCCCACCGACGCAGCACCACAGTTTCTTTAGAAACTACCCCTTCATTCATTTGTTATCCAACCGCTGCGACCACTAACCTTGTGTTCTAGTATTTTTCAATCCACAGATTTATAACAGAAGACCCAAGACGACGATGCCAAGCTTGAAGAAACTCACCAAGGAGCTACGCCAGGAAATCGTAAGTTATCTTTTTCCTTTTCCCACACTTAGCAGTAACTTAGCTTTCCGTTTAGCCACTCTCATTTTCGCCAAAACTAGGTTTTGTAGTCACATCAACTTCATCGGCCGTTGCCTCAATTCTAAAGTCATTCCTAAAGGTTTTCGCTCGAACTTTCATGCGTCTACATTCTCTCATTCAAATCAGTATCTTCACCAAATTCGATGTGCGCAAAATTCTTTTTCACGTAACATTATGAGGATCACAATTAGAGCTATGTGCCAAAAACGAATCGCACTTGACAAACAAATTCTTCATTGCCGCTCCGAACTTTCCAAAATCTGTCCAGCCATTTTAGTACAATCGATTCGCGCTAAAATCCGACAACTTAATTCTGGACTGTTTGACCATTTACACCAAACCAAGACTCTAAAACTTCAACAATTAATAGGTCCGCAAATTACCGACGACACTACATTGCATAGTCATAATACCGTAATTACAATTCCAGAAAATCTTCCGCTTACTGACTCAGAGAAATCTGTTCTCAGTAAGGGCCTAAATTTTGTCCCTATTACCAAACGCACCAACGAATTTTCTATTAAGCAAGATGTTGAAAAATTCCTTCGCCGCGTTCAATTAAAAGCCTTTTTTCACGACAAAGAGGACGATTCGGACACTTCTAATAAAGATATTTTTGAAACACTTCTAGTTCGCAAATCCAAATGGACTCCCCCAGAGGGACAATTTGCCTCTTTAGATTTTTTCACCAAAAAATGCCGTCACGACATTCACAAACTTAAATTCAATCGCAACACTAAATTTTCCAACCTTTCCTCGGAAGAGTGGGCGGCTCTTAAAAATCTTAGTAAACGCAACGACGTAGTTGTCAAATCGGCCGACAAAGGCGGCGCGGTAGTTGTTTGGCGGTCCGACCTTTACCAAAAAGAAGCTTTGCGTCAACTTTCGGATACCTCGTTTTATGCCAAAATCCCTAAAGATCTCACTTCCAAAAATCAAAAACTTGTGAAAGACACCATTCAAAATCTTATAGTTAATCAAGAATTACCGGACACTGCCACTAATCTCATCATCAACACCCCTAGAACTTCGTGCATTTACTTCTTGCCTAAAATTCACAAACCCAACAACCCAGGTCGCCCTATCGTTTCTGCCTGTAGTTGCCCCACCGAACTCATTTCTAGCTACTTAGACAGGATTATGACGCCTATCGTCAAATCTTTGCCATCATACATTAAAGACAGTACACACGCACTACAAATTTTCCGCGATTTCAATTTCTCCGGCCAAGACAAACTTATTTTCACCATGGACATTACATCTCTATATACAGTCATTCCTAATAGCGAAGGTCTTCAAGCACTCAAACACTTTTTCGATCAACGCACTGTCAAAGAACCTAACTCGGAAACGCTCCTCCGCCTTGCCGAACTAGTTTTAACGCTTAACTGTTTTTCATTCGCCGGCAACTATTACAAACAAATTAATGGTGTAGCGATGGGCACAAGAATGGGACCTAGCTATGCCAATCTTTTTGTAGGATATGTTGAACACCAATTTTTTAATCAGTACGACGGCCCCAAACCTGAACTCTACGGCCGCTACATCGACGACTGCATCGGCGCTATTTCATCCAGCAGAGAAGAACTCGATCAATTTATAACCTCCGTCAACTCTTTTCATCCGGCTCTTAAATATACCTGGGAAATTTCGGAAACTTCATTGGCTTTCCTAGATATCAAAGTTTCTATTAGAGGCAACGCGCTATGTACTAGTGTGCACTACAAACCTACTGATTCACACAGTTATTTGTTGTATTCATCGTCACATCCATCACATGTCAAGAACTCCATTCCTTATTCTCAATTTCTTAGACTTCGACGTCTATGTAGTGATGACTCCGATTTTTCCAGCAAATCAGAGGAGATGTGCCAGTTCTTCGAAAAACGTGGCTATCCTGTCTCTGTGGTCAAAGCGGGCCATCATCGCGCTCAACAATTTGATCGACAGTCATCACTACAAACGTCACAAAAAGATAAGAATGACAGAATTCCATTCACCCTCACTTTCCATCCTCATAATCACGCAGTCAAAAGCATCATTCTTAGTAATTTTAAATTACTCCAAAATGATCCCGAGACTGGTAGAATCTTTTCGCAACCTCCACTTATTTCATTCAAGCGCGACAAAAACGTAGGCAACTTTTTAGTTAGAAGCGCGCTCAAAACTAACGAGCAACCCGGCACTTTCAAATGCGCGCGCTCACGATGCAATACCTGTCGTTTCATTGTTAACACTAGCAAGATATCGGGACCTAAGCGATCTGTTAAGATCACCGATCGTTTCACATGTACCTCCGCAAATGTCATTTATTGCATAACCTGTACGTTATGCAATAAATTATACATTGGTGAGACAGGTAGACGACTAGGTGACCGATTCCGCGAACACCTTCGCGATGTTGAGAAGAATGACAAGGATGCATCTAAGCCAGTCGCTCGCCATTTTAATCTGCCTAACCACTCCAAAAAACACATGGCAGTCTGCGGCCTTTCCCTACATCTAGGTACGACGGAAAGCCGCAAGAATCTGGAACAAAAATTCATCTTTCAAATCGGCACCCTTAATCCTCACGGTATTAACGAACGCTTTTCATTTAACTAATATATTCCTATTTTCACGTTGCCATGTTACCACCAATAGCGTAGCTCCTACTCTACTATAAAAACTACACGTAACCCATAATCCCTCTATTCGCTCTGACGAAGGGCTAACGCTCGAAACGTCAGCTTTTAGAATCTCTGTACGGTGGCCAATTTACATTATCAACTCCGTTGATAAAACCAAATTTTTGTATACTACTTCCCCACCGACGCAGCACCACAGTTTCTTTAGAAACTACCCCTTCATTCAAGGTAAAGGTAAAGTTCCTTTATTTAATGTTGTCAGTTCCTTCAGCTACGAGGCTGGTATCAGTGGAAGCTGACGGTGCGCCCTTCCACTGCCTCCCTCTTTCAGTGTTTCTGGGTATTTAAAGTGCTACTACGACCAAAAAAACAATTCTTCCTTTTCTTTGGATTTCAAAACTATGTTAACTAAACACTAAGTGACCAAAGTTTTAAGTTCTGATTTTAAAACGACACCTACAGGTTTATTTTAACTGGAATTTTCTTATCTCTTGGTCTGCTATTACTAAATTTAAAATTTTGAGAGAGCTGGGTCAAAGATTCACTGGTTTAGGAATGCAATGCGTGTGTACACGGCTGAATCAATATGCAGCACAGAAGTCTCAGGCTTTCAGATTTGTAAACCCGTGTTTTGCATATAAAATACATGTAAGTTGCGTTTGCACGATGAAATTTTAAGCTAGTGAGTAAATGACGTCACTTTTCCCTAGATCCAACCCTCTGAGGTTCAATCGGTCAGTTTTGAACGTGAGTAACGGCGGACTGTGAAATCCAAAACTTACACTCAAAATAAACAGCCTTTGGATAAAAACCATTAACACCAGTCAGGTGTTAAGCGAACACCCTGTCAAAATCTGAAGAAAAAAAGATGATTTTTTGATCATAGTAGCACTTTAAAGCTACAGCTACACAAATCAGAGGAAAGTCGAAACAGACGTCAAAGTTGCTGAAAATCAAACTTGCAACCTCTGGGTGTCAAAGACGCACACCAGTAAATTGTGCTACACCTGATCCTCCTTAGTCTTGGGAGGTTGGCCACCAATGGTGAGAGAGTTTTACGACCAACACAGGACTTGGGTACAAGAAGCGTCATCCTTTACTCTTTGTGAAGAAGTGTGCAGGTTCTTCAACATTCCACAATACATGTACTTGGAGAAAGTCATGTGAGACATATGTAACCACTTAGCACAACTTTGTTACTTTCTCAGATCTCCAATAAACAGTTTTGGTTCTCGCTGCTGACCAAGTTGAATGCTCACATCCGGTGTTGTGAATAGCCGAGTTGGATTCTCTTTCTTTATTTTTGTTTTTAAGGGCCTGCTAACTGTCACTGCAAACATGATAAGGGACCAGTAAAAAGCCAAACTATTGGTTGAAAGTGTCCTTTTACCTTATTTGTGAAAGGTACAGTTAAAGGGCATGTTGTTGAGACCTGCAAGATAGCAGGCTGATATAAAAGATTTACAAATACTCACCCTGATAGTGCGTTGGCAGTGAATCTCTTCAGATGAATTGTAAGAACCTTAGGAAGCTTTTCAAAGCTTGTTGAGATCTCGGCTTCTGTGTGAGTGAGACAATTTTCACAGAAGTACTTGTTATCTCCACTCAAATGTTCTACTCTGGCAAACTGCGACAAGGCCCACAAGAGGCTTTGTGTGTCTTGAGCCTTCTTGGGGGTTGGTGAAAATGTCTTTGGATCATTTACTTTCACCTCCTTTTGAATTGGTACACTGACATCTTGGAAGTTTTCAAATCGTTTTTTAGCATCTTCACATGTTAGACATTTTGTCTGATGAAGGAGTTGCCCATGAAATAAATCTTTCAAAGGACTGGAGTATGGACTTGCAGTGTCAATTTTCTTTTTTATTTCCTTTTCTGTGTCCTGAAGACTTACAAGTAAACTGCATAGAAATTCCTGAGCATCATGTTGGAGATTGTCCTCAAACATTGGATTTTGTTTCCTGAAAAATATAATTGAATGCTCCAGTGGTTAGAACTTTGGATTTGCATAGTAATGCTGAGGATTAAAAACTAACTCTGATCACTGATTGGAATCGGTGGGTTCATTTGTATAATATAAACACTGCTACAGTGTATGATGACTTACAAATTCATTAGTAAAGAAATAAAAAACAGACAGGAAAACAAACCTGAATATTTCCATAAAATCCAAAGGCTTTGCTGCAAGAACTAGGGCATTTTTCTTTGGTATAAGATGCTCACAATTTTCTTTATTTTCATTGTAGTTCTTTTCAAGGTCTTTCATTTCACTGAAAAGCTTAAATATTAAATTGTTATTATTAGCAAAAATATAAATAAATATTCCATTCAATGTATTAAAGGCTAGGCGTTTATTGTCATGTGATTTCAGAACTCTGGAGTGGCTGGGCCAAGAATGAGGGAAAGAGTAATCTGAAAAGACAAAATACCTTACCTGTTTAAGTTCACAAGCAACAGGTCTACCACCACTGCCATTGCCTGCTTCCACTTCCTTTGAAACCTGGAATGAACATTCTGTCAGTGTCATAAAGAAGAGATTGAGAGATTCTGAGGGGGGTGACTCCCATATGAAACAGACGGGGATGCTCGTCGTCTCGCTTAGGTCTTGTTTAGGGTTCCGCGAAGAAACACAGAATCACGCGAAGAGAAACTGAAGTCAAATTTTCTTTTTAACTTATTTTTATGGGTCAAAATTTGCTTAAGCCATGCCCAGATTGGTCTTCTTTAGGGGTCACAAAAAGCTTGAGCCACGCCCAGATGGTCTCCTTTAGGGGTTAAATTCAAAATTTCCGATGAGCATCCCTGTCTGTTCCATATGGGAGTCCCCCCCCTCCCCCCGGGTACTAACTTGTATTCTATTGTGGCTCATGGTGAAATATGGGGACCCCCTCTACTTCCTCTGACTAGTGTTGATACAAAAACATGCGGGTCACAGATGATGTCCTACCAACGTACGAAAGAAGTTCAGAATTTTTAACAAAGCCAACCTTGAGCATTGTGTCTTTTTACCTAAGGTTCGCTTCATTATTAAATCAAAAGGTCAGGGTTGTTTTTGTTTTGGTACTACGATGCCTTCGGACCCGAGCCTGTCGCACATTGTACCTACCGGTCACTCGACTACATTGAAGTTCATGGCACTTTCAACTTGTGTCACAAAACCGTGTTTGTGTTGACATTCAAATGTACAAAATTAATAGTTCAAGAGAAGTCATGAGACAGAGTAGCAACAAACATCATTTACATGGAAGATCAGGAGATAAATCGAAAGAAATGAAATAGATGAACAAACTTACCCCTTCGATGTCCTTTGCCTCCACGATCTGTGATTTAGGACATTTAGGATAAAGCTCTGCCACACGGGCATCGATGCCATCAACAGACTCGGTCAATCCAGGGCAATGTCTTAACACTTGCAAAATTGCGTTTGCATAGCAAATATTTCCATGATTTATGAGACCCGCAAATGGCGCCGGTGGTTTCGGTGGCTCGAAGATTTCATCGTCACTGACATTTCGAGTTGCTGGTGAGGTGAAGATCGGGTACAACTTGTCTCTTCTGCTATCACGATCGCAATCGCTAGAGCTCACAGTCTTTTTCCTCCGATGTAAAGAAAATTTCGTTTTTTTACGAGGTGGGCTTTTCGGACTCGACGGTGGGGAATCGAACTCAGAAACGGATGGCATTTTTTTGTAGATATTAAAGTTGGCCCTTGACGCGATTGGCATGAAAGAAAAAATTCTCGATGAAAACTAAACCGCGATTTCATTTTCCCGCCATCTTTTGGCAGAATAACTTCGGGCCCAGTCTATCTGAGCGAACCAAAAAGGCGATAGCCTGGGAATATGTACCTGAAAAAAGCCCTTGGAAAAATAACACCATTTGAACCTGTCCGGTTCTTCAAACATTCATTGACAGAATTATTTAAATATACAATTCTTTAACTTTCTACACCATTGTCGCGACTATTGTCGCAGCTTTTTCTCAATTGAAGTAGTGCCTGCCTGTGTTCGTCCAGAGCAGCGGTGTTCCCTTTAAAATTGGCGCGAAAAGTCACCCGGGAATAGAGAAAATGGCGACTTCAGTGCAGTAGTATACTTTTTCCAGAGGCTCAGATGAATAGATTTGCTTCAAAATGTTCAGTGCGAAAAGTGTAGATGTAAAAACCACCGAGCTGAAAGCTGAAAGACTTCTTTCTGAACCTTTTCTTCCTGAGGGAGAAGATTTATTTGATAAGAAAATTGAGAGAGCAACTTGCTCGTATTCAAATGAATCAGACCGCTTTGTGTTGAAGGAGAGAAACTTTACCAGACAATATGCACAAATATATGCAGTGCGTATCATGGCAATGAGAAAAAAGCTGGCTGCAGCGGCGAGGAGAAAGTGGGGTTTGTAAATCATTTTTAATCCTGATCTTTGCAGCTATCAATAAGTTGTTTGTTATAGACTAAGCTTTAATTATGTGCTTAATTTTTGTGTTGTTAAAGCTTAATTGATTAAGTTTGACTTTCATAACCAAATCTATGCCAGTCCAGTATATAGATGTTATTGAACTTAATAAGTGCTAGTTCCATTTTTTTTGCAAAGTTATTACTTGGTCCATAAACTTCACAATTTGATCTCCTTTCACAAGCAAAAGTCCTCAATCCCAATGAAATTACCATTTCCTTATAGCCCAATGATATTCACTCCACATACATATTATTTATTGCTCATAAGAGTTGTGAAGAACAAGAAAATCCAAGAAAAGTTCAGCTGTTTTGCAATCTTTTTATTTGTGGATGATGGTTCACGCCTACTGAGGCATTATGCGAGCCAAAATTTGCTGCTCTGATTGGTTCATCTGAAATTTATTGACTTGCATAATGCCTCAGTAGGTGCGAACCCTCATTCACGGATGAAACGATTGCTAAACTGATGAATTCGAACTTTTCTCAGATTTTCTTGTTCTTCATGACTCTTATGAGCAAGCACTAAATGATATGTATGTGGAGTAAATATCATTGGACTATATGGAAATGGAAATTTTATTGGGATTGAGGACTTCTGCTTGTGAAAGGAGATCAAATTGTGGGGTGATGTTTGGCTCCGGACGTGATGAGTGTGCAGCCTTTGCTTCGCTTAAGAGGATATAAACGAGTACTGATTTCACTATATTGACAAAACGGCCTTAAAATGGCTCGTGAATCCACACAAAACAGTAGTGAACAACGTATGTGAGGTAGGGAAAGTTTAATGCAAGAAAAAGACAAATTTTTTCACTTAAAGTAATTTAACATTCAGCTCTTTTCACTATTAAACCTCTTATTACATAATGCACCAGTCATTTGAAACCCCCGTACCCCCCCATTCGGGCTTAAGCGGGGCATTCACTTTTTATGCAAGTGAAAGTGAGTGAAGTCCCCGGTTGCCAGGGACAAAAGTGAGTGGTGCATTCCCCCGCCCCTATTGTTCAACACATGGTACTCCATTAGTAAAACAACTTATCATTGCCAAGTGAAACACACTGGTTAAAAGACACTGTTGGCAGCCATGAAATAGACAGATTGATCTTTCAGTGGCCAGCAAATAACTTGCAAAGGCTCCTCAATGCACAATGAGTATGTCAAAATATCTTTATCGTAGTAGTTTCATTGATACTTCTGGATAAATTGACAATGAAACACAAGGGGCAACTATCACAGTAGTGTCAATCGCACAAATAATAGCAGGAATTGAACTTGTTTCAACTGATTCAGCTCATTCATATTTGATTATTGCATACAATGTGATCCGCCTCACTATAAAAGTTAATTGATTTGACTGATCAAAGGGTGCAAAACCCTAACACAATTCACATGCGCTAATCGTCGATCAGTCATCATAAAATCAAAGGAGAAAATGAGTCCTGTCCAGATGTACGTTCCACAATAACGAATAAAGAATATTTGCAAGACAGTGATGCCAAATACTGACCATTATTTAGAGTAATGGCTAATACGCTTTGCAAAATGTGAAAACATTAACTGGAATCCACGATCGAGTTTGTCAAGAAAGCGACAATAATGTGTGCAAAATTTCCGGCGGGGGGGGGGGGGGGGGGGGGGTACTGCCATATATGGGCTATATAGGTATGTGCCGCTGTGAAGGGTATGGTTTTCAAGCAGTTTCCTCTAGCATAGGGTATATAAATCAGAGCGTTGGGGTCTAGAATAGAGTATCATTTTTCACGAAACTGACCAGTTGGTTGAAGATTTTATCTAGACTAAGGAAACCAGGACTTGCTACTCAAAAATATAAAAAAGTGAAATCGGCAAGTTTAAATTTTCACGACTCAGCCTCAACAGCGTTGATAGATGACCATTATAAAACGCTACTGGATATTATTAACTGTCAAAAATCGGGATTCAGACGGAAATCGGTGGTATTAATACTGGTTAAAATTATTTATTGTCTTGATAATGCGTACGTACGTGCTTGGCATTACTGGACAAGTATAAATAAATCCTTTTTTAAGAAAGAAGTGATTGTGGTATAAGGTTTTGTTTTGGCTTTGCTTTAGACTGTACTAGTGACCTCAGTTTTTGGAAAACAGCTACTCTAGGATAGGAGTGATTTGGAGAGTTTACTCTAGTATAGGGTAGCAAAATCCAGCTGAAACTAGCTCTGGTATAGGCTAAGGGTTCCAGGGTCCCAGCGGCACATCCCCACCCCCCGGGCAAAATTATTATGAGGCGCAAAAATGAAGACCGCTAACCAAGTAGTGAAAGGAAAGGAAAGGAACTTTATTTAAGTGTCTAGTCGTTCTAGCGCTGAAGCACTAATTGGGGACACTGTAAATTGAAATTAACAATTAACACAAATCATAGGGGATGCGAAGACCGTGACTTCCAGCGAATTCCCCGCCTATCGGGGAACCAAAATGGAGTCTATATGAGGTGAAAGTCCCTGCAATCCCCCGCTAAGGCCCGAATGGGGGGGTCCGGGGGTTTCAAATGACTGGTGCATAATAGTTATGCATTGCAAAATCGTATGGCGAGCTTAGGCGCCTGTGATTATATTGGCTCACAGGGTTCTATTCCTTGAGTCTTGCCTCTTTGCCTACTTCTGGTAATGGTTCTGGAAAGTAAAATTCATTCTGGAACTTCAAGATGACTAATTAAAGATTTCTCGGATTTTTCTTTTTATGTCAGAGAAAATGGAAACAGAAAATGGGAACAATTTGGCAATCTATATAAAATTATGCTGTTTTGTGACCGGCCCATCTAAGCGTTCCATATTGCAAAATTCGGACCGCTCAGAGAACCAATCAGAATTCTTCTGTTCATCTTGGATCAGGTTGCCTTTATAATGATATTTCTTTTCCATTAAGCGATGGTTGAATCTTTGCAGGTGTGAAATTTGAGTTAAAGAAGCAACTTGCAGAAGTGAAAGGAGATGAAAAATGTGTTGTGATAGGGACGTTGTTCAAAAAAATGGAACTAAAACCTAATATACTAAAGGAAATCAGTGAAGAGGTAGGTATAGGCTGTTAGGGCAAAGCTATCAGAGTGCAATGAACTAACTGTTATTGAAACGTGGCTGATGTTGGGCAGGTACAAAACACAGGTCACAGACCTGTCATTGTTTTACCAATACAGAAACAACCCTAACCATTTACCAATGGTAACATTAGGCCTAAAAACTTTGTTTAAGCCTAATTAGGCCAAAGGTTAGCTCTAATGAATGTTTAGGATTCTTTCTTTATTAGTAAACGATGACCTGTGACCTTTTGTTTTGTACCTGCCGGGTGATGGTTGGCTTGCAAACAACTGAGGACAACTGAAAAATCAGAGTCTTTGGCAGAGTTCAAAGCTTTGACTTCTGTGACCCCAGTCAGATGCTTTACCCACTGAGCTACAAGAACATCCGAGGAGTGAAGCTCTTTATCTCCGATATATGTCCAGAAATAGCGGTAATTACATAGATGCTCTGCGATTTGGTAAGCGTCAGAAAGTGTCTCCTTGCTCTTCTTCCCAATTTCAACGTCACTTGCATCTGGGAATACAAACAATTAACCTCTCAGAGTCCTCTTTACTCCAGTCCTCAAGTAGACTTACCCTCACCGAAATAATAAATATAAACCTTGCACTTACCTTTTTGCTAGAAATAGGTAGCAAATGCTTAGACTTAAAAAGGGACACTTGATATTGGATATTGAAATTGGGCATGCATGATCTACATGTAATTACCTGCATTTCGTGGAGAAAAATTATGTGGCTTATCTTGGTTCTGACTTTTCAGTTGTCCTCTTACCCATTGCCAAGCTACTATGTGCATTACACTGTTAACATCAATAGTTCAGTATATAATTTATAGTTCCCACTAGTCTTCTCAAATAAGAGTGATAGACCTTGGACAACACTTGTTTGTTAACTCTGTGGAACAGTAAAGGATAAATTTGTACACTGTTCATTAAGGACGGTGCCTACTATTGTTATTACGCATACGTTCTGCGCATTTCAAGATACTCGGATTTCCTATAGGTGGTGCTTTTCAGACTACAATTTGCGAAATACTGCACTAAAAATTAACGGATTCCACAGACCCCAATGTCCCCCCTTCAAACGTTGATAGTTGTTTGAATGATGTGTGGACGTACATGCAGTTACCGGTATTGCTGTTAGCTGTACAGTGTAGTAGTAAACCTGCCTACTTGGCAAAGGTAATACATGTAAGTAACCAGAAAAAAACCCGATTGATTAATTTGTTTTTAACCTTGCTTTACCAATAGCATAACTTGATGCCGCAACCATTGAGGGAAAAATATGCAGATGATGGTGATGAACTTGTCATAGAAGATGAATCAGAAAGAGTGACCATTACTGGCAATGTTCCAGTCGGGAAAATTGTAACAGGTATCTTGATAAAAAATGATTCACTGACCAGTTAAGTTTGTCTGAAAACGAAAACCATGGGAGAACTGGTCAATGGGGTTTTCAAAGTGATGTGAACCATCATCACGTAGTTCCACTGGCTTGAATTGGATTCCTGGACTTGGCATCTTGTTTGGGTTGGATTTTTGTAAAATATACATGTTTTAATGAGTATAATGTACTTAGGAACTCGTATGTGTCACATATATAAAATAATAAAGTATTATTTTATTTATTAAGGCAAGAGGCCAACTGCATTCAAAGGCAGTGTGTGAAGGCTCCTTTCTCAATAGCTTCTCCCATGATTACAGCAGGGGTGGAACTACCCTGCCAATCCCATTGCATGCACAACTTGTTCCCAGTAATACTGGCACTCATGGAAAGCTTGTGGACTTTTTGAAGTGCACATGCTGGGATTCAAACCTGGAGCAATGGGATGCAGTGTATGAGTGATATCCACTGCAGTGCACTATCAGTCATAATGCTTTACCCAGCCACAGCTTCTGTAAGTGCCTTATTTCCCCCTCACTTTTTACAATTCAACATTTTTTAGTTGATCTGATTAAATATATCTATGTTCAAAGAATTCCATGACTCTGAACTATTAGTTTGGATTTTTGTCATACTGTAAAGTATTGTTGCATTGGTTTAGATTGTATTAGTATCATTGTGTATTGAATCTGTATTTTGTATTGTTTAGATTGTGCTCTAGCACTCAATCGACACTTTAAATCGAAGGTGACATAATTAATTAAACAAATTGCAGGAAGTGTTGTAGCTCTGTGTGGGCATACAACTGATAAAGGCAAATTCCATGTTGAAGAATATTGCTTCAGTGGTCTCCCATATCAAACAGCACCCAACCTGGATCAGTGTCTAACCCAGGGTGAGGACAGGTAAGCTAGTTCTTACAGTTTTCTTATTGTTGCATTTTTCTTCTCTGATAGCAAGGAAAATGTGGGAATGGAATAATTACCACAGACAGGACGGAAAATGCAGGAAAGTTGGTCAAAGGGGCTAACTAAAGTGCAAGAAAAGCTTTAAATTCTAATGCACATTGTTTGTTACCCACTATGCAATGTTGTCACTTAGCATTGGCAGCTGGTGAAATAATCAATTTCTGGAAGAGATTCAATGGACTTCCTGCAAATTTAGGCCTGTGATCACTGATAAAGGCAAAAGTGCTTTTGCACTGAGGTCTCTTCCATAAATTCCCTCTGCATCAGCAGACACCAGAGGGCACAGTACAAGTCCCTGCCTTTACAAAGCCTCCCATTGACCATCCAGTTGAAAGGATTTTTCAAGTGTCAGAAATTGTGCTTAGCTGCATCCTGAAACTATCAAGAACAAAAATTTGACAAAGTAATGTGACATATTTGGCTTTCATAAATGTATTTTCAGTTCCCCTAGGCAAGCAAATGCAAACATAGGATGGAGCAAACAAAGCAGGATTAATTGCTTCTGATAAAAATTGGAATAAAAACTCATTTATGTTGGTCCCGTCATTGGTCAAGAAACATCCGCCGAAATGTGTGCAATTTGGTTGTTTTCCAAAAGCAACATGGAAAAGTCTGCGAGTTGCTAGACAAAGGAAATGAAAGTTTTGCTAGCAGGGTAAAGAGAGCCAAATGGTCCAACTCCCTAACACTCCTCTTAAACCTCCTTTCTCCCTTTCCATGACAGGCTATTTTGAGTGTGACGTTCATAGCAACAATAATTTATCAGGCTTACAAAAAAAGACCTGATACCATTGTGTACAGTAACTCCTAGTTTCGCCTTTGATATTTAGGTATGTAGCACTTATTTCTGGTCTTGGATTTGGAAATGAAAGTCAGGATTTGCTCAGTCTGCAAATGTTCTCTGATCTGGTGACGGGGGAACTTGGCAGTGTTCAGGCAAGTTCCGTGTACTGCAGTGCAGATATATCAGTAAATATTATGTGCTTATTAACTGTGTAGGGGGGCCAAGTAGGAAAATATTTGCCTGAAGCTCATGGCAAATAGGCTGCGTGCAGCAAGGTCTATGGGGCATGTTCACAAGCCCAATATTTTCCCACTTTGCCCAAGTGACCTGACTCGGGACTCAGGCTGTGTTATTTTAGGGCCTCCTCAATAGGTGGATGGTGCAGAATAGACTGAAGATGAATGGTGATAAAACTGAAGTTCTTCTACTCTCTTCTTCCTATCGCCCCAGGCCTCCTATTGAGTCTTTAGAAATTGCTGCTCATAACATCTTATTTTCTACAAAAACACGTACTATAGGCGTTACCCTAGATGAGGATTTGTCTCTTGAACACCATGTTGCTTCTATTTGTAAATCCTGCTTTTCATTTTAGGAACATTCGCAAAATCAGGAAACATATCAGCGTTAAGGCCTTTGGGACACTTATCCATGCAATCATTTCAATTCTTTTGAATTTTCCATTTGAAAGCAAGCCAATAAGGGCCAATTTGCATGGAAACAAAAGAATACTAAAATGGTGGCCATTGAAATAAGGTGTATAATCTTAATATCTGATCATGTTCTTCTATATCTATATTCAAAGGCTTACTTAAAACCTGGCTTTTCAAACAAAGCATATCCTGATCCTGTCTAGTTATTGCTATTGAGTTGGTGCTTGATTTTATGATATGTGATACAATTCCTACTTTCTGAAAAACTCAGTTGGACACAGAGGAGCCATCCTATGGAACAATGTATGCACCTATTACACAGGAAATAATTTCAAGACATTCTTCCGCATTGTTAAGAAAGACACTTGCGTCAAAGATATCAATTTTAATGCCCAGTCAGTTCAGTCACTCCCTAGATTTTATAACAATTTTAAATGTTTTTGAGTCTCTTCTGCAGACTGTTTATTATTTTTTAGTTATATGCATGCGTCAATTCTTAAACAGCTCTACGTTGTATTTTAATTATCTAATTTAGCATTAGGACATACATATTTAATTACCCCACAATCTATTAATCATAATATTGTTATTGATTAATTATTTGACTCTACCCCTATTTATAGATACATTTTTTTAAATATTTACTTTTATTCTTGTACATAATTTAACTCATTGACACCCGGGGGTTCCCCATGGACAAGTCAAATCGTCTGGCATTAGACAAAGTCTGGCTGGTTCAGGCCGGTTTGGGTGTCAAAGAGTTAATCTACAAGTAGTTTTTTAATTTATTGTCACTGTAAAGTGGTTTTGAACCTTGGAATTTTTGCTATACAAAATAAAGGTATAATTATAGATTTATAATTAATAATAATAATAATAATAATAATAATAATAATAATAATAATAATAATTATGGAAAGTGTAGTTTCCATGAAAAAAGCAATTTCCAGTGTAAATCTACCCTATAAATTATGTCTTTCCAATTTTTTGTCTGGTTGTAAATTAAAGTAAGATTGTTAGATGCAAAGAAATCTTCTGAAATCATTATGTGTTTTTCTAACAGTGATTTTTCTGGCCCCAATTGTGCTAATATGCCCTCATGTAGATTTCCTCAATTAAGTTTTTGTGCAGGGCCTTTAAGGGTCATAATCATAGGTATTTGCTCTGTTAACTTAGAACTTAATTTGTGGTTACGACCTGTTACCTTTTCCAGTTTCTATATTACAAATTTGTTATTAATTTGCTAAGTTCTGGCTGTCCCAGTGGCAGGATTCCTTGTGAACAATGATTGTAGTGAATGTGAGCTCATCTACATTTTTTTCCTGAGAAGTTTTTGTTGGTTTTTGTTGTTTAGGACCAGGAATCCTGTTCAAGGATAATTCGTGTGATCATTGCTGGTAATGCTTTGAGTCAGTGTACCCAGACCAAGGACAGTGAAACAAAGGTACAACAACTCCCAAAATTAAATTGCCCACATTTATGAATCAAACTACAGTGTATTGAGAAACTAACAATTAAGAACTTGATGACATTAAAATGTTCATTTAATAAGTATGTTTGAGGGAACTCTATTAGGACTGCTTGTCTGCTTAGGTCAAAATGAGCATTTTGCATTTCTGTTAAGAACTTATCGTTTTGGATTGTTTCTGTAATAAATTTTGGTGTGCTTCAGATCTTGTTCAGTTAGTACTGGCAATTTGTCTGCAGAAGCTGTTATTTGATGTTGAAAGGTACAGTTTTTGTAGTTGATTAGAACTGTTTCTATATCAATAGGCAAAATATCTAACTAGAAATGCAGTGGCTGGCAGTGTGGAAGCAATCAAGAGTCTGGATGACTTTATCCTGCAACTTTCTGTAAGTGATGCAAAGCTCTATATTTTATAGGTGGTACCGGTAGGTATGTGCCTCAGGAAGCAACACTGCATTTCCCATTAATGTCTCTGCTCTTTATGTTTGTGTGCTAACTACTAGTTATGAGCAAACATTGACTCCAGTTGGCGTTAATGGGGGAGCACTGCCTTGCGTTAGGTTAGCCTGTGTGACTTCCCACGATTGTGTGACAAAGGAACCTCACTTATCTCCCCAGAACTACAAGCTGAATGCAACACAGCACATGCTGGATCGGACAAAATTGTCACAATCCATTAACTACATTTTACTTGCGTGACAGTAAAATTGTCTTTAATCAAGTATTCTCTTTTGTATTATGATGATGAAAACAGTGAACGAATTAAATTTTTTTGTTTTCCAGAGCTTTATTTCAGTATTCAAGCAATTTGTTTATTTTTCCGACAGACTTGTGTTCCAGTAGACATAATGCCAGGCGAGTTTGATCCTGCAAATCACTCAATTCCCCAACAACCTCTTCATCAATGTATGTTTCCACAAGCTGCAGCTTACTCTACTTTTCAAAGTGTCACTAATCCATACGAGGCTATTTTTGGAGGAGTGAGGTAATTTACAAATTAGATACATGTACATTGTATCTTTAGGAAGTATTGATCTCATGTACATTTCTACCATTATGGTAACACTCACCGAATTACTAAAATCCGGACATTACTAAACGACGAAACGAAGCATGAAAACGCCATGTATGACCCCACCATACATTGAATACTAACCGACAAAGGTTGGATTTGAGATTCAACATCGTTTTAGGCCTAATTAGGCCTAAAAAGTTATTGCTCCTCATCTCAGTATTAAACTGAATCCTAATCTTAATCTCAATGAATTAGGAGCAATATCGTTTTAGGCCTATTTAAATGTAGGCCTACAACAATATATAATCTCAAATCCAACCTTTGTCGGTTAGTATAATTCAATGTATGGTGGGCCGGGTCATACATGGTGTTTTGCTGCTTCGTTTCAACGTTTCACTGTTTCGTTGTTTCGGTGCTTAGTAATGCCCCTAAAATCCCGTCTAAACGTTGGTAAGTTTGAGCCCTGACCAAACCACATAATTTATTTTCTTTGGCTGCAAAAACTCTTTCTGAGTCAATTTAATTGTTAACATATCATGTCTGAGATAACACATCATAATCTTGTTTTTTATCACTATTTTTGCATTCAGAATTCTTGGAACGTCAGGACAAAATGTTCATGACATTTACAGAGTCTCAAGCTTTGAAGATCACCTGGAGATTTTAGAGCATACCATGAACTGGAGTCACATTGCACCCACAGCTCCTGATACTCTCGGTAAAATGACTGCATTGTTTGGTATACATACATGCACACTTTGCCTACAATATTACTTTGCGCACAGGGTGATAGTTCTCTTTTGAGTTTGATAGTTAAAAAAGTATATACTGCACAAATGAAAACAATCAGGAGTGGCTAGTAATGTTGGGTTTCCATCTTTCGCTGGTCATGAGAAAGTCTTTTTGGAGTAACTTTGTACAATTAATGGAGGGACATCATTAGTTTTTGACTGTATAGCCCATTGACATCTCAAATGCCCCAGGGGTCAATGGGTTATGTAGAAGAGGTAATAATATATTTGCTCATAGACATTTGAATAATTTGTAATTTCTTAAGCACTTTAAAATGGGTACTTTTTTGTTAAGTTGGGATATTGTTGTATTCATGTTAGAGTTCTATGTGAGGTTTTGTTCTACTCTATGGGCAGATTAATTTGTTGTGGCTGTGTTTACTGTTTTTACCTTAGGGGATGACCTAAGCTACTGCAGTTCCATTTCCCTTTCTATCAATAACACTTTAAAAAGCAGGCTCTGGGAGCAGAGTACAGGAAACCAAGAAACTAAGCCATATATGAAGCTGAATGTTGGAATTTAACCCTGGACACATTGGTACCTGTAGGAGGCAACTGTCCTTACCACTATTCCAAACCTGGTTGTTTGTGGCGTCTTTCTAAAACTGATTGTAGTCTTGGATTAGTGTTTTGGATACCCCTGGGAAGTGCTGCTGAGTCCAAATACATTTGACCAAAAAGAGAAAATAATTAACAAGATTATTTTTTTCACTTGGGCAGCAACCGTGTACTATATATATTTTTTTAGATTGTTACCCTTACTATATCAAGGACCCATTTATCTTGGAGAAATGTCCTCATGTTTACTTTGTTGGCAATCAGCCCATGTACAAGAGCAAAGTCATTCATGGTAAGCTAGCTCAGTTCATGAGGCTTTAACTGAAGGGTCAGAGAAAGTTAAACAAGATTAACTGTACAAAAGCACACTCTAAATTATTTAGAGCTAGTGTGCTTTTGTACAGTTAGTAACTCTCTACACCACATCAGGAGAGCTAAAAATTAATAATATTATTGTGATCAGTTTTCATGGTTAAGTCTGTGTTGCAACTTGTTCTGAAAGAAGTGATTTTAATGTTGTCATGTGAATTTTGATTTGACAATTTTGATACAAATCTGCTGAAACCAAAATATTCCTATAATAATATAATTGACACAAAAAAAACTTTTTTTCAGGAGAAACTGGCCAGAAAATATTGTTGGTGACAGTTCCTGCTTTCTCCAGTTCAAAGACCTGTGTGTTGTTAAATCTTGGTACACTCAAGTGTCATTCAGTGAACTTTTCTGCATCTCTATTGACTCAGCAAGACGATGTTTAAAGTGAACAAGAGATGGAATTATAAATAAGATAGCAAACAGGAGCATAGAGACTATTTAAAATGTGTTTCATTTGGTGTTACATTAAGTCATTCACTTGATTGTAACATTCTTTAGATAGCCCTTTCATCATTCACAGAAACCATTTTGATGAAAAGTGATTGGGGTCTTACGGTACTTAAACTATTAGGCCTAATATTTATGCCAGGATATTCAAAAGATCATTTTCGATAGCTATTCTTTGCAATATTTTAACTTATGAATTCAGGTTCATTAAACACCTAAAGAAACAAATTAATTAAAGAGAGTGATCGATTTCATGTTACTTTACATTCAGGATCACTAATTTCATTAATTCAGTCTTGTTAATGTATGCAGACTATCTAATCAGAACCTGAGAGATGTTTTTCATGACATCTGATTGAGCAATAGTATTGACAAAGACAAAGGATGAAAAATCAAGGAAACTTGCAGAAACAAACACTAAAGAATGAGAATTCCTCTATATCATTTCAACATTCTGAAATTAAAGATACAAAGGAGCATTTGAGCAGATCTGATCATATTTTGGGCACAACACAGCTTTCCCATACGACATAAAATTATTATTGCAACAACAGAACAAAGAAAATAACCTACCAGTTGGTAATTGGAAACAAATGAAAACAATCTTATGTTCCCTGAAGGTTAGAGCCTTACTACATGGTAAACAGAAATAGCACGTCGAAGTGACAAATTATGTTACATAGAAACTGCAAAATGTGATGAAAAACAGAAGAAAGCATTTGATGAGAAGTGACCTTAACAAAAATAATGTCATTGAATCACCAGATTAAGGCGTGAAATCAGTTAAACTTTGCATGACAGAGACCAACAATAAATTATTCTTCAATTTTATGTTACTTGGAGTTGCCATAATATTATTATTTTGCAAATAGATGGTGGCCCTGTGGTCCAATGGTTGCATGCAGCTGTGTCAGGGGTCAATCCCACTTTCACCACTTGCTGGAATTGTTTGAGATTCCAGCTTCTTCTCTGTCACACTTTGTAAATAGCTAACTGCTTGCTCCCTGGCTGGTGGGATACTCAACTCTTTGTAGGAGGACACTATTGAAAATTATTAGCTAAGCTTGTAATATGAACTAATTTCACAAACTTGGTTCTAATTATCTTTATTTATTCATTTTGGCCACATTTTATCAACAATACAATGATGAATTAAGAAATAACCAGCGCTTAGAACTAAAATTTGTCAAGTGACTGAGTGTTCTGATCTACAGGTGTAAACAACAGAAGCAACTTTGGTAGGTCTTGAATTGTTGGTGGAAAAAAAACCATCACCAGATTTAAATTATTGAATACAATTGCAATCTTTATTAGCATTCCCATATATGTACATTGTATTGCCATCCCCCTGAAGCTTTGAAGATCAAAATATTAATTTTACCAGTAATGCCCTAGTTATTTACAAAAAAGAAACCAACATCATTAATTTTAATAAGAATGAAATTCAATCCACACCCTGCATAACTATAGACAAAATAGATTGGGTACAAAAAACAATAACCTGACACAGTGACATCAAATTAATATTGAATGTCAATGTCCATGTTGACATTCTTATTATTTTTGTTCAATTGATATTTTTACCATTTTTGACCCTTATTAATTGTCAATTTTTTTATCCCTCCTTGTTTGACTATAGCTGGCAATTTAGGGCTTGCTGTGCTATGTTCAAAACTGCTGAAAGCCCCAAGAATAAAATAACCCTTCAATCTAACAGAGTTCACTTCATTCATAAGAACGTTGTGCAAGTGGTGAGGCACATTTTCTGGTAAAATTTTTCTCAAGTTAGCATCTCCACAAAATTGACAATTTCAATTATTATGAACAAGAGGAAATTTAAATAACCGAAGTAAGCAGTCACTTCCCATAATTAACAGTTATTGTGTTGCCATGCTCCGTAGTTACTAAAACAAGGAATGACCTAAAATGACCTAATGTGAGCTACAACTGTATCTAAAATGATCTAAAACAGACAAAATGGTGGTAGCTCATTTTAGATACCATTGTAGCTCATTTTAGAGACTGTTGTAGGTCATTTTAGATCATTTTACGTCATGTTAGTTACTGTTGCAGCTCATTTTAGATGCTCTTAAGAAGACCATCTTTTAAAAGGTGTTTTTCAGCACTGCCACGCCAGCAGCAGCACGACATCTTGTCATTGAAATCACATCTTCCCACTGATCAGTCCTAGGATTGTATGCCTCAACTGTATTGAGGTATGATGGCCCGTCTATTCCACCCACGGCATAAACCCAACAACCATAGGACACAACGCATACACCATCCCTACACGAGTTTAGGGATGCAGCCTCTGTCCAGGAATTCATTCGAGGGTCATACATTTCAACTATATCCAGCCTTTGAGCACCATCAAACCCACCAATTGCATAGATTCGACCATCTAGTGCTGCAGCACCTATTCCTGCTCTTGGCCGGCACATTGGGGCCAGTTGAGTCCATCTGTTTGTGTGAGGGTCATAGCATTCAGTCGAATTGAGAAATGAAACCCCATCATTTCCCCCTATGACAAAGATACGATCTCCCAGCTCTGCCACACCTGCATGAAATAGAAAGCAGAAACCAAAAACATCCATTAAATGTACTCTTCTTCATCAAAACCTTTCATGACTTGACTAAAAACCTTGCAAACAAGGGTAGGAAATAGTCTCTTTCAAGAAAGCAGTACATTATAAATTAAATACAGCAGCTTTATTTGTATATGTAATCGCATGGGCCCAAAGCAACAAAGGCAATTTGGAAAACTTTGAGAATACAAGTGAAATTAATCATTAATTTCACGAGGGCACATTGAGATAACATGTTGATCACCTTAACGGCAAATTATTGAGGGAAGCTCGTACAATGCCACGACAAATGACAATCAACACAGTTCAATTTAAGTAAATCGTCACTGCCAATGGAAATAGCGCTTGAAATGTATTTTATATGTGGACAAAAAAGTAGTTTAATCTGGAAGAAGATTCTCTTGTAACTTCACTTGCTCTGGATAAGCAACTGTTAACCAATCAGGATCAAGTAATCATGCCCTCTTGATTACCAAAAGTACCCTCGTGATTAAGGAAAAAATGCCCTCCATCTCAACCAATCAGCATTCAGTAATTTTGCACCCATGTGATAAAAATGTTTATTACTAACCAGGGAAACTACGAGTAATATTTGTAGGTGAAACAAGACTCCATACATCCACCAAGGGGTCATATCTCTCCACTGTTTTTAAACAAGATCTTCCGTCATAACCTCCCATCGCATACATGGTTTCTCCTAGAACACCCACACCAACACCAGAACGACTTGTGTTGAGTGACTTCACATATACCCAGCGGTTTGTATCTGGTGAAAAGCGTTCTACAGTACTCAGACGTGAATACCCATCAGAACCTCCCACTGCATACAGACAACCTCCAAGACTTCCTGTACCCAGCTGTTGCCTGGGTACATTGAGTAAACCAGCAGGCTGCCAAATGTTGCTTTGAAGACTAATGGAAGATCACAAACTCACTGTTAATGTTGATAGTGTACTCTGTGCTAAAAGTTTGGAGTGATTCTAGAATACCCAGCCACTGTTGTATTCTTGTAATGGTGTTCTATATAATAATACATGCTATTTGTTTCCAAATAAGTGGATGGGTATTCTAGAATCTGGCCATTATTTTCAGAACTTAAGGGAGGCTCGGATACAGTCAGGGGAACATATCAAGATGAAATTTGGCCAGGGTATTAAGTACCCATCGTAAGTTTCTTACATTATATTTTCCTCCAAAATAACGTTACCATGGCAACGATAATAGGCATTTCTTTGAGCCTTAAAATCAACATATGTTGTCTTTTTTGAAGAAACGGGATGGTGAAATTTTCCCATTCAGCATTACTAGATAATAGGGCCGTTTATACGAGAGAAAATAAGCCGCGGCTAACTCTGGGCGTGGCTTACGTAAGCCGCGAAAGGAACTATTTATACGAGTATAAACTCCCCGGCCAGGATAAGCCGCGGCTTGAGAAAGCCGTGAATGTAGATTTTGTACCATTTATACGGGGTGTTTGCGGCTTACGTAAGCCGCGGCCAGAGTTAGCTGCGGCTTATTTTCTCTCGTATAAACGGCCCTAATGTTAGAAATACTCTCTAAAATATTTACAATTCAACAAAATCTGTAGGCCAGTTTTTCAGAAAAATCAGTTTTTTTTAAATGATTGTCTCTCTACTGGTAACTTTTTTGTTCACCAACAGAATTTTTTTAAATTTGAAAGACAAACGTTTTGAATTAATCTAAGCAAACATGCAAAAAATGAAAAAAATTCACTGTCCAGAAGCAGAGATATAAATGAGTAAAGTTGCAAAATCAGGAAAAATGAGGGGGTTACAAGATCAGCATTTACGCATGCGTCACCCGCTCATTCGAGTGAGTGGAGCTACAGGCCAACACAAAAGGATTTATAATTAAGTGACCATTAAAACGTTTGTGTAGAATTTTCTAAGTTTTCATGAATAGGAGATGTCTATTTATATTCCTTATATATATAGGAATTAGGAGAAATGTGAGCGAAATTAGCGGTATTTGTATATTTCTGGTGGCCCGTTTGAATCATGAGCTGACGCGAGCAGCTTACGAATTGCATGTGTGGCTTACCCGCGCACTCAGCTGAAAACCCTTTCCAGCCTCCTTAAATCAGTTTAACAAGTTATCAATGTTTCAACCTCGTTAATACACAATGAGTCAAATGGGTTCAATAGTGATATTCACTGTTCATAGACAATTCTTTTGCTATTTAAAATTTGCCAACCAAAGAACAAAAGAACCTTTGTTTCGACAGCCAATACATCTCTGGCCCCACTTGTTCGAAAGGTGGATGGTATTAGAGCAGTTTTCAATTGAGTGTCAAAAGTAATTAGATAATTACTTTGGTTTATGATTACTTCACTCAATGATTGGTTCAAAGTTCTCGCGCCACTTTTTCAACCAATCACAAGTGAAACCAAAACCAATCGTGGCTCACACATGCACATTTTCCCGTACTTTGTGTCAGCTACGTGTAATTACGTCTAGTTTTGATTGGTTTGCCGGATTGTGTCAGTCCATTTTGATTGGCCAAAGTAATTACTTTGGTTTTGGTTTTACGACACTCAATTGAAACTCCCTCTATCCACTGGATAAATCAGTTGGTTTTGCTAGTGTTTATCCGCTGGAAAGCGTACCACCTTTTGAACAACCGAGGTCTGGTTGGCATATTTATGATAATTGGTGACCAAACGGTGAGTACCGCTCTTGGGCCAGTTGACCGCAGCCAATAATAACTTCGGAAAAGCAGATATCTCAATACATGAACATCTACAACGCAAATATTTTAAAAAGAAATGTAAACAATTCATTTCAAACGTCAACAATGATGAATTTAAAAAGTCACCAAATCTTGGGAAAGTTTTTGCTTACAATACACAATCACACCAAGGTGTTTGAACAAAAGAAAGAAAATCAACAGCTGATGACGCAGTAAACCCCGGCCCAAGTAAACGAATTAACGAGCGGATACATCAGGAAATTTGCCAGTTTGACGTCTACAAACTTGTACAAATTTACACACAACAAACCTGTAACATTCCACTGTATTAGAAATAGTTTCTCCAGCTTCTTTCCCACCGACTGCATACAAAGTTCCCATCATTGACTTGCGTGGTTTCATGCGATCAGTTCTTAACTGCGCCCTTTGCTCTGGAAGAAGATGATAGTTCTTGGCTTCGTCTAAGAAATCTCTACAGTCCATATTCGATCTTATCAAATTGTCGACGTCTATTCGGTTCAGGAGATAGTGTTTTGAAATTAGAGGCATACGGACAAATCGAATTATGTTGGGAAGTTGCTTGACCCGGTTGTTCAAGTCGTGTTTCACCCACGACATCACAGCTTCGTATACTTCCTCTTCGGCGACAATGTTCAAATCATCGCTTGAAATTACTTTGATAAGCAACTCGCATGGCAGTAAGGCATATTCCTCCGACTTCATCACCTCTCTGAAGTTCTCAAGCACAAAATTATCCACAACCTCAAGAAAGTTCATGCAACCGTGTGCCTCAGTAAACTTTCTAATTCCCAAGCAGTTCGAGGGGTCCAGCTGAGTTTCCAAAAATTGACAACATAATTGCCGAACTTCATGAAATTGAACCAAGGATGCCGTTGCGAGAATTGACTGAACGTTTTCGACATTGACATCAACTTTTCCCGTGTAAGCAAACTCCACTAACTGTTGGACGACACCGGCATCTACATCTTTCATAGTGACAACTTTATGCCGGCTCTCCATCAAATCGTTTGTGAACATGGCGTAGAAGTACGGACTACATGCCGCCAACACGGCTCTGTGACTTGGAATGTGCTCGTCTCCGATTTTAAGAACGACATCGCAGAGCTTGAGGCAGTCCCTGCGATGCTTGTTCATAATTTCCAGCACTCGGACACAGTGTGAAGGGGAATGAATTTCCCTAGTCAAAGATGCACTGAACCCGTCCATGTTTTGTTTGTGTCGTCTCCACCATGGGATGCAAAGGATTGGGTACAAAAATTGTGTTCGGAAGACTTCGGGTAAAACGATCAATTGCCGATTTCTATGTTCGTAGTACTCTATAGCTGGTCTGTGTGAATAATATTGGAATAAGACATATAATTTTCTTAAAATTACTAAAAAGGTGGTGTTTTGCTTGTTGGTAGATAGGTCTAGAGCTTGGATACTTTTAATAGTTATTGACTTTCAAAGCTTTTTTCACATTTGTTGGCTTTAGAAAAATTTCTCCGTCTTTCCATTCAATGAGCAACTATTAAATAAATTTATCAATCCAGATACAGCCTTTTCACGTGGTATTTTGAAATCAGCTGAAAAAAAAATTCTCAAAATCACGAAGTCTTGAATATCACGCCACTAAAACGTGCACCGCTGTCTGCACTGCAGTCTCAAGTTGGTTCCTTCGACTCCACCCGCCTTATCATACGTAAAAGTTCTAAATTTTGCTATTACGACTTCGTTCAAGAATTTACAGTCACGTTGGCAAATAGATATATGCATGTGAAGGGGAATCCCTCGTAAGTTGTTCCGGTTCCATCGGCGATGTCTAAAGTGTGAGGAAAATTTTCGTTTCATTTGATTCGTTGGTGGTGCTTTCCAGAACTTCCTTCCTCACTTAGCTTACCTTTCGTTCTATTTTATTCTAGATTCTTGTTCTTTTAAAACAACGGAACCATGTCCAGCTCTCCGAAGTCAGGTAGGGCGGCATGACTTTTGTCTGGTTCAGCTTTATTCAGATCGACACTTTGGGCATATCTGTAAATCGAAGGCCGTTCTTTAGCTGGCTTAGCTAATAAATTCTTTGAAAGTTAATACGTATTAACAGCTCGCGAATTAAAGATGGATTTTGCATTATTATTCACGAATTTTATTTTATAAGCTTATGTGACCCTCTTATGTCAAATAACTTTATCAAAATGTGGGACCAACTGCGATGTCTGCCATATCCTACCTAAACCTCTGTCATGGGCTTAAATGAATTAACCAGTCCCTAAAAGTTTGGGATCAAGCAAATATGAGAAGTTTGTATATTTCAATTAAACTGGTTTGATGGTAATAACCTATGCTAATACATTAAAATAAATAAGCATAATGTTAATCCGCTACGTATTCGCCTTTATAAAGTATTTTTTAATTACCTAAGCAAAGACAAGAACTTGACAGTAACATCATTGTTGCGTCAGTTTTTTGTTTCACATATAAACATTGAAGTTGACCCCAATCATTTAATATTCACATTTGATTCCAATAATTACAACTCGAAAGACATGATGCAACAGGTGTCATGTATTTTAATGGTGACCAATGGTACATGTCTGACTTCAATATATATTTTTAATATTGCTAGAGGATTTATTGTTCAAGTGCTACTATGATCAAAAAATCGTCTCCTTTTTTACTTCAGATTTTGACAGCGTGTTTGCTTAACACCTGACGGGCAACATTTTGAGCTTTGATTTTTTTCCAAAGGCTGTTTATTTTGAGTGTAAGTTTTGGATTTCACGGTCTGCCATTATTCATGTTCAAAACTGACCGATTGGATCCAGAGGGTTGGATCTAGGGAAATTGACATCATTTACTCATTAGCTTAAAATTTCAGCATGTAAATGCAACTTATTTTATATGCAAAACATGAGTTTAAAAATCTGAAAGCCTGAAACGCCAGTGCTGCATATTAATTCAGCCACATACACACGCATTGCATTCTTAAACTAGTGAGTCTTTGACGTCATTACCTCCTTGACCCGCAGCTCTCTCAAAATTTTAAAGCTACTGTAGTAATGGCGGACCAAGAAATAAGAAAATTCCCGTTAAAATAAACAGGTGTCTTTTTAAAATCAGAACTTAAAACTAGGGTCACTTAGTGTTTGGTTGACGTAGTTTTGAAATCCAAAGAAAAAGAAGAATTACTTTTTTTGGTCGTAGTAGCACTTTAAATTTCATTGCTTGGTCTCCTTGTCCCTGGCAAATAATATTTGTTAGGATCATTGTGATTCAATGGTATTTTTCCTCTTTAAAGGGAGTTTAAAACTAAAATCTGATAAAAATTATGTAAGGATTACTGAATATATAAAATAATTTTGCTCTATGCCTCGACTTAATGTGAGAAATTAGCTGAAGTGAAATTGGCCGTGATCTGTTTTTGATTATTGAGACACATGGTGTGAGGCTCGCTACTTCTTATACCAACATCGTCCAGGTTCAAATCACAGACTGCACCTGCATCAGTTTGTGTTGGTTGAGGTTCATTCTTTCAGGATTTTTTTCTGGGTTCTGTGGTTTTCCCCCTCCAAAAACCAGAATGCAGCTTTTCCCACCAATATATAGTTGATAACTTGTCAGTAGACAGTTGGCCAACACTCAAGCGACAGTTGGTGTAGGGTAGCTTGTTTACCTTTACCGACAGAAATGTGTTAAATATAGTGAAATGAAATTTAACATAGTTAACGACTAGGAGCTAGTCTGGTCAGTAGTGTTTTGCAGGCGGTTGTTAGTGTCTTGGCCGTCTGTTAGCGTTTGTTGAGCGTTTTGGTACGTTCTGTAGCGTTTGATATAGTTACATAGTTTACGACCGGGAGCTAGTCTGGTCAGTAGCGTTTTTGCAGGGGTTTGTTAGCGTTTGATGCGTTCTGTAGCGTTTGCAGCAGTCTTAAGGTTGTGGGAGCCCTGGGGCTGACATTGCCCAGCCGTACTCCTGGTTAGTGCATGCGTTGTTGTCCCATGTGTTTGCAGCGTGTTTGTTGCTTTGTTGATGTGGCGTTGTGAGTCGAATTAGTAGTTTAGTGTTTCTCGGCGTTCCCTCCCTATCGCCCCCCTTTTTTATATTTTATTTATTTATTGTTTTTCTTTTCTTTCCACTGAGCTATCTGGCTCAAGTATGATGGGTGCCTGAGGGGGGCCTGGCGCGGGGAGCTCATGGCTAATGGTTGCGGGTTGGGCAGGCCAGTCGGGTGTTCTAGCGCCTTGGGGATGTGACTGCGGTTGCAGCCCCCGGGCTTCTTGGGCACCTACCCTCCACTGGCGACTTGGGTGTTAAATATTTAAAATTTTATGTTTTTGGGTACACCTTGTTGAGCTGCAGATTGTTTACTTTCATTGTAAGGATGATTGGCTTTTATTGTTCTTAGTCTTCTGATTGTAATAATTATCATTCCTAATGAGGCTGAACAAAGTTGAACTTGATTTTACATTAATATTTCCTTTAGGAAGAAAGCACAGAAAGCCTAAAGGCCCAAAACTGGACTTTTCAAGGGGTCAGCAATCACCTTCTTCATCTCCATCGTAAGTACTTCAAAGCAATGTTGATCATCAAGCGTTCCTGGTAGTGTAGATGGAATAGACATTGTTGTCGTGGTTAAAAAATTTTCTCACTTTCAAATTTTATATTTTATTTTATTTTATTTATCAAGTTTAATTTTGATTATTCATTGTGGAATATTCATAATCATGATCTGAAACAAAGGAAACATCAAAATTGAACTAGCTTGAAATTTTTGAACCAAATATAAAATAATACTGAACCGTAACATTAATATTAAAATATTGTTATGAAAGATGTTCTCATTGGTGAGGAACATTTCATGGATCTCTTAGCTTCCATACAATGTCCTGTGGTTGTAACCTTCATTCCTTCTTAAGACTCATTGCTATTATCTTGTGGAAAATTAAATTATTTATTGTCTTTCGAAAGGCTGACCCCCTGTTCAGACTTTCTTTTTAAGTGTCACTGTTGAGGAGGAGGGGAGGGGAGGAGGCATCTCATTGTTGGATTGTCTTGGCAATGATTATTTTATTATTATTTTTTTTGAAATTATGGGCTCTATAATGTGCTAGCATTTGGATTGATAAGTATAATCTAGATACATCATAATATCTTTCAGTTAATATTAATTTTAAGAATAAAGAACTTAGGCTACTTGTAACATTCGCTGTAGGTAATGACAAGTTGAACTCTTGTTTCAGAACCACACCTCCAAGAAATCTCTCAGACAAGGCCACACTAACTGTTGATGGAAAGGTTTGTCAAAAGTGTCAATTCCTATTGGTTTCATATTGTCATTATGCTTTCTTGTAACTGGCATTTGTGTTAAATCTTCTGTCATTCCTTTGTCAGGAGTTTGAGTGTAATGCAGAGGATTTGCATGAATTAAAAGAACTTGGCCATGGAGCTTATGGATATGTGTACAAGATGATGCACGAGCCAACTGGACACATAATGGCTGTTAAGGTGAATAACAAGCTCGCCTAACCTCTTAATAGTCATTGCTACTAACAAACTGTTTAAAAGCTATTCAGTGATTGCATAGATTTTGCGTTTCCCATATTTTCGACAAAAACGTTTTGTAAATTTGTGTTTAATGCTTTTATTCAAAACAGAGAATACGAGCCAATGTGGACACCACAGAACAGAAAAGGCTATATATGGATTTGGATGTTTCTATGCGAGTCTCCGATTGCCCATACACTGTTCACTTTTATGGTGCTCTGTTTAGAGAGGTTTGTTGTGCTCTTTGAAATGATCTGTAACACATTATTTTATTCTTTTCATACACCGACAAGTGATTGATTTCAAAAGGTTGCAAGTTAAATAACAGACACAAGTGCTAAATAATGCCACTGAGCCAAATTGCTTTACTTTTATTTCTCAAAGGGAGATGTCTGGATCTGCATGGAACTGATGAAAGCATCACTAGACAAGTTGTATAAAAAAGTTTATGCAACTCCTGGCAGGAGAGTACCAGAAGAAGTCCTCAGGCAAATAGCTTTTGCTGTAAGTTTGGCATTTTGTCTGACATTTCTTACTGTAATGTCAACTGACAATTTCTTCATATAGGTGACTTCTGCACTATGTGTGGTATGGAGGTGTGTCGTCCAACGCATTGGCGTTGTGTCATCTGATGTGTCGGTCGCCGTATTGGTTGTTTGTGGGTCACATGTTGGCCAACACATTGGTGGGATCAGATTTGTTACCTTACCAATTCAGGGTAGTGAGAGTTCCGCAGCAACATGGCTTTCATGAAAAGTGTAGCTGAGTAGCTGGCCAAAATAGCAAGTACCTGGGGAGAACAGAGAGACAGGGGGGTGAGGGGTGGATGGAGGTTGCTGTTACTACGAAAACCACCAATCTGTGGAATGGGTGCAGGAATTTACGTCTCTCTGCCCCACCCACTTTCGCTTGTAAATACATTGTAGTTCAAGTTCTTAAGAGGTATTGGCAGAACTGAGTGCATATGGAAGGCTGTATAATCATGGAAAAGCTCTCAGAGAAGACTTGAGAATGAAGATTATACAAGACATTATCAGAAAAGAAGGAAACTTCATGCACCACAGGTTTCTCTATGGGAAGTTTTTCTGGGATTACCAAAGAAAACAGAGATAAATTTTGAAAACGTGTCTTCTATTGATGTTAAGTTGTTAAGCCT
>OX421452.1:4857953-4882953 GCA_949126865.1 Montipora capitata | reverse complement strand
TCGCGACAGGGTGACGCGGCAATGACGCGGTAAAGGGGTCAATACTTCCAGGTGGTACTGTATGCTATTTTCAGAGAAAATTCACAGCGAGAAACAAAATAATTTTGTCATTTATTTATTTTAGCAAAACTAGCAGCAAAGTGGCAACTGCTAACCCTTTTGTTTCAAAAGAGCGAAGGTCGCAACAATTCAAAAATTTGCAACTTCTCCATATACAGTATTTTAGTTGCAAAGGGAAAAATTTAGTCGCAAATGCGACTGTATTGGTCGCAATTTCGAGCCCTGTACAAGCTACTCGTAAATTCCGATTCTCAGATTTCTTTCAGAACATTTTTTACATTATGCTATTATATATTTTGTGATTTGCCTTCTAGCTCTGATATCCAAATTCTGACATATATTTTCAGATAGAGCTAGCAACAGGCAAGTTTCCTTACACAAAATGGAAAACACCCTTTGAGCAACTCAAGCAAGTAGTTCATGAGCCATCACCCAAACTACCCGAAGAAGGCCCATACTCAGCTGAATTCAGAGATTTTGTGATACAGTGGTGAGTGTTAAACAGTACAGTAGGCTCATCATGAGGTTCTTGCGTGTTAATTATTAGCATTTTGAAACACTATTGAGATGTAGCAGCAAAAGTAATGCAACCAGAATTTATAAGTTCAGTCACCGTGGTAGTTCTATCAGGTTTGAAGTTGGTCCCAAATGGAAGCTGACAATGACCTCTTAACATCACCTGCATTTCAGAGCTTTAATTTATTCATAGCTTAGTAACATGTATACATATGAGACGAAAATTGAAACATAGCCAAATTAGGTTGGAGAAACAGCTAGCTAAAGTGGGTTGTACAGTACCTTACATGTGGCATGCTTGGGATAAGATGGCAGGATAAAGTCACCAGCAATGAGGTGCTTATCAACTAAAGCAGGAACTTCCTCCATTTCTACCCTTGTCTGCCAATGAAGGGAACAGATGACAGCCGTATACCAAAACGTCTTGTTTCATTAAAAATGGTGGCAATTAAGGGAAGAGATTGGTCTGGATAAGGGAACTTTACTTCAAAGATGTTTTCAAACAACGCTTGAAATCTTCTCCCTCTTGGCCTGGGCAGTTCTTTATCCCTTAATTTTGCAATCAATCCCTTGTTAAAAGTTTAATTAAATGCAAGTACTGGTAATGTTTCATTCCATCTTGTAATAATATTAGTGATTTACAATATTTTATTTTACCATTTTTCAAGAGTCCCAATTCATTTTTGGGTTGCTAAAAATGGTGCCAATTAAGCAGGTAAAGTCCTTTGTCCCTTTGGCAGCCCATATAAAGACAAAGCACTTTTTTTGAAAGTCTAAGCTTAATTAATCAACACTCAAGGTTTTAGTATTATCAATAATTTTATAGTTTCGAAGAAGGTCTATTAATGTTTGGATATGTGCCACTGGAAAATAAGGGGGTATTGAGCCTACATGTAACTAGGCTCAATTTAATTTTTTCCTGCAATTTCGTTATACAGCTTGAAAAAGGACTATCATGAGAGGCCAAATTATGTCTTACTCTTGGTAAGTACCAATTGCAAGTGCTAGGGGTTTTTTAATTGAAGCTGAGACCCAGAGAGGCAGTGTGGCCAAGTGGTAAGGGCACTTTTGCCTTGAGATCCGGAGATCCCGGGCTCAAGGCCCACTCTGACCACTCCTTGAATTTGATCCTGGTAGTCCCTGGTTCAACTTCCCAGCTGCACTTGTAAAAAGCCAGCTTGTTTGGCTCTGGCCAGTTGGGATTCTTAACAGTTGTTGTTGTTCTGTTCCGTCGTTTCCTTGTGTTTCATTGGCCCGGCCTGTATTGTATTTTACTTATTCTAGAACCCATCTACACTAAGTACAGTACCCACCTTTGCTCAAAGGAGGTCTCAAGATCAAAAGCTAGACTACATGTATAATTATATAGGACCGTGCCGGCTTACTCTATCACAAGGTCTCTTAAGCTTCTACCTTAAAACTTTAGTTAATGAAACCCCTTAAGTGCAGGGCCGAAATTGCACCTTCCTGTTGCCAACACGACTCAAAACTAATTATTGGCAACCAGAACTACACAACTGGTCGTCAGTGGGTGACTTACTATTCCACTGCTATTTGCATTGTTATTGTTAACTTTTTATGTCCAGAGAAACTGATTATCAATTCAGAGCCATTGCCAACAGGTGTCTTTCTTCTTGTCCTGTCAATGTTTTTTTTTTTAAATAAAATGAAAGGTGTTTTCCCATTAAACTGAACGAAAGTTTAAAATTCACTCTTTAAGGCAGGGACTCAGTGCAAAAAAAAAAGCGACTTGGTAGTGGTTCAAGTGACTGGTGGGAGAAATGCAGCATGGTTGTGGCCTGATGGCAGCAACATTAGGGTTCATTGTTGCTACTCGTGATCGAAACGTGACTCATGTTTCTGTGTCTCCATACTTCCATTCCAGGTTGATTTCTTTTTAACATCAGAAAGTAGTTCATTTTAACAAAACCAGGAATTAAATAACCTCAAATTGAAGTCACTTGTACACAAGACAGGGCACCCCGGTTGTTGCTTTCTGGCAACCAAGTTTTATGCTAGTAGTTCTATACTAGTAGTTGGTGCCCATATATAGGGCATTACTAAACCACGAAACAGCAAAACACCGAAACACTGAAACAGCGAAACGAAACACCACAATACATTGAATACTAACTGACAAAGGTTTGATTTGAGGTTATTAAGAAATTAATAGTGTTGTTAAGGCCTAGCCCTAATTAGGCCTAAAACGTTATTGCTCCTAATGTTACTTTCACTGCACATACAACAGGTTTTTGCTGTCCTTTTGTGGGCCCATTTCCATTACTACATGTAGCTAAGGGTATTACTTGGAAATAAAGATAGCAATTAACAATAATAATTATAATTATACATTGGTGTCACCAGCTCGATTTTGATTGGCTATAAGCACGCAGCTAATTCTTGCTTGCTCTGTTTCTCTTACGTCATACCTACAGACAATAGATTTTATATATGTAGGATTGACGTCAGACAATAGTTTTATGCATGCAGAAGTGACATCTCATAATACACTAACCAGAAGTTTGTCATGATCAGTTTTGTCATGGCGGAGCTCAGCTCAAGGATTATGCAAAATAAAACAATTTTTGGATTTGGTTTTTGCATGGTAGGGAAAATTATCATGGCCTCATGCACCACTGGGAGAAACCCTGTGAAAAGTATGTGAAGTTTATGTGAAAACCACGTGAAGTTAGTTAAAAGTTTCACAGGGATTTCACATGGTTTTTCACTTATTATTTCACAGAAATGTGAAATAACATGTGAGAATAATCATGTGAAAACCCTGTGAAACGGGCTCCGCATTTTCACCTGGTATTTCACAGTATCGCATGTGAAATACCACGTGAAAAATATGTAAAAATGGGATGTAATTTAAAAAATGGCAGGTTAACGCACCTGTGAAAATGGATGTGAAAATTATTACCAAGTAAAATACCATGTGAAAACCCAATTACATGTGATGAAAAGTACTAATGGGAACTTATGAGTCTTATATACATGTAGCTTCTTATATTACCAACAATTTCTATTTCCTAGCAATTATTTTGTTGCTAATTTGTCTGGATGGTTATAAATTAACCTTATGTTATGCTACAAATAAATTAACATAGTGATTCACGGGCAACCCTAAAAGCTGGAATCGCGGAACCACGGAAAATGACCCCTAATCTGAAAACACGGAACCACGGAAAATGACCCCAAATCCTACAACACGGAACCACGGAAAATGACCCCAAATCCTACAACACGGAACCACGGAAAATGACCCCAAATCCTAAAACACGGAACTATAAATAAATAAATAAATATGAGGGTATTGCGTCATATTTTGTCACAGAAATAGGTGAGTTCTTATCGGTGGACATGTCGTGTATCCCAACAAAGGATAAATGACACAAAATAACTCTTTGTATAACAACAAGGCAATGATGATTGCATACATATTACTGTAATGGAAAATAAAATGATACTAAATGATAAAACATGTTATGGAACATATCAAGAACTCGACAAGGAATTCACAAGGAATTCACAGCTGGTGACCGCACGCCACTTGCATGCGTGGGAAAATCTCCCGAAATCCTGATCTCAAAGAAATCTACTTTATGGCATTTAAATTGCCCTCCCTGAAAGGGAGATAGATTGGCTAATGGACGATTAAGTGATGACATTTAAAGAAAAACCAGCACCTCAAACCATGGAAATCAAAAAGTTGTATTGCTTGCTCTTTGATATCAGTTTTGTGCGGGGTTATAAAAAGACTGGATGAGCGACTTATTAATAGCCATTAAGTAACAAAAATTTATTTGAAATGAAGAACAAAATAAAAGAATATTACATGCAATACCTCAAAGTAAAAGTAAGTTACTTTTTTATTTGGTGATTTTGTTGCTGGGCAGCAATTTGTGCGGTTTCAGGAAGCCCCGTCCAATTGAAAAGCATGCAAATGTAAAAACCTTAAGCAGTCGCCACTAAATTATCTAATTCTGGCAATGGATGAAAAAGTAACTTGTGGTCGGCTTGATGCATCATCTCTGAGTTATCTCATGAATACAAGCTGAATAGCCACGAATGCTGAACGAGAATCAGTTTTCAGCGGTTGGAATATTGAGGACAGCAATGTATCTGCAACAACTAAAACAAAAACGTTTTTTTTTCGCTTCCTAGTTAAATTTTTTACGCTTTCTAGTTTTATGCATTCCGCCTTTCAGGATTTGCGACGATATTCCCGCGTTCCGGCGTTTACGATTTGGGGTGTTCTCTTCTGGATATAGCATTGTGGTTTGAGGTCGTAACTGAAGCTAACAATTACGTTGCGTAGTTGACATGTTCCATAACATGTTTTTGTATCTTTATCTTTTGTCACGATAGTTTCGTGAAACGTAGTCACGAAGTCTCTGTGCCACTACTCAAATACTTATTGTATTTATATTTCATTTATTTACTAATATTAACAGTTCCATGTTTTAGGATTTGGGGTGATTTTCCGTGGTTCCGTGTTTTAGGATTTGGAGTCATTTTCCGTGGTTCCGTGTTTTAGGATTTGGGGTCATTTTACGTGGTTCCGTGTTTTAGGATTTGTGGTCATTTTCCGTGGTTCCGGCGTTCCGTGATTCTGCGATTCTGGCTTTTAGGGTCGCCCGTGATTCACACCTTTTTTGCCTGTTTATGTGTATATAACAGGGTGTTTCATACTAGACTCTTACACCCTATATATATCAAACCATCTCTGAATTTCACACGTTTTCTTTCACATGGTGATTCACAGGGTATTTCTCGTGATTTTAATCCCTTTAAATTTACAACATTTTTGGAGTTGAGACATTTTTTCACAGGGTATTTCATATGCCTTAAATGCCCATATAACAGCATCTGATGTTCAAACATTTTTCACATGGTATTTCACATGCATTTATGCCCATATAACAGCATCTATGAAGTTCACACATTTTTTCACAGGGGGGGCATGCTTCTTCTTACAGTAGAGGGATGTTTCACAGGCTATTTCACATGTTTCATTCAATTCCAATATAATTTTAAAATCATTTCAAAAATTTCACATAACTTTTCACAGGGATGAATAATTGTGGTCATTAAACTTGCTAAAATCAGTTTTTGCTTCACAGGATATTTCACGGGATGTTTCACATCCTAAAAAAATTCTCATGGTTTTCACATGGACTTCACTGTGACACTTTTCACAGGGTTGCTCCCAGTAGTGGATCAGTTTGTGTTATCTGCCTCAGCCTTCATCTTTGGCAGATAACACAAACTTTGGCCAAAAAGCGTATCCAATAATTGCATAATAAATAATAATTAACAGTTATTATTATTTATTATTACACTACAATAGATACAACTGGTAATTTAAGTCTGTTTTTTCTAATAAATTATCAAATTTAATGTAAGTTATTTTATCATACATAATAATTTTCCTGTATCAATGCTTTAAAACTTACTTATTTAACAGTGTCAACTTATCTCTTATTAACAGGAACATG
This sequence comes from Montipora capitata, assembly GCA_949126865.1. Classification (NCBI taxonomy): domain Eukaryota; kingdom Metazoa; phylum Cnidaria; class Anthozoa; order Scleractinia; family Acroporidae; genus Montipora; species Montipora capitata. Next base: position 4,876,876 of record OX421452.1, on the reverse strand, counting down.
AATTTATAAAGGGAGATGGAACAGGCAGTACTTTTGACACTGAAAGTTGGATAACACCTATCCTGTTGGAAGTTGATCAGTCTAGTTGATGGTTGAAATGAAGCAGAATTTTAACATCTTAAGGCAATAATTTAAATAAATCGCCTAATAATATTTATATTCTTACATTCAAGAAACTATTACATGCCAATTTAGGAAAGAATGTAACTGACTAACATTTTCCATACCAGTGTGTTAAACAAACCTTGTGTCTGTTTTCCAGATACAGATCTGAAGTAACATAGTCAAACACATAAAAAAGTATCCATACATTATTTGTATATTTTTCTCAATTGTCAATGTGTTTGGATATCATCGGCAGTTAATCATAGGGATATGTCAGAAAGGGCCAGTAATCATTAGTACCCATCGGTACTTTCACAATTTTGGATCTTTTGTTGAGCAACGATTTGTAAAAAGTAGTTTTACCTTAAAGTGTTTCACTTTAGACTGGAAATTAAACATGAATAAGTGTCAAATGAAATAGGTTTTGTGTAGACAGTAAGTAAAGTTACAATATTGGCAAACGCAAAAACTAATTAAAATTGTTATGATTGGAAAATATATATAATTGACTATATAGTTCACTGTATGAATTGTGCTTTGATTCAGTTGATCATGATCTAATTCCTTTTTCTATATTTTACCGAATTTGTATACATAATTGTTTGTTTCAGAATTTTTTTTGTAGTCTGATTTTTTTTATGTCCCACAACAAACTGGTTCATTCTGTTGTTTTGAAATGGAACCAAATTAAAAGAATAATAATTATTGTTTAAAAATTAATGTCCAGTTTGTGACCATACAGTGAATGAAATGTAGGCTCTGTTGCAAACTGGATCCACACAAAAATTGGGAAGGAGATGTTCTTTGAATAGGCAATTCAATTTACATTTGGGATGTTGTTTCCCCTATCAATTTCAGAATTTCAGCAATACTTGTGAAAATAAAATTGCCTCCTTCCTTGTTTTTCTTGAACACTAACAAGCTTTTTTAATGTTTTCTGAGGGTGCTGAAAAGAGTTTGTGTGATATTTAGGGGATTTATTTTGTAGTTATCCTGTTAGGTTACTTGTTTAATCCTAGATTTGGACTATGCAAAAAACCGCATGAAAAAAAAGACCTATTAGACGAGAAATAACAATTTTTCCAAAAGTATCGAATTTGGCCATTTTTTGCAAAATAGCAAAGGAGAGACCAATTTTAGTTTTAATTATTGTTACTTTATGAAAGAGGTTCTCTTCCTCATTGCTTTGAAAATTAAAGATGTTGAGCATCTTGGAGGTTGCAAGTGGAGGAAATATTAATTTTTAATGATTGTAGTAGGATTATCTAAAGTGACAAATCAGAAATTGAAATTTTTTCATTGTTACTTTTTTCTTAAATTTGTAAATTAAACCATTGGAGATACTTTCAATGAAATTTGTGCTTGCTGTTCAATTTGTGGGTTCAATTTTTTCATTTGTTATTGTTTGGGCATGCATATGGTATTAAACCCCTTGTTAACCGGCCTAAACCGGCCATACTTAGTATTTTACTCTGTCACTCTAACACCAGAGTATTTTACTCTGTCTAATGCCAGAGGATTATACTTGTAAACTGGGGAACCCCCAGAAGTCAATAGGTTAAGCTTGAGGCATCATAGAGATCTAAAATCAGAGAGCAATTAAGGCCAGCTTGAACATCACCCCTCACCTCCCACCCACTACCCTGGAAGTAGAGTATCCTTCGATCCGGGAAGAGGAAGAAGATTCTGACAGCCACCTTGACATTTCATATTTAGCATGCGTTAAAAATTCAAATCGTATTTGGGTTTCAGTCGTGTGACCAGTAACCGCAAAACCACAAAATGATTTAAACAAACAGTACTGATATTTTCAAACAACTCTGGCAAACATGACAACCAAGGAATCACGTGACGCAGTTGTAAATTCAAAAAAATATTGATGACGCGTGGTGATTAATCATGCCAAAATAAAAAAAACAGGTTTGACAAGTCAAAACTGGACTGACTCATCCATTTTTTGGATGATCAAGCAGAAAAGCAAAGAATGTTGAGGCGGCTATCTATCTATCTCGGCTGGCAGTCTTCTTCCTCTTCCCAACTTATATTGGAAGATTGAAGGAGACTCATGCTTGCAGGGTACCCACCTCCACACCCCTCTTTTGAAATGTGTAGGTATGTGCTGTTTTGTGAGTTTTAAGTTATCCTTATGCTTTGCACAAACACATAATTATTTTGGATTGAAGTTTACTGGCTTCCCTTTAAAAACTTTGACCTACCCTGTGCCATTGGTGATTGCTTGTTTCTTTTCTTGAGCTAGAAATCCATGGAAGAGTTAATAAGAAGGGTTGGGGGTCAGTTTCTGAGTTAGTTATTTGGGACCATGCGATCTGACTCTTCTGAAGAGTGGCTGAGTTCTGGAGCAATTTTTGAAAACCAGGCGACTTTTGTGGTCTTGCATTATTAATTACATTAAATCATCAATTCCTTTAGAATTGAGGCATACATTGAGCACCCCTATAGATGGTTTTCACCTGATGTCACAGCGGCTATGTTGGTGCACAGAACAATAGAGAGAAAAGTCTTTTGGGAATTATCTATTATAATGCAAAACATGGGCCATAATTTACTATTGTTTTGTGCACCAACATGGCCGTCTCATCACGTGATGGAAAACCATCTATAAAAGATTTTACACGAGTTGGTTCCGGGTGACTTAAAACCTGAAAATAAAAGGAAAAAATGGATAAGGCTTTCCACCTGGAATCAGTATCATTCCCTGGCTGGCGTGGACATAGTATGTACATGTAAGACATGAAACATGTGCAAACTTAATTACATGCATTCAAATAATTTTTGAAAAAGGCAGAGCTTATTACAAACTTAGCAGAATGCTGTCAAACACAATAAGCTCCAAATATAAAAAAATTGTTTTCTCACTCAACAATATGAACAAGTTTAATGGGGACTTGGTATTTTACTCTAACGCCAGATGATTTTACTCGTCAATGGGGAAACCCTGGGAGTCAATGGGTTAATCACTCACTGAAACTAAGTCTGGCTGGTTTAGGCCAGTTGGGACGTCAAGGGGTTAAAACTTTTTAAAATGGTTTCAATCCTAAAATCTGCAAGATATACACTTTTGCAAGTTTTTAACTTATTGTTTATACTATATTGTTTAGTGAAAAACAATTTTATTTCATTTGTTTCAATTTTATAAAAGTACTAGTCATTTTATTGTGTTTTCGAGCAGTTGTGTTTTGTAGCATCCCTTTAAGTTTGTAAGCTCTGCCTATTTTAAAATTTTGTATGTCTTTTTTTATGGCTGTGTATCTGTGTTCGTCATTAATGATTTGTATGCCAGTTTTCAGTTTGTATGCTTCTCATTAAGTTCGGGTGCCATTAATATAATTAACTGCGGCATTCCTTTTATCAAGTTTGCTTGTGCTCTGATTAGCCTGAATTTCAGTCGCCTCCTCCGCTCGCTAAGTCACTCGGGGAGAGACTCCCCGAGTGACTTAGCGAGCGGAGGCTAGTGCTCTGATAAGTTTGTAGGCGTTTTGTGTCCACACCGGCCACGGTAGTATCGGGATTCTATGACATAAGCTTGCTGGAACAAAATGGCTCCAAAAAAGAAGCATTCAGGGTGCATAGTGAGGGATAATACCATGGAATAAATGGCTAGCCCTGTGTGGTCATGGTGGATGCAGTGTGGTGATGAGTAGTCATGTGAAGTTATGTTAGGTAATATAAAGTGACTAGTATTGATGAGTAGTGTTTGCAAGTGATATTGAGTAACATACTGGATAAGGAATGTTAAGAAGATTTTTCATTTAGTGTACAAAAGAAAAATCCCACTCCCTTCATCAAACGAAAGAAAAGAGAAGGCTTGGGTTTGAGAGTTGACGAATTACGCAAGTTACGTAATCATATATTGACCAATCAGCGGTGGATGATTTGAGCACCACATGAGCGCATGTTAAATTGTGGGTTCTTTCTCACCTCGCTCAACCGGCGAAATCAAGGCTACTCTAGAAACTCGCAAACGTTTGTCTAAAATTACCAAGTTTAAGCAGTCCTCTCTTTCAACGACACTGATAAACCATGTCTCGTTATGACAGGGGTCGTTCCTTTGATCCAGGCAGTCGGTCGGAACGCAAAAGGTAAGAATGGCGATGGCGCCGACATCTTGCTCTCTGAAACGATGCGATGTGTTAAAATTACAGACTTTTTTGTATCGTTTCCGCCTTTTTTCAATCTAATTTCACTTTGTAAGGGCTTATTTGCCTTTGAATGATTTACTCCTCCTTTCTAAGGATATCTTTTTAACTTCAGATGACAATTTTTGAATTTTTCACAGTCGACTCAACTTGTATCTGTTGTTTCGACTGAAATTTCAACGTGGGCATATTTGAATTTCCGTCTTCAGAAGCCCATTAACTTTGCGATAAGAAAGACACTTTTGGGGTCACAACTTTGGTATGCTACTTTTGGGGGCTTTACAGACTCGCACATTCGGTTTGATGTTGCTGTCGTTTCGCCAAATTATCCAGTCTGGAGCTCAATTCACAAACGGTAGCTTTGCCAGGGAGATGAACTAAGTATTTGCTGTTACCCGGATATTAGAATTCGCCAACACTCGTTACCCCAGAAATGAAATGTTTTATTTAAAACTTTAATTTAAGAGACAAATTATTGCTATAATGCTATCCTTCAATGTCGTGGCTGCCGCACGACTTGAGATTACCCGGCTTTAAAGCGGCGTATCGTCTGAAGGAACAAGGGGTCTCTATTTGTGGGCAAACAATAAGTGTGACCGGGTATTCTAAAGTTTAGCGGTAGGGACTCAGAAATAAGATAAAAGTTAATGAGACCCGATAACTCTCGTCAGATGATTTATTGAATGATGAAATAATGTAATGAACGGAATCTCACTTTTCTGTAAAAGAGCATCATTTATTTTAAGAGCACTAGCAGTTAATTTAAAAACAAGAGATAACAAATATAAGTGATTCATAATCAGCCCTTGACTTTGCCATCGCCAGTATTAAAAATCAAGTGATTGAATGCATGCAAATTTGATGTTAAACACATTATTTTTAACACTAACTCTGAAAAAGTTACATAATTTGCAAAACAGACAAGTTAAGTTCAAAACAAGAACCGAGAACACGTGTGTGCCCTGAATTATATCAACAGGGTCGCGCAAAACAAAATTTTAACACACTTTGCAGTTGGGTTATTGTTCGTTTTGCTCACGATGCTACCGAAATCACTAAACTGTTTGCATTCCGAAAAAAATGATTGATCGCATTTGAATTTCGACTTGCTCATGTGACCATTTGGAGTGCCCGATTTGTGAGGTGTTCTTCTTGATGTGAGAGAGGCCGTGAGAAAATAAAGAAAAAGACCACAGCATGAGATGAATGTGTACAAAGAGCTTTCCACTGTTTGGAAAAGATATGTGGTCACTGATGGTTGAGCGGAGGGCGAGGTTTTTCAACAGAGTTCTACCCGGGATGTTTTGGAGATATAGGATAAAAGTACAAAATGAGTGGTCTTACAGTTTCACACATATGGAAGACGTCACAAATCGGGGCACTCCAAATGGTCATGTGAGTCAAATTCAAATGCGATCGATCATTTTTTTCGGGGTGCAAACAGTTTAGTGATTTCAGTAGTAAACAAACCAATGCTTGAAATTCGCTTGGAAAGCATGCAACAAACTGAACTTCAGTGAAGTGTTAAATTATCATTGACGGGTCGAAAGTGTTGCCAATGGGCTACTTTCATATAACCTACGATGTTTTCACATAAACTATGGCTGCTAAATCTCAAAATACCGTGCAACTTATTTGCATTTCATTGAATAAGAATAAGCTCTGTTGTATTCTGACTCAATCTTCAAAGAATACCGCCTAGGGGGAACAATAGTGGTGGTGTGTTGCGGGATATTCTGCAATTGCTCCTTATTGTTTTGACAAATAGTTTATGCAAAATTTGTGAGGAAGACAAAATGCATTGTAGGTTATATGAAAGTAGCTGATTGTCCCACTTTTAAAGGACATTTGCGCTAATTGTTTGTGCACAACATTACTGCTCAGGTAACGCGACTGCAATATGTCACGCATTACTTCCAGCATTAGTGAAGTTGAGGTTTTAAATCCTTTGCAAAAACCGGCGACAATGAGTCTTGCACAGCGTTGGATCAGAGAAGATCTTGATCAGTCAAAATTGATTAAGATTTATGAAAGTCAAGTAGACACTACACAACTGATATTTGCGTTGTTTTATCAGTCATGCACTAGTCTCCTTGACTTTTAATATTTTTCAAGCATTGGTGAAAATGACGTGGCAACAAAAATGCCGGGGGAAAATTCCAGGCCAGCAAAAGAATGGCACATTTATTTCCAAATGAATGCATGTTATTGAAGTTCTTTTCCTTTACTTTTGTGAAAATAGAGCAGAATTGTATTTTCATCCTTGTCCTCTTGAATAGTGCGGACCTACCTTTTCACAAAAACAACACTGCAAAAGATGAGCATGATGGAATTATACAGAACACTAACCAAATGAAGATGACGTCTGCATTGAATTCCGGAAGTGGTTGCAAAGGGTAGAGCTTACGAAAATGTTCGTCGAGGATGAACTCTACTGTTTACCCCATCCCTAGCAGCATGCAATTATCTAAAAATCCCATTCATAAAAACCTATGCATGGAAACCTTCACTCTAACAGTTTAGTTTTATGATTTTCAATGGATAAGCAGATGAGGCTACATCTCGTTATTATGACCAATTTATTGAAAGTAAGGCATTTTTCCTCTGCCATTTTCTCCGAAACAAAGTCGGTGGCCCCCAAATTATTTTTCATTTTTGGAGTAAGTACTTTATGACCTAACTCTAGGCAAGAAATGAAGAAATTTTCACCGTAGGAAGATTCTGGCACCAATTTCCTTAAGAACAGCTCAGATAACATCACGCAACAAGTGGGAAATCAAACTCCCCAAGCAAGACATATCGTTGACGAAATGAAATCTTTGGACCACAAAAATCTGAAAATAACAGCTTACCTTGAAATTTAAGGAACTCGATCATCTCTCCATAGTGAGAAATGGAAATGTTCAATTTTTTTGTGAAATACACCGTTCACATGTTTTTCATGGTGTTTGTAACTTGCATAAACATTCAATTTCTTTTTTTTTGCGTCCACAAAAAAAATTCACCACTTTTAAGAGGAATTTTGTATCTCGGTATTGCTGTCTAATATCCTCTTTATTTGAAGTGTAGGTCTTAGACGAAAGAAAAGTGGTATTGGCACCTATCTGGACAATTTAAGCAATGATAATATTAATTTTGAAGTGAGTGTACCAGATTTTAAGAATTATTGTTTTTATGCTTTTCTCTCTAGCTTTGGAGGTGGTGGTTTTGGTGGAGGAGGACGTGGTGGTCGTGGTGGTGGTGGACGAGGAGGTGGTGGGGGTCGTGGAGGGGGGTCATTTGGTTCTTCATTTAGAGGTGGGGGTGGCGGAGGCGGTGGAGGTTTTGGCAAAAAGGACAAGTTGAATAACCAGCCAGGGCAGTTCCTCAGGAAACCAAAGTGGGACCTTGATGCTCTTCCAAAAATCAAGAAGGATTTTTACCGCGAACATCCAAACGTTCAGAACAGATCCATGGTAAGCAGTGTTCTGTGAAAAAAATTGGTTTTTTCAACAGAGTTGATAATGTAAATTGGTCCCCGTACAGAAGGCTTTTAGAATCTCTGTACAGTGGCCAATTTACATTATCACCTCCGTTGATAAAGTCAACGCGTTCGTGTTAAGCGCATTGAAAGTCAAACACAAACTAGTTGAAGATAGTTTGAAACACGTTTGGTGGTTCGCTTATCTCTGAGTGGTACTGTAGTTTAAGAATGCAATGTGTTTGTATGTGACTGAATTAATATGCAAGAGTTTTGGGCTTTTACATTGTTAAACTTGTGTTTTGCATACATAATAAACTGCGTTTACACGCTGAAATTTTAAGCTATTGAGTAAATGACATCGCTTTTCCCTAAATCCAACCCTCTAAGGTCCTGTCGGTCAGTTTTGACTGTGAGTAATGGCAGACCATGAAATTCAAAGTAAACAGTCTTTGGATAAAAATCCCTTTCAAAATCTGAAGTAAAAAAAAGGAAGTGATTTTTTGATCATAGTACCACTTTAAATGTTTTTGTTTAAGGTGTTTCAATGCAAAGAGAGCTTGCACTTTTTAGCCTCAAAAAAAAATTAAAGTTCTTATTTTATTTTTATCTTAGCATGAAGTTGAAGGATACAGACACCGTTCTGAACTGTCGGTCAGTGGCAGAAATGTTCCCAAACCGGTGCTTGCTTTTGAGGAAGCAGGTTTTCCAAGTAAGTTGTCCAATTTCTGGGGTGTTAACTCTATTTTCCTTTCCAGCTGAACTGTTTGGGTTTTGTAAATGCTCACAAAGGTTTAGATTGTTGGAAACAATTAAATCCTTTTTTACCCAATAAAACTAAGGTGTTTCCAAATTTATGCTTGGCAACTTAGATTATTGTAAGATAATGGTTTGACACTGACTAGTTTTTTAATGTTTCGTGCAAGACGTTTCGGCTGGTGCTTAAGCCTTCATTAGTTGCAATATAACGGTAGCACACGTGATTGAAATAACAGCACGTAGAGCGTGTGCTGATGAAAATCCGTGTGCAGTTTCTTGAAAATGTAGCGCAAGACTTGTGCACATGCCAGAGACTTTTAGACCTCTTGGATGGCGATGTGGTCATTTCCAGACTGCGGATCCTTTATTGAGTACCAGGCTTCCAAGAAAAGTCGCTCGTGGTAGTTAGCCTCATGTCCAACTACTCTGACACTACCAAAATCCATTTTGTGGTTGTTTTCGTGGACATGGCAGGCGATCTTGGAGTGATGGTCAAACATAGCAACAGCCCTTTTGTGTTCTGTAATGCGAGTTTTGAGTGATCGTTCGGTTTGACCATAGTATACGAAACTGCAATTGTTGCAACTGATTTTGTACACTGTGCCAGATTGTGGCTAGTCAACCTTTTCTTGGGCTTTCGGTCGCGGGAACAAACTGTTCACAGTTTTCAATGGTTTGAAGGAGACTTTGATTTGATGCTGCCTTAAGATCCAGCTAATCCTTTCTGAAATGCCCTGCCTTTCAAAGCAATGCAGGTGTCCCCTAATTAATTTTGTTTCCTTTTCCAGCAACATGAGATATAAAATCATCTGGGAAGAAGTAAAGTTTTCTGCATGTCACTTTCCCAGCTAAGCTACAACAAGTTGCAAAAATAGTGGAGACACTTCACTTTCTTGGGGCATTATTAATTTCCCTATTACCTCTCACACTGCAGCCCCCTTTCCCCCCTTATCAGTGTTGCTAGCAAGACAAGAAAGTGTTGGAAACTTAAGCAGTCAACATTGAAAGGGGGAGAGGAAGTGGGAAAGGTTTAAATTCTAGATACGGCAGGCACTGGAAGCTAGAAAAGGTGTTTTTTAATGAAAGTGTCTCAACAATTTTGCAACTTGTTGTAGTTTCATAAACTCTCAAAATTTACTCTTCACCCTGTTGAATGTCTGTTATAACCATCTTTTACGACAACAATAGCTAAGGCGGACTTTGACTGTGTGACCTTTCAGGTTACATCATGGACATGATTAGGAAAGAAGGATTTCAACAACCCACAGTGATTCAAGCACAGGTTTGAAAAAAAGTCCTTTGCCATGATTTTTTGCTGTCTGGATTGTTAGAATAGGTGGCTTTCTAGTCCAAGTGATGAGAAATTAAAATGTGTTAAACAACATCGTCGCTCTTTGGAGGTTGGGTGCCCGAAACATCCTGGAGCTTCCACTATTGGCAGCCAGCTCCAAGATGGAGACTGCACCGATGGCTGGCAAACCTGACAACCCAGCCATGAGCCCCCACGCCCCCGAGAAGAATGGGCACCCGTCACACTGATACACAGTGGAAAGCAGAGGGTGGGGAGGGAGGGAACAAAAACCACTAAACGCTCCACACACAATGCTCCTACTTCCCGCCACACCGACAAACAAGCGATACAGCCCAAAGCACGAGGTACCCCACACATGCGCAAGTATAGTAAAACCACTGACCAACAGGCCGCAGTCGCTCCTAGTTGTTTACTTGGTTAAACTTCGTTTAACCTCATTAAATATTTTAACCCTTTAAGCCCCGAGGGGTTCCCCATTGACGAGTAAAATCGTCTGGCGTTAGACAGAGTAAAATCTATAAGTGCCATTTGGCACTCTCGGGGCTTAAAGGGTTAAGCAGTCTTTGTTATTTAAGATGAGTATATACTTAAGCTGCTGTTGTAAAAGTAAGGTGTTTTCTTCCTTCTTAAATTTAATCATTTTAGGGCTGGCCAGTGGCACTGAGTGGTAGAGATCTTGTTGGGATTGCACAAACAGGGTCAGGAAAAACTATCTCAGTAAGTTGCATGCAGTTTTAAGTTATTGATTTGATTCTCTGGGGTGGAGATGTTGTGTGGACCACAGTGTGAAAGAGAATAAAATTCAGATTTTATTATTATTATTTTTTTAACTACCAAAATTTGTTAGCTAAATAATAAAAAAACATCGTGTCAACAGTCCAGATAAAATTTTGCTAATAAGGGATTCACTTTCCCCCTTAACCCATCGACACCTAAACCGGCCGTAACCGGCCGCGCGCGATGACCCCTGAAATACCTAAACCGGCCAAAACCGGCCGTACAAAATGGCGTCTTGATCGGAGTTGATCTTAGGCCTCTACCCAGTCTCCCTTAGGAAATCTAAATTTTTTGTTGTTATGGAGATTTAGTAGGATAATTGACCAATCATTTGCCGTGTTGTGAGCATATTTTGACAGCTGATAAGAGACCCCACAAGGGCTGGCTTTTTGCCCTTTCGATCGCGCGATCAAATTACGCGAAAACAACAGCCGATGCGCCAGATAGCGCACCGAACGATGGGGATATTCATGCTTTTTTTTTCGGATTCGGAGGATCTAGGGATCTAAGAGATCTTTTATGGTTTTCCTGTAAGAGGAGGGGATATTAGAGACAAAAATTTTGATTTAGATGGCTTTAAAAGTGACGAAGAAGACGGTGAAAACCTAGCGACCGATGATAAACAAGAAGCTCGCTGGAATGATCAGCTCGATAATATTCAAGTTCCAGATTTCGTGGCAGCCACTGCTCGGTATTTCGTTTTAGATAATCATAATGAATGAAATATATTTCTTAGTTTTCATAGGAGATGATCTATGGGAATTAATGGTAAACGAAACGAGTAGGTATGCCTGTCAAAAACTGTAAAAAAAAAACCCCGAGCGCATTACCCTTTTTCATGGAGTAAGCCGCGCAGAATTAAAGGCCTTCGTAGCAATTAACGTCATAATGGGCATTGATTTGCTCCCAAATTTAGCTTTATATTGATCAACCGATGGATTTTTTGCAAATAACAAGTTTTTTTTTACCTAAAATAAATTGGTAATCGAAGGAATTTTCACCTTCGGCATACCTCGGAAGATCAGTGTCTTCAACAAATAAATCAATCCGATCGTGCGTTTATATTCCGCAAATGCGAGAGAACTTCCAGCGATTTTCTCTGTTGTTTTTCTTGTGTTGTGTAAGTTATCTTTCAGTCAAAGTTTTCGAAAGAGCACTTTTGTACACAATTTGACCTTGTTTGTTCTCTCATGAAACATGATAGTGATCAATTAACTAAATTAATCTTGCGGTTTTGTGTATTTTGACAAGCAGAAAACACGCGGTGAAATTTTGTTTAATTCGGCATCAGCGTTTTTTCCCTTTTTTTTTGCACTTATATCTGCAAGAAAACAAAGCGATTGGAATAAATTTCAAACAATTTTTATCCATTGAGTGGTTAGACTTAACTGTAAATTGCATAAGGCATATTTTGAGTTATAATATATATTTTTCAAGCGCTTTGTTTAGTTAGCGATCAAAAACTTTCTTGATTGCTTAACGCGCGCTGCTTCGAAAATTCTACCTTTACATTTTCAGTTGAGCCTTAGGACGTGTTTTGAATCACTTTTTAGCAATATTTTTACATCATCTGGAAGTTCACTGTTTCTTCTTCAAGGTGAACTTAATTCTAGAACTCAGTATCTTGTGTACATTTACTGCGCATATGGTTTATTTTTAACGCTCGCTTTCCAATGCAAAACCTCGAAAATTTCCCAAGTTATCTTGTACAACACAACAGCGCACGCGAATTAGTCCATGGGTTAATACTGTCTTTTGCATCTCCTTTGCTATTGATTCTAGCTATCTCGTGTACTATTAATTCTAGCTATTAAGGATTTGTTATTATTATTATTATTATTATTATTATTATTATTATTATTATTATTATTATTATTATTATTATTATTATTGATCCGCTTGTTAAGTAATACTATTGAATGAATCTTAATTAAGCTTGCAGGTTACATAGGAATTTAGTGTCTATTGTTGCCTTTCATTTTGTCCCTTTGCAGTTCATTCTTCCTGCCATTGTGCACATCAACAACCAACCACTTCTTCAACCTGGAGATGGTCCCATTGTAAGTCTCTGATGGTTTCTTTTGTGTAACACAAGACACCTATCATTCGACCATTTATTGCCATATAAGTATTGGACCATTAGTGCATTGTTTTGTGGCAGTCTTTTAATAATATGAAGGGCAGAAAACCCAGGGGGAGCATTGTCATTTAAGAATAATTTTCCTGTTCAAAACAAGACTTACTTGGCCTTGTTTTGTTTTAGGCACTTTGCCTTTGTCCAACAAGAGAATTGGCCCAGCAAGTGCAGGCAGTATCCTCTCAGTATGGAAGGAATTCTAAAGTGAGAAGCACATGCATTTATGGTGGAGCCCCAAAAGGACCTCAAATTCGAGAACTGGAAAGGGGTAAGGATTGTGTGGTTTTAGTCTGTCGTTTGAGTCTTCAGGGTCGTCTCTGAATAAAGGGTCAGTTTGTTGAGATTGGCTAATCTAATGGCGAGGCATTAGAAAGGAACAAGGCAAAGTCCCTTTTCCCTTTGTAAATGTGGCACTTGCAATAGAGGTGTATGCATAAACAAACTAGCAGCAAAGTAGAAGTGTGATTGGTTGGTACTGATTGGCTTACTGACAGTGATGCTTTGATGATTACAGCCTGATGTAAAATAATGATTGTTGGTTGCAGGTGTGGAAATTTGTATAGCTACACCAGGGCGGCTGATAGACATGCTTGAGGCTCGCAAAACAAACCTTCGACGATGCACTTACTTGGTTCTTGATGAAGCCGACAGAATGCTAGACATGGGCTTTGAACCGCAAATCAGGACTATCATTGAACAGATCCGACCAGATAGGCAGACGCTCATGTGGAGTGCAACGTGGCCGAAAGAGGTGCAAGGGCTAGCATCTGATTTCCTAAATGATTATGTTCACATCACAGTTGGTTCTATAGGTCTTACTGCCAACCACAAGATTCTACAGATAGTGGATGTTTGTGATGAAACAGAGAAAGATTACAAGTAAGTTTGCTGAACACCAATTTGTGAGGTCTCCAAAGTTTCAGGGGAACAGATATCAAAGCCTTTCCAGGTATTTTTTATAATTCTGTGGAATCTCACCTTCAAGCGCTAAGCACCAAACTAAGCAACACATTGCATGGTACAGTCAAGTATGACTGTACCATGGGAACCAAAGATGCTGATAGGTAGGTTATGTCACACATCAAGTGATTTTCGACATCCGTGGTTTTGGGTCAACTCTTGGCACTGGACGTTTGATTGATGGAAGCCAAAACACCATTGGTGCTTGAAGATGAGGTTCAGCAGAATTATATAAATTACAGTAAGAAAGTGATTGACCTTTTTCAAGATAGTAAGCATTAGAACTATTTGAATGTGTGAGTGTCCCACCTTTGTTGCTTTATGTAACACACATTTGTTCACTTTTGCCAGGCTAATAAAACTGCTTGAAGAAATCATGGGTGAAGCAGAGAACAAGTCACTCATTTTCACAGAAACAAAGAGAAGAGCTGACGAACTGACAAGAAGGATGCGCAGAGATGGGTATGTTGTCTTTGTTTTCTTTCTTTGTTGCAGAAGAGCAGCTGATGACTTTATCTCTGACCTCATTGTGGAGACAATTCCTCGTTACTGATGCTCTTGAATAATCGCTTCGATAAAATTAAAGGTGCAGTTTGTTTAACTGCACACTGAGTCAGTCACTTTAATTTCTTTAGATGGCCTGCAATGTGTATTCATGGTGACAAATCTCAGCCAGAGAGAGATTGGGTACTCAATGGTAAGTTATTTCTTGGTTCACACTTTTGATAACCAGCAATAGTTATTTTGCACATAGTTGCATTGTACATTCAAGAAAAAGAATGGCTTGATACCACTGCAAGGAAGTTGGGGAATGCTTCATTGAAAAGATAACTCTTCATGGTCTTATTTCATCAACCCCACACACTTTTGTAATATTGGATTTTGTTTGTTTGATTTGTAGAATTCAGAAAGGGCAATGCTCCCATCCTTGTTGCTACTGATGTTGCTTCTCGGGGATTAGGTTTGTTATGGTTTCTTTCATTTTATTTCCTGTTTAATTCCCTTTTTTAGGACTTTTGATACTGACTGCTTGTTTATTTGTATTAACTTAAAAGTCAGTGGTTTCATTAGGTACTGACAGTCAACAAAAAGGGAAAATTGTGTTGGCTACATCACTCACATTAGTGAGTTAAATTGAAAAAATTAAAGGCAGATTCTTTCGGACTTAAGTTAAAACTCATTTGGACAGTGACAACATGAAGTTGTTTAAACATGATCATCAATTTTGCTTTTGAAATTGGAAGTGTTGCTTTAAGAATAACATGCCTGCAGACATCCCTAGGCCCCTCGTTCGTTCAGTCAGTTCCTCTTCTCAAACCTGCCACCAACTAGAACTCCATCGAAACCCCTACTTATAAGAGTGCTACAGACAACCTTTAGTAATTTATTAGATACATTTTATTGAAAATTGAAATGTTGTTTGATGATATACTAACTCTACCATCTGTTCTTTTCAACCCAATAGTAGGTTTCTTATTTTAATCGGAGGGTGCATCATCACCTATGCTGTGGTTACTGTTGCCCTTGATGGGAAGGAACTCTGCATGACCTGGGTTTGTCAGCTGTGCTGGAGGGATAGGAGCAGTTCTAACACTAATCTTCCTTTGTTAAGTTCTGGTCATTAAGTGTTTTATCTGAACATATTTCAGAGTTTGGGAGAAACAACCAGTGACTTTGCAATCTTGTGGGCTACTGTCAGATGGGCACATGCATATGGATGCCAAATTTTTTTCCATGTCAAGAAATTGTCCATCCATTGAGTTAAGAGAAATTACGTTTATAATATATACAAAGTTTGACAATCTTTTAAATGTGAGGATTTCAGCATGCCACGAGCCTTGGCAGTGGCGGAGAGTCGGTGTCCTTAGTCTTGGACCTGAAGCAAATTTATTTCAAGTTGCCTCCTTTACATTAAGTTGAGGCAAAGAAGCCTTAAGACAGCAAAAGGGTTCCTACATTAGGAAGTCGCGAGTCCTTTGTCATGTGAGGCGTGCATTAAACCTGATGTTTAAATAAAGTCATTTGGAGAGTTTGTATTGGAGTTGTTTGATGGTTGTACAGATTTAGTTGGGTTCCACAGTAGTGTCAACATTTGTGGGGCCTGGCAGATTCTGACTCCTCGGCATTGTTCAAAAACGTCTGTACAACCTCAAACTTCAAGTCAAAGTCCAGTGCTCTGACTTGATTGCACGTTTTACACAACTCCACCGGCAAAAAAATTTTTAAAAAGGTTCCTAGTTTACCATCATCAACTTCCAAGAATAAGTAACTGCAATAGCCAGAAGCACTGGACATTGGCTTAGAAGTTCAGTGCAGAAGGTTAAATTTATCAAGAAAGACTGAAAGAAAAACCTTGTATCAAGGCTAACTTTAAAACAGTTTTCCTAAAAATGCAGTGTTGAATCTAAAGGGCCCACAAAGGTTGCATTACTGTTAGCATAGCAGTAATACAATGCACTGCTTCAGTGCACAATCTTCGGTAGGATAGTCCTTTCGCTCACTCTGTTCCTTCCCTCCCAATCATCTGGATGCACTGAGTCATGATGTGGTTCCTGCTTCAAGTGTTACCATGGTGTACTGTTCATGCCGGCTCCCAGAGTAGAAACAGCCTTAAAATAATGCCACTCTGGGGCAGATGCATGCTTCTTGTTTGTGAACTTGAGAGTACAGGCAGGTTTAATCGGGAAAGTCAACCACAAGTCATGTTTGTTCTTAATGGAGTTGAAGGGTTGAAAGCAAATAAAGACTCTTCCAATCCAGGAAAGCATTGCACTTTTATTTGGAATACTGTACCCATGTGAGTATTCAGGCAATGTTTCTGGCATTTCCACAAAATGTAATTTAGGGAGCTGGCATTTGGTGTGACGCCCTCTTTTTATTGATGACCTAAAATCAAGTAAATGTTGTGACCTGTTGCTACTCTCCTGCCCTACCTTAGACATCTCCGATATCAAATTTGTGATCAACTTTGACTTCCCAAGTTGTTCTGAAGACTATGTCCACCGTATTGGCCGAACAGCACGCTCAGATCGAACTGGAACCTCTTACACCTTCTTTACCACTGGCAATGCCAAGCAAGCCAAAGACTTGATTTCAATATTGAAGGAGGCCAACCAGCATGTGAATCCAAAGCTTATGTCTCTAGCTGAGCAAGCCAAGGGAATGTTTGGAAGAGGTGAGAAGGGGTGTGGTTAATACCAAAGGTTACTTCCAGTGCTATAAAGTTAGTCTGGAAAGTTAAAGGCTTGAATTGGCCCTTGGTATAGGGTAATCTTTGCTCGTGTCATAATTTTGTAAAACCTGATCTGAAATGATAGGAAATGAGCCTGCTTGTTAGTTACTGGGATTATCATTTATGTTATAAGTGTTGGGGAAAAAATGACTGATACAAACCAATGAAAGTTTCTAAAGAGAGCTAATAATATTGTTACCCACTTTAATTATCACCCTTTTACAGTTGTTTCCAGCTCCGTATACGTGTTCAATGTATTGTGCTATTAATTTTGTTTGACAGGCAGTCATTAATACTCGTTAGACAATAGTGTCAAAAGAACTTGTATTGGACAAGTTCGTGGTTAAATGTAAGACAAGTTGTGTAGATTTAAAATGTGGACGTTGCGAAGGATCTAATGTCCCGTTTTGTTTTGTTTTGTTTTGTTTTGGTTTTTTCAGGGCGCAACCGTTACCGTGATAAAAACGCTCAGTCGTCCAGTGGTGGTGGTTCCTTTAACAGAAGTAGTTATGGAGATTCACGCGGCGATTCCCGCAGTGGAGGGGGAAACCGTTCTGGAGGTCCTTCGAGCTTTTCTGGACGTGGCGGTTCTGGGAGAGGTGGTCACTCAAATAGAGGTCACGGCGACAAGGGAGGGTATGGAGGCAGGAATCACTCACAGCAGAATGGCTCATGGAGTCAACAAAGCAACATGATTGGTGGAGGAGGGTACAACAACTATAGTACTTATTCTCAACAGCCACCACCCCCACCCCCTCCAGGTCCACCACCTTCACAACCAAATCCACCCCAACCACTGATGCAGCCAGGACAGCAGCAGCAGCAGTACACACAACAGGCACCAGCTTATCCACAGGCTTCCTACCAAGCTTATCAGCCTCAGGCTACCAATGCTGTGCAGGGCCAAATACAGCAAGCTGCTGCTTGGTCTTACAATAGGCCAACATAAGTGTCACTCCGTGAGCCAATTTCTCTAGACCTTTTAAATCATTTTCGTTTTCAATAGTGTATATTTATTCGATTGATTATAATAGAGCTGTTATGGCATTCCATTTTAGAAGTGATTGCCATGTTCTTGAGCTTCTTATTTTACATGCATTGACTGTCAAAACATGCAGGAGGGTAACAGCTCTGCTTTGCGTTATTGTAAATGAGTCGTTTTGGCTTTATTTTAAGTTTTAACTATGTTTGTTGGCTGAGGCCATGGTTTAAAGAAGTCGGATATATAACAATGTGAGGTCTGTGTAAAGACAAGAGTAAGGGCTGAGATATTAAAGTACTGTCGTAATGGCTTTTGTCCAGTGTCTAATCCGTTGTTGTGCATGAACCTAGGTATCCTTTTGCCGGTCGTCTCGGAATTAAACTGTGAATCGATCACGTATCTCATCGCTCACTTTAACATCGCATCAATGTGAAGTCTCGGTATTTTCCACTGGGTATCATTTTTTCAATATTTTTGACCAGTCGGAAACAAAACTTTGTCCAACGCACCGATTTACAAACACCCCAACGATACTCACTATTACATCCCCAGCTTTAATAAACCGTTTGAAATTTTAAGTATAAATTGTTTACGGCAGACGTCGAACTAAAATTTTCGTTTTGCCAAGAAACTCGCTTGATATCAGCGGAAGCACATGTCCTTGAATGGTGTAACTTTCAACTCTTTTCCTTGGAACAAAGCTGGGGATTTGAGGACATCAATTTTATGCCCAAATATGGACAAAAATGAGATCGCGGCTGCACGCGCGGGAAAATTCACTACGCGCTGTAAAAAAAACCCTAGCTCTGAACCAGAGTTAAACCCTCCAAGGTCATAAACTTCTAATGTCAGCTATTGACCCTATTAGCTGTAGGTATCAAGAAACATCTCAAAAGAGACGAGTTGGAATAGGATAATTCTCACGCAACCTGCCGTTTTACGAAAACGGTTTTCCAAATCTCTTTTTTTTGGGCAGGTACGGAACACAGCTCATTGTTTTCATACAGAAGTAACCCTGCCAGTGGCTTCATAGCTTAGATGG
>OX421452.1:4847953-4852953 GCA_949126865.1 Montipora capitata | reverse complement strand
AAAACAGTGTTTCCAGGAGGGAACTGTAGGGTTTACAAATACCAAGTTGGCACTGATGTTTGGGCAAGGGTGTAGTTTAGTACTCTAAATTCTAAACAAACTTGTAAAGTAATTAATGAGATAAAGAAACAGTTAAAGCTTACATCAATCTGTCTACTTTTAGGAATTTAAAGAATGTTGCAGGAAGAAGTTCCCAAACTTTACAGTGCATGGTTTTGTCCGTTTGCCCAAAGAGCATGGATTGCATTGTTGGCAAAAGACATCAAATTTGAGTACTTAGAAATAAATCCCTACAATAAAACTCCAGAGTTTCTTGCTGCCAATCCTCGTGGACTGGTCCCTGTTATTATCCATAACAACAAGTCAGTTTATGAAAGTTCAGTGTGCATTGAATATGTTGACGAAGCATTTCCTGGAGAGCCTAGATTGCTTCCAACAGATCCTTATGAAAGGGCTCATGCAAGGATTTGGGGGGATTTTCTCAGTAAGAAAATCATTCCACCTTTTTATGCACTTCTTATGAAACAAAGCCAGGAAGAGCAAGTAGAAATCAAAACTCAGTTAACAGCTCACCTGTTAGAGTTGACGAAGGCCATGCATCCTGAGGGGCCATTTTTTCAAGGTGACAAGTTTGGTTTCGTTGACATCATGCTGGCACCACATGCAGCAAGGTTCTTTATATTAAAACACTATAGAGGCTTTGAATTACCAGGATGTGGTGAGTTTGAGCGATTTCACAAGTGGTGGGAATCTACAAAAAAGGTTCCTGCTGTGAAAAACACATTTCAAGATGAGGGAAGGTTATTGGACAACTACAAGAAATATGCAGAAGCTACAAGTAATTCTCAAGTGGCTCAAGCAATACGAAAGGGTGGACCAATGCCATAAGCTAAGAGAGCTGTAGAGTAGGGTGGGTGTTGTTTGAGACTCAGCACGCATCGTTATTTTACTAGAGTGGACATAAACACTTGTAAATTCTTCAAAAGGACCTTACATGTATAACAAGTGGACATCTTTGGTTCCACAGATTACAGAACTCCTAAATGTGCTGTTTATGTTAGTGAATTTAGGGTAAGGTTGAATTTTAAAAGCATAAACATGTATTTGCAGTACAGTTTTGTTTGTTGTTATGTATTATGTAAATTCCCAGTGATCTTGTGAGGGTTTGTAAAGCAATATGTGGCTTATGTGCTCTTCAATAATAATTTTAATCAGGATCATCTGATAATTAAGTCATTCTAGTAAGCAATCTTATTCATACTGGTATGTCCTAAAATGTACCAATAGTACTGTGAAAGTCCATGTATAAGCCGCACCCCCAATTTGGAGGCTTGAATTTTGAAAACAAATAGATAAAAATTTTGAAGTTCCAATAAAGTTCTCTTTGTAAACAAACAAGGACAAACAAGAACAGTCTCAAAACACAAACAATGTGGTTTGTATGAGCTTTCATATCAATTACGTCTTTGGATAGCAAGATTTCACTTGTCACACCTTTATCGTGTAAGTTTACTGTATAAAAAAAAAACTTATTAAGATGCTATCCCGATGAAATTTTTTTCAAGGTTATCACTTTGAAATGCTCCATGAAATTGCAATTCAAAGGCGATTGAAACAATCAACCTCTTTGCTCTACCTGCATTGTTGTTGAGACAATGGAGGCAGAGAAGATAGACCCTGGCAAGGGGGTCGTGAAACAATATGCATGAGTGCTTCGCAGCCAAGCTTGAAAATGTGGAGTCTGAGGAGTACATCTTGGTATTTTCTCCCACATGGTTGAAAGGTATGCGTAAAGTGAAAATTAATCCCTTGAGAGAACTCTTGGAGAACAAGAATTGCAAATGAACGCTTCAAGATACAGTCGGATCTTTAAGGGGCCACTGCTCATGAAAAAGGCAATGATCAACAACAACATGCTTTCAGTTTGTTTTATGTTTATTCAGTGACATCTTGTTTTTATGAATATTAATTCGGCCTTTAAAAAGTCCAACCTCGAATGTTTCTGTAGATAAGCCGCACCCCCAATTTTTTAATTTGAATTTTGAGAAAAATGGTGCGGCTTATACATGTACGTTTACGGTAATCCTGAATTCTCCATTTTTGTTACTAAGGCTTAGGCTGTTTATATGGAGTTAAAGTTGCCCTAGGTAAAGGGTGACCTGCATACCTGAGCAACCCTGGCATGTCAACTTTTTATACTTTATCTAAAAAATGTAGTAAACTATTTACATCAGAGAAAAAAAATTGTCTGAACAGAAAGGGCTGCCTTTGCAATGACATCTGCAAATGGTTAGACTCTCCAGTCCCCATCTCTCAACCCTTCAAACCCACACACTACTCACACAGGGTAGGACATGGAGTTCCCAGTGTCAAGGTCATTCCTCTGTGGTATAGCCAGAAGGATGAAAAAGGTTAACTGCATCTCCCTCTCTAACTACCAGTAAAATACTAATTATTTTATCACATTTTGTCAAAAACCGCCTGGCAACAAGCAGAGCCAATATTTGCTCATAATAAACACTGACTACCCTACCCAGGTAAATCTTGCACAGCTACTAAGCTCTTGACTTCATATTTAAACAGCAAAACACATTCACTGTACCAAAAAAGTGTGAATTCCTTTTATCATTGGGCAACAATGTGTTAAGCTGAGTGGATCTTTCCTTTGCTTGCCATCATTGAAACCGAAATTTAAAACTAATTTATTTCATAAAAACTGTTACCAGGAACAGTATAGCAATGGCATGCCTTTAAAAATTGGCTCTTTTTTTTCAGAACTGACATTGACTGTTATGAAACAAGTGACACATACAGGTGTACTTCCAGCCATTTTAATACACTTATCATATAATTCAGAAGCCAAACCTCTTACAAGGTGATATTACTAGAACATTAATAACTGGTTTCAGGGAATGGTGGTCTTCTTACGGATAGCATCAGCAAGCTCAGATTTAGCATTTCCTTCAGCGTAAGGTTTGGAAAAAGCTAGAACTCTTTCCTTATCCTTATCCTGCTCAACAGCCTTAATACTAGGATGACTGTTCACAGCGGTTGCCCACACATGAAATCTCCTGTAGTCTTCTGTCTGAGGGACCTCAAAGTCCCGATAATGTTTCAGGATGTAACTCCTATAGGACCAAGGAGCATACATGATATCAACGTAACCTAACTCCTTTCCAAGAAAGAATGGACCCTCTGGATCCATAGCTCGTGTGAATTCAAGGAGGTTGGCTAACAACTGATTTCTTGCATCTTCTTGCTCTGCTTGAGACTGCTTCAAGAGGAATTGATAATATGGAGGAACAAGTTTCTTGGCAACAAAATCCCCCCACATACGCGCTTTTGCCCTGTCATAAGGATCTTTGGGTAGCAATTTTGGTCCGCTCGGCCAGGCTTCATCTATGTACTCAATACAAACATTACTCTCGTAGATAGATTTGCCATTGTGCAAAATTACAGGGATCAAACCACGAGGATTGATGGCAAGCCACTCTACGGATTTGTTGTAAGGATCCTGTTCTATGTATTCAAATTCCACTCCCTTTGTCAACATGGATATCCATGCCCTGTGTGCAAATGGGCAGAACCAGGCACAGTACAGCTTAGGTTTACTTGCAGCCATATTTGCCTGAAAACAAATTTAGTTTCAACTGAATTATTGATTATTGCAGCTAAGCAGGAATATTGCTCCTATCAACAAATGAGGGGAGGGGGGAGAAATTCTTTTTCTCCAGTCTACTTCTGATCATTGTTTACTATACATTAGTTTTCTGTGATTTTCTGCACAATTCTAGTATCATTACTCTGTCCAGTAAAGTTCTGCAATTGGAGTAATGATGTCAGTTATTTGATGAAAAATTGGCATGTCACACCACATTGAAACTGTGAAATTATAAATTAAAATTTGAAACACAATGAGAAAACATTTTGAAGAAATAAGAAGACATCAGAAGATAAAAAATTACTAGAAAACAAAATTAATATTTCCCGAGGTTAACCCACATATTTCATTCCAAAGCATCATTTTTTGGCATCACATGGTGTTAAAAAGTATACCCCATTCACACCAACTAGACATGTTTCGTTAATCTGGGTTCAACGAAAAAAACAAACAAACAGGGGACTGTCTTTTACATAGGATTCTGGTAAGTTTAATTTATATGCGTTGATCAGTACTAACTTTTAAGTCGTCAAAATTCAGTACACATGATTTAACATTAAGAGAATATTTTAAACCATTTTTTATATAAGCTTACATGTCTAAGCTTTGGTGTGAATGAGTCACAGTTGTGCCATAAGTCAGCATATAGACAAACAACAACAGTCACTTAAACTGATAAATCTGTAAACATTTGCAAATCAACTTCTGCCAAAAAAGGAGAAGAATAATCTTCTATTTCCGTGGGCATGTTATGGCCTAATGGCCCCAGGAAATTCAAGAAAATTCGTGTATAATTCGTGTATAATTCGTGTACCTTGCTGTGTGCGTCCCAGAGTCCGTCCCAAAAACTTCTACAGAAGATCGAGAGAAACCTGGTACGAGTGTCCCAGAGCACCTTGCAAGTCAATCATAACATTACGTTGCGTCATTATGTTTGGAAAAAATTTTTTTTTTGAAAACAACTGCGAACAGATTCCTTTCACAGAGAACTAACTGTCTTTTATTAGTGCTGCGATTTTCCTGTAAGGAGATGTTCAATGTGGCTAAGCGTCTAGAGCAGGCAAACCAGGCAGCAAACCCTAAGGAACATCTTGAAGAGGAGCACGTGAAAGCTGGACGAAACGCTGAAATATCGTTTGCGGCGTTATTACAGGAGAAGAGCGGACTTGACAGTTCGTCCGTGTTTTGTTGCCTGCGGATTCCTGACAGATATCAAGCAAGAAAAAGAGAAATCGATGTAGTCGTAGTGAATTCCGGTGGGATTTTTTGTATCGAAGTGAAATGTTGGAGCGGGTCAGTGGCGTGTAGTGATGACAAATCAAAATGGATTCAAACGAAA
>OX421452.1:4807953-4825453 GCA_949126865.1 Montipora capitata | reverse complement strand
TTTTTACTTATTTGATAAAACCATATTTCAGTTTTGTATAACTTTACAACCAAAGTCAAAGAACTAAATCAGGACAACCAAGAAAAACTATAGGAAATGGTCACATTGAGATTTGTATCACTAATTTAACGACGCTGTTTTAAGTCGATTCTCACCTAAGAACAATGTTAACTTTTGGAAACCCTGCCCATGGTTCCCTACAGTCTGGACAAGTTGAATGTTTTGATGCATTCCACCACTGTGCCAGGCAAAAGCGGCAAAAGCTATGTCCACAGTTGAGAGTGGTGGGTTCCACCATAAGCTCAAAACAACAACTACACTGGAAGTCTTGCTGTGAGACACTCTCCTCTTCTCTGTCGTCCATGGTTTTCCACCAAAGCTGATACAAATGCATCAAAAATAATTGCTCAACTCATTTGTTGAAAACAAAGCAAGTCTGGGCACATTCCATCTACCAAGAAACCACAGAATGCAGGCCCACTCATCCCAGTCACTAAGAAGTTCTCGAAGAATGAGGCCGACCAAATTAGCTTGTGCAGTAACGACAAAAACACACATATGCAATACGTAAATAAGTGACCCTGCATTCTATGATTAATCAACATCTGCATCTGTACACACAAAATAACCCACGAATTTCGTTGTCACAATGCGTGCTAACCTCAGCCATATTTAAGCTTACTTTCTTCACGCGAAGTGTTATTCGCGTGATTATGAACGAAAGGCTAATAGATAAATGTCAAAGTCTTTCGCTGAGTATACATACTGCGACAAACGACTGCATTCTCGACTGAAAATTACCCATGCGGCATTTTCAAATTGCGTTAATGTACCTTGCACCTTGAATACACTTCAATACCTTTCAGCTTCAGTAGTTCTCCACTTATTAAACAAAAGTTCTCGTGCGTGCTAATTCCACCCGCGTAAGCACTCTTAGCAGATGTTCCATTGAAGACATATTATTTAGATTGAAAAGGCATACTATACCTCAAAAACAGTGAAAACAGTGGACAACAAAAAATAAAAAGATATCACTTGACCAGCATTGAGCAACGGAGCAGATCGTTCGTTCATGTTAGGCCCACAAGACGTCCCATACATAACAACTTTTGAACTTTAAATATACCGTACAAAGTGTCCCTTCACATAGCCTGCGGGATTTTCGGCTCTTGTGTTACTCGTCGAATCAAGAGCCGAAAAATGCGTCTGCTCCCCGCAGGCTACCCTTTACGCCATCCTACCACGTTTACCTACGTTAATCCCCTTTACCCTCATCTACCCTAGTTACCCTCCTTCTACCACAGCAACCGTCATCTACGCTTACTTAGACTCGTTCTACCCTCATCTATCCTAAGTTAACCACGTTTACCCCTATCCCCCTGGGGGGGGGGGTGGGGGACTCCCATATGGAAAAGACGGGGATGCTCGTCGGAAATTTTGAATTTAACCCCTAAAGGACACCATCTGGGCGTGGCTCAAGCAAGATTTGACCCCTAAAAACAAGTTAAAAAGAAAATTTGACTTCCGTTTCTCTTCGCGTAATTCTGTGTTTCTTCGCAGAGACGTAAACAAGACCTTGGCGGCTTAAAATATTGGCGCTTTGCCCGGAACACCCTAAGCGAGACCAAAATCCAAAATTTACATCCCTAAGCGAGACGACGAGCATCCCCGTCTGTTTCATATGGGAGTCCCGGGCCCCTATCTACCCTAAACTGGCCGCTTCACATCTCGCTGACCTTCGTCTACCCCAAGTTAATCTCGCTCTACCACATTAACCCTCATCTACTCTAAGTTAACCACGTTTACCCTCATCTGACCTTAGTTGGCCACTTTATACCTCGTTTCATGCCCATTTTTTACTAGAAGCACTAGAACACAACTTAACAATACCGAGATTTTCAAGTCATTAACCTTTTTTTCCTTCAAAATTTCCACGGTACACCATGGTGATCCGTTGTCGGTAAATTAATTACAGTATACTGAAATCATTTAGCAATGAACGGATCACCATGGTGTACCGTCGCAAATAAGCGTAAGAAAGGTGCTGTTGTGATTTCTATTAATTAATTCATTAACTAATTAATTAATTAATTAATTCTCATTCATTCATTCATTCATTTTATTTGCCGTTAACCACAAAACAAAAGAAATTTAAAAAAAAACACAATACACTAGAAATTTATAATAACTTAAAGACGATAGACTAAAAAATGTTTAAGGTGGTAATGACAAGGAAGCCTATATAGAAACCGGGGGCTTATGAGCTATAGGCTTCCTGAAAACATCGGGTACATCACACAAATTATGAGAACAGCATAAAATATAGACTGTATTATTTTAAAAACAAAAGAAAAAGAAAAGAAGAGGAAAGAAGAAGTATGTAGCTCAACAAAGAGTATATATGACTAAGAAAAAAGAAATTTTTTAAGTCTTTTGGCGAACAAACGGATGCTTTCACTGTTTTAAATTTCAGGACATAACTGTTTACACATAGTAATTACCACGATAGCTAAATACGATTAGCCTTCCTAGTTTTTTCAAAATACACGCCAAAATTATAACAAATTAGGGTAGACGAGGGTTAACGTGGTAAAACGAGGTTAACTTGGGGTGGATGAGGGTCAACGAAAGGATATCCCAACGAGGTATAAAGTGGCCAACTTGGTTACCTTAGATCATAAATGTTGGTAAACGTGGTAGAACTAGGTTAACTTGGGGTAGAGGAATGTAATATTATGTATTTAGTTATGGATCTGTACATGCTATGTCTCGAAGATATTAGCTCTTGCAGTTGTTCTGAAATTCGAGATGTATGTTACCTTTACTCGGCAGGGCGCGGGCGCACACTTTGTAATATGCGACTCCAACGCTTACCATAGACCGAATGCATAAATCAGATAAATGGCGGCCAAAAAAATATTCTTTTGTTTATGTGCTAATTAGACTCACTAGCCTCGTTTGCTTGTACAAAATACAAAAGAAATGTTGCTTGAGAGCGAGGCTAGTGAGTCTAATTAGCACATAAACTTTGGCCTCCATTTATGTTATGCATTGGACACTTGGACATTCCCTTCAATACTTAAGCCATCGAGAACTTACGATAAATTGATAAGGGCTACCTGGAGCTGTGAGTAGGAGTGGGATTTGGGTCATATGGTTTAGGGGCCGACATATCTCTCCCTCAATGCCGTACCGGGAGGCAAGGTCGGTAGCAGAAAGCAGCGAAGGGCTAACTGCGTCCATAAGCGATCACACGGGCCGAAATCCCGGGATGACTCGTTTGGTACGACGTTCCAGCGCCATGTCTGGAGGTACTGCGTTTTTCTCTCATGTTCCAACATCCCGTCAGCCCATACGTAAATATTCTGGCTCTGCTATACTGTACCTGGTTTTTACAAGGAATTGACATTTCAGTTGATTCTACAGGCATAAAGGTAACGTAAGAACCGTGGGTGTCTGGTCTTCTTGAGACAGAGGTGAGAGATGGTTTCATGCAGACTGGAACGCCTAAAATGCTCTGTTGTAAACATGGCAGTTCACGAGTGAAGTTGTTTCTCTGGCCTTTCTGTGGACGAATTCCAGGACCTACCGATACAATTTGGGCAAGTTTTGAAAGCTAAAAACTTCAATCGATGCGGTATTTTGCTGGTAGGACTGGGTTGCCCGACACTTTTACAAACAAATCAATGAAACGAGGGGGGTCTTCCCTTGTCATGGAATGGCAGAATTACCCAGAATTCTTTTTGGGCATGAAGGAGGCAACTGTTTGAGAAGCACGCGAAGACTGACCCTCATCAAATGCACGGCTAAAGCGCGGCAAGAGGAAAAAGTAGTGAGAAGATTTCTAGCCAAATACAGAGGAGTAGCCCTGAAGTGTGCTGTTAACGTAGACTTTTGATTTCTGAACAACTTTTTATTATAGAAAATTCGCGACAAAGTAGTGCTTTCTTTCGCTGTTATCCTTGTTAAAGTAGCAAAACACTGGCCTTTCGTAATTTCTTGTCAAAGAAACGGTATAATGTAAATAAGAGAATACTGAGATTTATATTTGCAAATTACCTGTTCACTTAATTACCACTTAAGTCAAACTCTACATCTCTATGCCATAAGCGCATTCAAAATTTCCACGTCCTCTTCTTACGCATGATCTTCGCGGAAATTGCATTCTGTCTCTCAATAAACCTAGAACAACCAGTTAACAACCTAACGCGAAGGTCGTGGGTTCAATTCCCACCCTGGTCAGAGTTTTTCTCTGTCCTTGTGTGGGCCCAGTTCCATCGGTAAGGCTAACGCTCACATGGTTTATATGGGATAGAAATATAGCACTTCACGTTACACTACACTCTCTTCAGTTAATTCAGTTTAAAAAATATGAGTGCTACACGGCCAACGTTTGTATAAACGTAACCTTTCCTTGTACTTGTTGAGTTATGGCCTTAGTTCTTTTTCTTACGTATGAGCTAAGTTGCGGAATGCGCTACCTGATTTTATCCGTACCTATGAGTTTACTGGTTTTAAAAGAGAATCCAGGGGAGCATTTTGTATAGCGGCTTTGGGAGGGTACATGAGGGTAAACGTGGTTAACTTCTAGTATGAGCGTTGACGTGGTAGAACGAAGTTAAGTTGGGGTAGATGAAGGTCAACGAGGCATAAAGCGGCCAAGTTATGCTAAATGAGGGTAAACGTGGTTAACTTAGAGTAGTTTAGGGTTAATGTGGTAGAACGAGGTTTACTTGGGGTAGATGAAGGGTAACGAGGTACTGTATGATGTGGCCAACTTAAGGTACATGTGGGTAAACAAGTGACAAAGTGGCCAGCTTACGGTAGATAAGGGTAAAGGGCGTTCTCGTAGCAAACACGGCAGACGGATGGTCTAAAAGGACCCTTGGTGTGGTATAATGCTCAAAGTTGTTATGTGTGGGACTTCTTATGGGCCTAACATGAACGCTAAGCCAGACAACTCGCTCCGGAGTCGAGCGCACTAACCATGAGGCCGCCGCGGTGCCCACTTTATATTCAAGGGTATTTTTACGCCGGCAATGAATATGCGGGAATTTGAAATCCAAAAAGAAAATTAGGGGTAACCACGTATTTTTCAAAGATAATTGATCAACAATAAGCTTAATTATCTCTGAAAAATGCATGGTTATCCCCAATTTTCTTTTTGGATACCAAGAGCATTTGTGAGGTTCAGTTTGTTGAGAATCGAACTAGTTTCCCGGAGGTCATGGGTTTGAACCCCGGATGGACCAACACTGAGGATCTCAAAATAACTGAGTAGGAAGTGCTGCGTTTGTTATAACATCTACAAAATGGTTTGACTTTTATGGCGGCGGGTCTAAAATGCTGGTAACTGGTTGCTACCAGTGGTGGCCTTGTAATAAGCTCACTATCAATAATAATTGGAACTTTGCTTTGTTGTGTCAACCTCACAGCATAGGTTGTCAAACTAAAATAAACAGAATTAACTACAAAATAATACTTTGACCCATTTACCGAATTACCCCCCATTAACCCCCCATCCTGAATTACCCCCCACTGACGAGTAAAATCATCTGGCATCAGACAGAGTAAAATCTGTTAAAGTGTATACCACAGATTTTCCTTTATTCACTCAATCAAAACATCATGGCTTTCTGAGATAAAAGCAATAATTGAAAATATTTCCATACCAATTTTCCTTCCGTGTCCTTCAGACTTTTTAAAAATTGGAATTTTCACGTCCTGTGGGGTACAAAACCATGCTAGTAAGGAGACTGGGGATAGCAGAACTGTGACATCAAAACAAGAATGCAATATTTCCAGGGCCTCAATTTTCCTTTTTTTAAATGCAGAAGTTGCTGAAACTGCTTCTTATATGCATTGTATTTGGTTGCAATAATGAAATGCGACAAAAGAACGAAAAGTTTGTCCCTAAAAATTCCTGCGTTCTTGTTTTGACATCACAGCTCTGCTATCTCCAGTCTCCTTTAATACTAGAGCGGTTTTCTACTCCACTGAAAGTGAAAATTCCTATTTTTTTTAAAAGGCTAAAGGACACAAAAGGAAAATCGGTTGGTGATTTGTTTTAATCTCTGAAAACCATGATGTTTCAATTGAGTAAATAAAGAAAAATCAAGAGACAATGGGTTACGACCAGCCACAATAATCAGGTGATACATAAACAACAAAGCTTCACAAAATATCGGTTCTCTACTCAGTTTCTCAAATACAGCAGAATCCTATGGACAGGATGTCTATTGGACAAATAGTTTAGTGCCAGCAATTCCCTTGAAAACACAGCACTGAACAATGGTTGTCTCCTTCCTTTAGAGTTCATGGGATGCATTGCAAATTAGGGAGGAATTGGCTGTTCTTGATAATCTTAGTCAAGTGCTTGCTTGGAAAAATGAACGAAGCATAATGAACCATATCAGCAAGCCAGATATCTCCTTAAAAAGCCTGTCATTGACTTTCTTGCCATAATTGTTCAAAACTCGATACCTGACAAACCTGACAACAAAGAAAACAATTCAATAAATTATTCAGCTTAAACACAGATACCCAACAGAAGTATAAGAAGGGATTTTCACCTTGCAAGTGAGACACAAGGTTTTAAGGGGTTCACTTTTCAATAAAAATAATAGTTTTCAGTAATGAATATTGGAAATAATTTGGCTCATTACTAGTTTTTCCATACCTATGCTTGCGATTGCTAGTCAACCAAATCTAATTTCATGACTATTATGCCTTGCTTGCAATTTTTTTCCTCAGCTTATTGCCGGCTGCAAGTATTTCATTTGCATTATGATTGTCTATGCCTGATGATGGGGTTTCAATAACTTAACTCATTTCCTTACTTGAAGTTATGTCTAAAGCAATACATCATTTCAAAGCTTATAAAATTATATTTGCTTAAAAAAAATTTAACTCTTCACCAAAAAGGTATTGTTTATACTTTAATAAAAGTACTTGAATGTGTGTTTTGCACATTTAGAATTCGCAAAATTTCGTTTTGAAAGCGCTTTGTTCTGCTGTAAGTGCACTGAGAATTTCTGGCCAAAGATAATCATTAAATTATATAAGCAACAACATACATAATTTTGTAAGCAACTGGCAATGGTGGATTAATAGATGGCTGTGACTGTAACATGAACCCTTTATTTAATACACCTGAGCCTGCTAGTGGGATATATAAACAGACAGTGGTAAGGGGTCCTGTGGCAGTGGACCACTGGTAACCAGCTCTTATTGAAATACCTGCATATGTGAATAGGCATTAAGTAACTCAATTGGTTTCATTTTTGTACCATTGCTTGCAACTACACGGTCCACACGCTTGACAAAAACATGTTCCGCTGGCCAGTCAAAAATCAAAGTTTTGACAATCAAACTTCAAAGGTTACCCGCCCACTTTGGAACATTTTGGCGCCACTCCGCAAACACTTCACCGGAAGCAAAGTCAGCAACGGGTACGGGCATTTTGTCTTTTGCAGTTTTGAACACCTTGCTTGAAATGCCTACCTTGCTTATTTATTGTAAACACCATGTCTTGCCAAACGGCAAATAAATCAGCTACGATCATTTGCATAACTGGCGCCAAAACGTTCCCAAGTGGGCAAGTAAACTTTGAAGTTTGAGTGTCAAAACGTTGAATTTTGATTGGCCGGCAGAACATGTTTTTGTCACATGTGTCGACAGGTAGTTGCAAGTAACGGTAATGTAAAATTGAATAAATAAATTTCAATTTCCTCCTTACCAAGATGTCTAGCATCGTTCACAGCCCATGCAATGCAGTAATGTGAAAGAAGCTGATGCAAAAGATCCACTTCATCAAGGAATTCTATTCGCTCTATTCTAGTTGAAAAAACAAAGCACCTTTTGACATTATTGATTAAATAATAAAATCCATTACCAGGCATTGACTGTTTTGCATGGAAACTCAGGCTATGAAGAGTAAACTTCAATCTTACTTCATTCAAATTCCACATAATTAGTAACAGGAAAACAAGGCAAGTTCCAAACTTGATACCGTACTTTCTTTTGATAATGATGACAATGACAAGGACTTTTATGATGACGATGATGATGATGATGCCATGTCTAAGATTCATGGTACTTTGCATACATGAATTTGACTGTGTTTCACAAAAAATTAATGTCTCCTAAGCCTTAGTACTTCTTGATTAGGGTCCTTGTTAACCCACACATTATTTGAGAAGAGTAGGGGATGGAGTCACCAGGGTTGTGGCTTTCCTGATCTGACAGCAAGAAGTGGCCAGCTTGGCAGTGATGTCTCTAAAAAAGCCTATGGTGTACATGAGGAAACCTGGGCAGAAACAGCTAAAAGCCAAAAAGGGACTTTGACGAGTGCTGGAATGTGTAGATGCAGATGTTGCAGGTCATTTTGTTCCTTAGGTTAAATTGCAACCAAACTAACCTAAGATCATTTTGTTTTAACCTAGGTTGACTTGTTTCAACCCAGATCAAGTTGTTTCAACTTAGGTCAGTTTTTAGGGCAGGTACAAAACACAGGTCACAGGTCATTGTTTTACCAATACAGAAACAACCCTAACCGTTTACAAATGCTAACATTAGTCCAAAAACTTTTGTTTCGGCCCAAATAGGCTTAAGGTTAGATTTAATGAATGCTTTAAAAGGATACTATCAGTATCTGTATTCATTTGGTCAAACAATGACCTGAGACCTGTGTTTTGTACCTGTTAAAAACTGACCTAGGTTGAAACAACTTGATCTAGGTTGTAACAAAATAACCTAGTTTGGTTCCAAATTAACCTAAGGAACAAAATGACCTGCAACATAGACACCTCAAACGCCCTTAGGATGACGTCCCCACTTGATGAGTAAAATCGTCTGGTGTTAGAGCGAGAGTACAGTGCAAAATCTGTCAAGTCTCGTTCCCAGAGGTCAATGGGTTAAGGTCATGTTCAGGTGGTGACTTTGTGACAAGTACACAAACCAACATGAATATCATTATGCAGCTGTATTGGACAACTAGAGCTCTGATAAAGAGGGGGACATTGAGGGTTGCCCAATACCACATTTCCGCACCAAAAATTGGCAAATACCGAAATACTGCATTTAGAAACAGTTAAATAATACCGAAACCAAAATTAATATTATACATTTTCTTCCCCATGCTGCTCTGCGCACGTGGGTTACCTCTGTCAGTACAGCAAATGATTGTTAAAATGAATCGTGCTTGTAAAGTGTGATCTCGCACCCAGGAGGAAGTCTGATAATTCCGTGATGTAATTTGTGGACCAAATACCGTGAACCAAAACATACAAGAACCGCTTTCCAAAGGGTTTGATCATACCGCAATTCCGAACTTGTTGGACTACAATTTCCATTTTCTGCAGACCCCAATGTCCCCCTCGATAATGTTGATGATGATAATTATGATGACAGTGATGATAACAATAACAGCGATTATAATGATAATGAGAGTACATCATCTTTGCTGAAGTTAAATTTCATCAAAGGTGGAAAATACAAAACCTTGTTCGGTCTTCAAAAGGCAAGCAGTTATAAACATTCACCATGTCCAGAGCTTCTGCTTTCTCCCAGTTGTTAGACAGGAATCTTTGCTTCTGTTGAAGGGATTTCAAATGGAGAGAAGTTCTAATCATCAGAGTCCTAAAAAGGCTACTAACATCTTGTATCATGAAGCAAGATCAGTTTATAATGATTTCCATAATCCAAGCGAGGGGATGTGTCCCTTGATTCCAAGTTACTCACATGTGATTCAATATCTGGGCAAGCCATTGCTCCAAGAAGTTCACAGTTTCTACCCTACAATTTGAAGAATGGGATGTTAAAACTAGTGCTTGCAATGATAATAATAATAATATTTTTAGCGATTAAACTATGTATACTATGAAACACTTAACTTCGATGGACACTTTACTTTACCAAAATTTCCAAACAGTTTACCAAGCGTTGGTCTCATGTACTGTTCATGACCAAATTTGCATACTTTATGTGTGCAGGACTGGATGAAATCAGGGGCTAGCATTCCCTACAGCTTGTTTATTTTGCGACAGATTGCGTTTCATGAATAAATGGCAAAAAACATGTACATCAGGTTTAAGGGCCCACAGACGGATTTTTCGCGTGTTGCTAAGGAAGTGAAATGTTACTTCCGGTAACTGACGTCATCATATCATGAGCTGACAAGAAAACCCACTCACAAGCAAAAGTCACCACACAAACTGTTGTTTCGATGGAAGGTTTTTCCTCGCCCTTCCTCGCGCTCGTTCTCAGATCAACTGCGCGTGCGTAAACGAACTGACTTCCGGTTTGGGAAAAAAGCTAAATTTCCGGCGGTTTTAAATTGAATTAAATTTTTTTTTACATGGCACATTTCACCCCCAAATACAGAATATAGCTAAGCATTGATTTTTTAAAATCATCTTTTTTGAGAAAGTTATGGGTATTTCAGTATCGTTTATGTCTTTAAAAAGAACATTTTTCAAAAGAAAAAGAAAACCATGCTTGGCTGGATGCAAAAACGAATACAAATTATCAAACCATTGATTAAATACCCAAATTGTGTAGCACGGAGACAAATTTAGAGTTTTCTTTTATTGGTCACGTGACCATGGGCGTGATATGATGATGTCATAATTAGGGTCATTGTCTTACAAAAGTTGGAAACTGACCAAAATAATGCCAAATTCTCTCAAATTACTTAGCCATTACATCCTTAGCAACGCACCCCAAAAAATACGTCAGTGGGCCCTAATTAAACTCTCATTACGTTTTGATAATCCACTCCCCCTTCAAGTACAACTCAATTTCTTTATGTTGGTCTTGCTAAGGACGGTGCCTTCTAATTCAAAGGTATTTTTGCCCTGGTTTATGATTATGCAGGAAATGTAGATCTTAAAAAGTGTTGTTGAAATCCAAAAAGAAAATTGGGGGTAACCACGCATTTTTCAAAGATAATTCGTGAATAATATATGTAACAAGCTTTAAATACAAAGCATTGTATGGCGTTCTTTCTCAAATAATGAAGCTTAATTATCTCTCAAAAATGCATGGTTACCCCCAATTCTCTTTTTGGATACCAAGAGTACTTACTAAGATCTACTTTCTCTGAATACTTTTAAACAGTGCAAAAATATCCCTGAATTAGTAAGTATCACTGATAGGAAACCCGAGTATCTCGAGATGCGCAGAACATATTCGCAAACAATTATAGTAGGCACTGTCCTTAACTCTCTAGGGGTAACTCTGATGGACTAGGGTCCAATCCAGGCCAGTCAATGCTACTGAGGTAAAGATAAGCTGTGACCATGAGGAGCAGAGAGTCTCATGAACAACTTTACCATACGCAAAACCTACCCTGAGATTCTGTATCATTACTTGGCCAAACCTGTCCTGCAAATTCACCTGTGAAAATAAATTGAATTTAATTAATAATTTTCCAGGTATAATAACATTACCAATAAGCAGCTAATTACACAGAATCTAGAATGATAACAGAAAGAACTTATTGATCAAACTCCTTACTTGTTCATAGTTAATGAAAAGGGCTGTTTTAAAATTTTCTCCAGCCCAGCTAATGATAGCTGCCGAAATTTCAGGCTTCAAGTAAACTAAGACACACTCAGTAATAAACACTGTTGGAAGACTGAAAGGCAATGAAAATGGCAAAAATATTGTTATTAATTCATTAGGTAATAATGGCTTTTGTTAAAACCATAGTAATAATTATTATTGTCCATTGTTCTCAGTCCAAATGATCACCTTTGGCATGCAACATTATGCAATAAGGGAACAACTTGAACTTTACTAGTGAAATAAAAGATTAAGTCCACACCTAAAGAGATTAAAAACTTGAGGGAAGGAGCATGGGCCAGTATAGTTATGGTAGTGGATAGGAATCAAATGCTCTGGGTTTCTATACTCTCAGTCAGGGTGCGACAAGAAGGCTATCCAATAGCCCAGGTCTAGTGAAACAATATTTTGGGCTAGCACTTTCTTATTGCAGGTTGCCCAACGGGCAAGCATCATTTGACACAGGATTGTGGCATTGTTGGTTTTTTTTTTTTCTGATGCAAACTTCTGAGCAGACATTAGACTGTATTATTTTTTTTCCACATTTACTTTCTTTCTAAGCACCTTAATTAACAAAAGAGCTTCCGGTAAGCTCTGCCAATAATATACCCTCATGAATATTTAAGTTTTATGTACGCATGTGACACTAACGACAAAATCATTGCTTACAAAGTTGGACTGGAGCTGTTACCTTTTGTCAACTCCAATTTTGTTTAATTTGCTTTCAAGAACACTGATATCTCTTAAATCACACGCTAATAGATGGTAGTATCTAGAATGAACCTCATTGCCATCTGAAAACAGCAAAAATACTGTATTAACTTTGACAGAGTGACACAAAAGAGAAATTCAATGTGAAATCAGCAATTTTAAGGGAAATGATGTAACATAAAACTCTGGTTAAAAGGGAGTAGAAAACAACACAATATGCATAAGAATGGTCCCAGGCCAAAAACATGAACTCCAAACCAGCTTCTCACACAAATTGTCAAAACCAAAACTGGTGTGAGGAAGTACAAATCTGCATATAGATATATTATATACATCTCCCTGCAAACAGGTTGTCCATTTGGATATTAGAAAATGTCTGCAAATGCTTGCAGGAACATGATTTCAGTAGATAGGGAACCTTGTGGTTAACATGCTACAGATATGTTACTGGAGATACCGTATGATCGAAGATTCTTTTTTAAAGAATGAACCCAAAGCGAGCCTATCTGTAGTCTAAAAGCCACACAAAGAGAAGAACTAACCAATATTTAATCCATCCTCTTCGCTGAAGACTTCTTGGAGTTTCCGCCTTGTCCTGAACAGCCAAATCAATATGTTAGGAGAGTATTTATTAATTTTTGTCACTGAGCATTTGCTTATTTTGTCCTTTTGCCTAATGTTACCTTATGCTGTAGCACTTTCTGCTGGTCACAGTTCCAAAGTCTACTTCAACACACAGCTTTGGTGTTAGGCCTTCCTCCTTTACTTGGCAGAAGAAAAAATTAAGAAACTTACAGTACTTGACTAGCTACTACTTGACCATGAACAACAGAATGAAAAATGTTATCATTACAACCCCCTTCTACAATTTCATTACCAGTGTAAGTGATGCAACAATGAGAATTGACAACCTGTCTGACAAATCCCTCACCACCAAAGGGCCAATTGATGCCCACAAAATATCTGAACTTTCTTACCTTTAAAAGCCAAAAGAGGGAATCAAAACCTGCCCCAAGGTTCACAACCTGGCAATTGCATTCTGTCTGTGATAAAAACTGATCCAGAAGGATTCGCATGCCTTTGACACGAGCGTAGTAACCTGAATAGATAGTTGATAATTAATAATATTATTGCTATTATATTGAATAAAGATGAATCAAAATAAAATTTAAAAAAAAATTACATTTGTGTTTGATAGGCCGATAAACTGATAACCTGGTTGTAGCATGAGACTTTCCGCAACCCTGCATAATCATCAATGTTCAAACAGCTTATTCTTGGAAGACAATCAAAAATTATTATTGAAGAGCTCCAGCCACAGCTGACCATTTGGGGCAGATTTTTTGTTGCTATTAAAGAAAGCATCCAATATAATATAATACACAAGTGGCATTAGAGGCTGCACTTCAATGACAAAACAAATGACATCATGTGGCATATGGATTTGAGAAACAAAGTTCCTGCCTTTTCACCAAAATGGAGTCATGTTGGACACATTAATAGCGACAGAGGTGACGATCTGAGAAAAGCCTGTGCTGTACACCTAAGTGTGTCACAATAAGTCATTTTTCACTGCCTTTTCACCAAAATGGAGTCATGTTGGACACATTAATAGCGACAGAGGTGACGATGTGATAAAACCCTGTGCTGTACACCTAAGTGTGTCACAATAATTAGTCCTTTTTCACTGACTAAATAATTCCAAAAAGGGGAAAAAATTACTATCAAAATTTTGTGCCACACATGGTACTAAACAAGAATCCCCCCCAGCCACTCCCCACTCCACAGACCTCTCAAGTCTCAGGATTTTGTTGTGAGACTCATTGTTTTCAGCTCAATCTCACGGTCTCACGACGAGACAGACAAATTTCACGATAGATAGAGGCACAAGCTGAAAGAATATTTTTTTGTGTGTAATTTCATTTTTGGCTTGCTTAGGTGAGTTTCTTGTGTCAATTTGGTGCATTGAAATTGATAGTTAAACTTAACAAACAAGCTGTTCAGTTCTTCATCCATCTCACTCACAGTTCGCTGGAAACACAGTCCATGACAAACTGTGGTCCATGATCATATACATGTACAGAACACCTGTTCGAAATTCGGTCATCAAAACCAGTCTCTTGCATTTAATGATCATGTTTTCAAAATGCCGGAAATTGCTGATGAACCTGATGAACTATTGGATAGTTCCAAAAAGGCAGCTACTGCATACAATGGCTGGACTTTGAGTATTGAAATTTGGGTCCACACATGTTTTAAGTAAATTTTAAGCAGGAAAAAAAGCTTTCTCTTAGTTACAACCTGTGTTTACTTGGTTTTGTCTGCTGGCCGATCAATCTCCAGATTTTTTTACATCAGTCTCCAGATTTTTGGTGTTTTGAGGTTGAGAGGTCTGACTCCACCCCCCAAGCAATCTATGTTTGAAGTTCATCCTCTTTTTTTTTTTTAATTTCACCTTAATTGGGTTGTGCCCCACCTTAAATGACAAATAAATACAAAAAATACTACACTGTTCCCAAAATTAAATCAGACCAACCCCAACTTTTATATATTAAAAATAACACCTCTGTTGATTTCTGGAGCTTTTCTCCCCCCTAGCTTGCTGAAATGCTGAATAAAATCATCTGACCAGTAGCCAAGGTGAACTGCAAACCTAGAATACAGACACAAACTTCATTTCTTTCCAGTGGAGCTGAAGTCCTTGGTTAATACGATACGGGTGCTTTCTTTAGTGCCCCACAAATTTGATTCGCTTAATGTTGTGGGAGAGGGTTACGGTTTATTGGTCTTTCCCAAGTTATTGCACGGTCTATACACTATTTAAATATGCTATATTACATAGGATCTTTATGAGCAGAGTATTAAACCCTTATTCAGAAGAAGCCTACATATAATTTTTCTAGGGGCTATTCCTCAGCTGTTTTACAGCCAAAGCGGAAAAGGTGTATTCAAATAGAGAAGAAGCAAAATATTTGGGTTTAGAAAGAAAGAAAAAACGTACGGACGCTTGAAAGATGATGACTATGTGAAGGTAGGCCACTTTACACGCAAGCTTGATCATGAAGCCAGTGTGAAGGGAACAACATTTGACACATCATTAGCGAGAGATTTAAGGAAAGACCATTCAAGGTTATGAATTCCATAGTATAAATATTGCACCTTTTGCAACCACTAGCATCGTCATTGGTAGAAATTACAGCCTCATCCTGTGACATCCTCCTCTCAAGAAAAAAAGTGACCAAAATAAACAAACGAACTACAGTGTTTTGAAAGTAGCCGCCATCTTGAGAAAAGTGGAAAAGCTGTAGGGACGGGTAGGGAGTCCCTTGGCCTCTTGTAACTCGTCATGCAATCTTTCCTCCTCAACGAAGAGGATCAAAGATTTCGTGACGAGTCATGTGAAGACGAGTCTCACAAGAATGCTATTAGGCAGCTTACGAAACGAGGACGACGACGGCTACGAGGACTTCATTTAAAAATACAAGTTCGCGTTATTCATATCACTACGAATCTATTTCATGTCGTTTCGCGTTAAAAATGTGTAGTAACTGTCGAGGAATTAAACTGGTATGAGTGGGTTGGAAGCGTAGGGAAAGAACTGAAAATTCATCGTCATGTGCTAACGTCCTCCACAGAACCTTGAATTTGGTCATTTCACGTCGTCATTTAGGAGATGACGGCAAAGAAATGTACCAAAATGTAAAACGCACGTGCAGAACGTGCAGAGCCATTGTTTTTGCTCGCTAAACCTACCTATTGTTTTGTAGCGTCGTCGTTCGTTGCCGTCGGTGTCGTCGTTTAGCTCGCGAATGCGCCTCTTTCTACGGAGCCGAGCCCTGTTAGTGCCACCCGGGTGTGCGTATACTTTTTTATTTTTTTCTGGCGAGACTTTTTTACTTTGGGCGTGACTCTTGTTTTTATTTGTGTGAGTGGCGCGACTTTTTTTATTTGGCGCGACTTTTTTTTACTTGGCGCGACTTTTCTTAATTTGGCGCGACTTTTCTTAATTTGGCGTGACTTTTTTTGTTTGGCACGACTTTTTTTTTTTTGGCGCGACTTTTTTTGTTTGGCGCGACTTTTTTATCTGGCGTGTCTTTTATGCCGGCGCCTGGGTACGGACCTTATTTATTCCTTATTATAGTGTAATAAATATTGTAATTAATAATCCTTTAAACCCTTGTATACCCCTACATACCCTTGTATACCTCTATATACCCTCAAGAGAGGATGAGGTGAGAGGACGGATCCCCATGCCCCATCATAGTTTTTTAATATTTATTTTTAGTTTAAGTTCTCGTTTCCAATGCCGCGCTTAACTAAAGTTTCTTTACGTTATTACAACTGACAAATCAGGTGCCTGTGTATGGGGGGGGGGGGGGGGATCTGCTCGCTAACCTCATTCTCTTCATACCCTTGACTACCCTTGTAAACCCCTATATACCCTTGTAAACACTTGTATACCCTTGTATACTCCTACACTGCCTATATACCTTTGTGGACCCTATATACCCTTGTATACCTCTGTGTACTCTTTTATACCTCAGTATACCCCGAAAAAGGGTGATTTATGTAGTTGGTAACTGCCATTCC
Source organism: Montipora capitata (assembly GCA_949126865.1). Classification (NCBI taxonomy): domain Eukaryota; kingdom Metazoa; phylum Cnidaria; class Anthozoa; order Scleractinia; family Acroporidae; genus Montipora; species Montipora capitata. Next base: position 4,808,587 of record OX421452.1, on the reverse strand, counting down.
ACTTAAGATCTCGTTCTCCTCTACAATATATTTGGCAGCTCTACTTCGTTACGCCCCAGGAAGTAGTTCCACTATTTTCCACCACCTAGTTTCATCCTGTAGTACAGAAATGGGTTTGTCTAGTGGGTTGATATCTCATATTGACCACCATAGAGAAAATTGAAAGCCAACGTTTCGAGCGTTATTGATAAAAAACTACGTAAGCATCCAAAAACTTGAGTATCTTACTAATTCTCCGAAAGTCAGGCTTCAAAACCGAAGCAATTATGTCAGTTTTTTGCTGCTTTATTAGACGGTCCGATAATGGAATATGGATGCCCAGTATGGCACACTGGATTACCTAACTACCTCAGCGACACTATCAAAAACATCGGTCCAGAAGAGAGCATCTTTTACTACAAACCCCGATTTGAAATATTAGAACACAATTACAACGGCTTTTTAACTTTTTGTAAGGGATATATAGGTACTCATGTCCAGAAATGCACTTAAAGGTATACAAGGGCACACAGAAGTATACAAGGGTTTATGCGGGAGTATATAGAGTCCACAAAGGTATATAGGCAGTATAGGAGTATACAAGTGTTTACAAGGGTATATAGGGGTTTACAAGGGTAGTCAAGGGTACTGAAGA
>OX421452.1:4787953-4802953 GCA_949126865.1 Montipora capitata | reverse complement strand
CACACGATCTCGTGAAAAAATGTAGTTAACCGAAGCGTAAAATGAAAGCTAAAATTCTACGAGAGTGCTTTGGCCTAATCACTGAAACAATACGTGAAGTATTTTCCACTGCGTATCCGCGTATCCACATATCCATGCATATACTACAGAGCATTTTGAAGTATGTTACACGAAGTTGGTATCCAGTTCCCATGTGTGATGTCCGCGTATCCATGTATCCGGGTATCCATGTTTTCCACTGCGTATCCGCGTATCCACTTCTCAATATAGTTTAAAGTTTACCTGGGGAGGGGTGGTACTTTCGACTGCGTATCCGCGTATCCAGCCTTTTCAGAGGTGCAGCTTCAAAGTGGCGGGGTATTCTGCAGTTAAGCCATGGAACTAATACCGTAATCATAGTTCATTGTGCAGAGTGCAGGTAAACTAGACAAAAACTTCTTGTCTCTCCCCTCTCCCCATGAGAATCATCCACACCACTACTTGCCCCACAGAATGGGCGAGAAAACAGTTCACAAAGCAGTTCTTTGATTGTTTAATTCCTTTATTTATGAACAATCCTTAAGTCATAAAAGATGCTTCATATTATTCGAGCATCCACCATTTTCATAAATTTCATTAACATTTCTCCATTAATCAGGTCAACATTGTCTGCCCTTTTACTTCATTCACAACAGCAAAATGCAGCAATGCACCTTTGAGGTTCCCGCTGCCTCTCATGCAAGACTCAAAATAAAACTAGCTCTGGGATGTAATTCACGACCGCAATAATGGCTACGGATTGTTGAGTCTAGAGCATAATCAAAAACCAACAACTCCTCATCCTAGTTTAAAGTGAGCTTCAATTTTCACATCTTTGTAACAATCCACCTTGATAAATAATTGGCTCACTTAGCTAAGATATGAGAGAATTTATGCCACTCTATGATGAAACGATAACCATTTGAGCAGGTTTCAAAATAATATTACCCAGTGCCAAACAACCAAACCTGCATTAAGAAACAACAGATGAGGCTGGTGCCAGTTAAGGGAAACATAGGAGCAGGTCACAAAATTAGTTCTAACTTTGCCTCTAATGTAGCACAACACTTTAATGTACATTAGCAGGAAGGCTGATGTGAAACCAATAAATTCACCCAATTGAAACCTGCTTAAAGGACTTTTACAAAGTACAAGGATCTAAGTACTGCAGTTTACACTAAACTTGTGGATCAAATGAATGGCTTTTTTAACTTCCTCTTACAAAAGCTTGTGCGCCGTAAATTATTACTAATCATTAACTTTAACTTTAAACAAGGACACACATTTCTTGAGTTACCTAACCAAAATCACTCCAGCGAGTAAAATATCTCTGAGCAAATGACAGAAAACTTGATTGTTTTCCTACACAGCGGCATAAATTTGCAATCAACAATAGCATGAGCATGAAAAAGATGAATACTAGATTACGACAGTGCTGGCCAATAACTAACTTCAATTAGTATCACCCAACCAGTGGACTAATGCAAATCCTGCATTTTTATTGGCTACGCTACTAGAGGACTATTATGAATAGTCCTCGAGTAGCGAAAAGCGTGACGCTTTCTGTCGTTTTATTCCCAAATAAATATTTCTTTAACTTGCATTTGCTAACTTTATCATTGCCTTTTCTGTCCGACTAGTTGGGTGATACTAAAACAATTAGACCCTTCGCCCTCAAGGGCCACGGGTCAATAGCCCATTCAGCTTTGCTTCATGGGCTATTGACCCGTAGCCCTTGCGGGCTACGGGTCTAATTATTAAATAGTGAGTCTTGAGGAACTAATCTCATGTTAAAGCTACATAAATGCTCATTAACTCTTTAAGGGGTACGAATTCTAAAGAGATGTAGCAACCTTAGAACCTTTAATTAATGGTATTTTTATTACTGTTTATACATAACTTAATTTTTTTTAAAAATGTAAAAAAAGTTTCTATCATTTTTTCCCATTTAAAGAACACTGGTTAACTAAAGACACACAATTGCAACAGTCAAGGAAAAAACCTAAATAAGGTAAAAGAAGTGGTACATTGTAAATGAATGAAATGATGAATAATATATCAATAGTTGTGAAGTCACTCTCTTTTAAGCTAGCTGATTCAGAATAGAGATTGAAAGCCCTGATATTTACAAGAAACACCTACAAATTCATCATTTCAAAACTTAAATAGTTAAACTCCACAAGGAAAAGTCGTAACCGAGGTATTTCTTGTTTGCTGTAATAAATTATGCATCACATTTTCTTATGCCCTTTTCACTTCCCTGAACACATAGTTGCTGCACTTTTAAACAAGTATGGGTGACAAATTAATTAGTTGTAGATTGGTTACAACAAATAGGCATCATAAGCATGTACATGGCATAAGACAAAAATTGCAACAACCTATGCAATACCTTTGATTCACTGCACAATCTGTGTTCTCTTGCAGTTAGTAAGATGATAAATTGATTAAGTATACCCTAACAATAACCCCTTCATCAATAATCCATATTTAATTTCATTCAAAAGACCTTTCAGAATTCAGTTCCTTCTTTGAAACTTTGGATTGGTTACCTAAATTTCAATAACAAGCAATAATTCAAAATCACTTTAATTTAATTAAGGTGGCTCAAACCAGTTTCAACACTTGAAAGAAACGTTCTTATTAGAAGGATTGACACTACAACACTTTATCACTTAATAGCGATGTTATGGTTCCATATCAAATACCAATTATTCCTGAAAAAGATTTGGTATTTTTATGACGTTAAAAGTTACCGTGGCAACAGGGAAGCCCTGTAAAAACACCCCATATTTTGGCTTTAGCTGCTCTTACCTCAAACGAACTTGGTGACCCCTATTTTTTATTTCTGAGATGTAATCAGCATGCCAGAATGAAACTTCCTGCAAAGTGTAAAAAACATTCTGGAGCAGATTCAGAGCCACTTCAAATAATTGAAAATTTAAGGTAGCTCTGAATCCACTCCACAGAATTCTTTTAAACTTTGCAGAGAGTTTCATCTTGGTGTGCTGATAACTTTTGTGCAATAAAAAATTGGGGTCACCAAGTTCGTTTTTCAGATATGAGCAACTTAAGCTAAAATATAGGGTGTTTTTGTAAGGCTTTCCTGTTGCAATGGTAACTTTTTACGTCACAGAAATGACTGGATCTTGTTCAGCAATAACTGATGTTGCACATGGTACCATAACATTGCTGTTACATGATAATGTATTAATCCTTCTCATAACAAGGTCTCTTGAAAGTGTTGAAACTGGTTTGAGCCACCTTAAACTGTTTTAAGTGCTTTGATTTTACGCGCGCTTTTTGCATAGTTTTGTACAAAGGGGCAAGGAGAACTACAAGAGAAACGGTGGTTCCCCACAACACAAGGTACTCTGTGCACCATTCTTTGCTATTGGCTTTGTTTTTTCCTGCTGTAAATCACCGTAGTTGTATAGATGAATGGGGTCACATTCAGCATCCAGATTAAATAAATTGGATGCACTTTATTCTGATTTCAATAAATTATCGTAAATTCTTATCATTCAATAATAATTAACAAAATTATTATTCTGAGAGGGTACGCTGGATGTGAAGTGATAGATAACTAACAAGGTGTGTAGCACCGAGTTGGTTATAATCATTTTATATCCAGCAAGCCCAAGTAGAATAATAATTTATTGTTTTATCAAAAACTCCAGGATCAAAAACTCTTCCACGTATCGTCGACTAAAGCATCAATTTTCGCCTTGGTCAATTCCGGTCCAAAACGGTTTTTGTGAGCCAATTTATTCTCAGAGCTGCAAAAGAGTTTTCAGCTGGCTATATTGCTGAAGCGTTCCTTGACCATATTGGGTACAGCAAGTACAAGAACTGTGTCTTGTGAGCCAATGAAAATGCTGGAGTTCTGATATCCGTAGTTCAGTTTTTAATAACAACTATTATTGTCATGGAAAATCATTGATTGAAATTTGTACTTCAGTATCCACGAGGTTATGAAAGCTCTAGGCAATAAAGGCTGAATTTGGTTTTATCAACGGAGTTGATAATGTAAATTGGCCACCGTACAGAGATTCTTAGCTTTTAGAATCTCTGTACGGTGGCCAATTTACAATATCAACTCCGTTGATAAAACCAAATTTTTGTATACTACTTCCCCACCGACGCAGCACCACAGTTTCTTTAGAAACTACCCCTTCAATAAAGGCTGAAACTGCTTGGAATGAAAGACCGAGTATTTTGAACTTGTACTCCAATCTTAAAGTGCCTATAACCCCCAAAACCTTTTTTTTGGCCCAGATGAATCATTGCGTCAAGCTGAGAAAAATGCCTTTTGTTTTTGGTCAAAAACTGGAATTTTCCATGAATTTTTGAACTACAGTTTTTCTGTCCATGACCGGGTGAAAGGAAGACTGGCACCAGTGACACAAAACCCGGACATTACATCAGACAAACAAAGCAAAGCAGAGGACAGACAACAAAAAACAGTGAAAGACATAGTATTTGAAAACAGCTGTTATGTGGCTGACATTTGTTAAGAGCAGTGACATTCATTTACAAAATGGCCTCGAATGACTTCAGTATAGTTTCCAGTTCAGATTCTGAGGTCTCCGAAATAGAAGATTACGAATCAGAAGTTAAAGGCTCGCCAAACTCGAGCAATCAAGCCACAGATGTGAAAGAAAAGCAAGAGGCCTATTCCAACAAGCTAATAGCAGACGCAGAATGACTACTGTTATATGAGCAAGAAAAAAGAACAGAGACAGAACTAGAAAAAAACACTCCAAAAGCGCTTCAATGAACAGTTTTGAACATTGCTCCAGCCAAAGACAACACATTTCTCAAGCATTTTTTTCAGCTCTGGCTAGCTTGCTCTGATCAAATTCGCAATCAGTGCAATTCAAGTCTGGGTTTTAAGTCACAAATTACACTTGACCCATACCCTTTCGGCGAATTCTGCGGGCCCTGTTATGGGCTTTCAAACCTTGATTCTTCACCACTATGAAAATTCATAGACAATTCCAGTTTTCACCAAAAACAACTTGACTTTTGCACCACTTTGCTCAGTATAATGCAAAGATACTTCTGAGCAAAAAAAAGGGGGGTTATAGGCACTTTAATGGAGGGGACATTTGTTTTTGGTCCTGTTCAGAGTTGAGCACAGTAATCCACGCTTGACCTGAGCACAAAAGGGAAGTGTTATAGTGTGCATTTGCAGCAAAATTGTTAACCTGGCTGTTAACTTCTTTCAGTCTCTTTTGCCAATAACAGTTTCCATCTTAATCAAAATGGAAATCAGCTACATGTAGATTTAGGTAATTAGGTTTTGCAAAAAACACTATTGTCTACAACAAATTTTACAAGATGAACATATTCTGAAAGGTCTCAAGAAATGAAGAATAGAACTAGTTATTATGTGGATATTTCAATGCCTCTTCAGATTAATAACATCTGGAAAGTTTCATTTAAAAATAAATACTCAAGAATCTTTAATGATAGCACTCTCTCGCTCTCTTACGGTATCTCTGCACAAATTATTAAATATTCTTAAACGTCTTGCTAAATGGGATCTTTTTGTACTACTGGAATTTGAATCTATGTTACAATAAAATGTTCTTTTAGCAATACAAAATATCTGTACAAATTTGACACAAATTCTACTATGAATTAAAACTGATGTCAGACGAAACTAGAGATTATGGACTGAAAATTACCTCTCCCTTTCACACACTCGAGTAGTGATAACAGTGGAAAGAAAAAAAGGTGGGTTCATACTAGCAGAGTAAGTATACCTTAAGTACACTTCAAATCGTCCATGTTTTCTTACCGTGATGAGTGTTCATATTAGAATTCAAAGTATGCTTTCAAAGTAATCGGGTTGTCAGTCAAACTAGGCGGCAAGTAATCAGGTTGTCAATCAAGTTATGCCACAAGCATGTTTGATTGACGACCCTTTCTGTAAATGTTTTGATAGTAGGTAAGTGAGCTCGTAAGGATGGTTTGAACTAGACTTAAGAGTGCACTTTGGCTTCTATGAAAAGAAATGCGTTACCATGGCCACAAAGTAGGCCACTTGACCTGAAATTAAATCCACTGACATCTGAAGTAGTGCTCAAGTGTACTACTTACTATGCTAGTATGAGCCCATCAAAAGAATCATTACCTGTCATCAGTGATACTGATCTGACAGATACTCCAGCTGGTTTGGGAACACTGCTGGTTTACATTCAATGTAGAATGTGAGTTTGGCTGTAGGTTTAAGTTTCAATAATAATGGTTCACTGCCACTCAAGTGTCAGAATCGAGTAAAAACATTCTCAAACATAGCTTTTTAAATCCCTTGTTGATCTGATGTTTTTTTTGTTACACTTGCACTTTGACCAGACCTTGAATTCCAGGGCTTTGGTAGTTGCTTTTTGGAATTCTACTCGGCCTGAAAGTAAGAAATAAAACATTTTAAAGTAATGTAAAATCACAATTACCATTATTACAGGACAAATTTTGATTTGAAGAGGCTTGGAAAGCAGTGTTTTGACAGAACCTTAATAAGAACAAGAACAAGAAACCCAAACGGCAATCATTACAAACTCCAGGCTTCTTTCTCATGGTCCGAACAACGTGTTACTATCTTTGGATCTTTGTTTTAACATTCCACCGATCTGATGTAATCTATTTTTTTGGTTATCTCACGAAGAAGCAGAACTGACTCATAGAGCCTTGACTCCATTAGCAAGGCTACAGCAACCCAGCTACCCACCAACCCTTACCACACATAGGTGACAAGCTACCACATTAGCCATTGTGTTCTCCATTCTTTTTCAAACATGGTGTTGGTTCTTTTGATACCCCACAGAACGTACAGTTAATGTTGACATCCTAAAACCCCAGAGAAACAGCAGTTCCCCCTAAATTACTTAAGACCGCAAGGGTTGGTCCAATATGTCCTTGAACCCACAACCTCCCATACGAAACACTAGTACCCTTAGAATGCTAGTCAACTAGCCAGGGGTGAAATCCAAAACACAGGTTTTTTTGGCAATATTACTTTACTCCTCTATGCATTACAACACAAATTTAAATGGCAAAAAAGGCAGAGCTACAATCTAACTGATACAATAAGACAACCATAAACCTTCACATTTACCTTGGAGATTCTGCCGGACTGCTAGAACCAGTAGATCCTCGTGGATTTCGAGGCTGCTCTTTTACAAAGTTGCGACAAGATGCCAGTTTGGATTCAAGAGCCTAAATAAAGAGTATAATTGCAACAAGTTTGCTTAATGTAAAAAGCAGATAGGGGAACATTAAAGATATATTGGTACCTAATAGTGAAACCCATGTGGAGTAGGAGCTCACAAAAGGAAGAAGAGGTAAGCTAGATACCGTATTTACCCGTGTATAATGCGCACTTTTTTCCCCAGATTTATTGTTCAAAAATTGCACTGCACATTATACATGGAACCTTTTGTTTGTAATCTTTACCCTTATTTGCATACGCGTGTGGTTAACAAAGGATAGAAAAGACAATAACTCTAGACTTAAATAGGCAATTTTTGATATAAATAACCTATCATAGTTAGTCACAATCGATTTAACAGATTATCAATACCACTAAAAAAGGAAAAGCGTCTTTATTCCAATTGACGTAACTTATGAGCAACGGCGACAGTAGGCACGAAATGACAAAGTCACAACACAACAGAGAAGTTAAGGATTATACAATTTTCAGAACAACATGGAAATCGAGCAGCCCAGCAAGATGGTATTGCGGAAAGCAACATCCGTCTTTGGCAAAAAAGAAAGGAAAACCTTCAGCAAATGCCTCAACTGAAACATGCAGATCGTGGAAGGAAAGACGCGGGGCCTCTTCTCGAGCAAGATTTAATGGCCTGGACCACAGAGAAGCGTAATGATGTTTTAGCGGACGGCCATAGTTAACTTAGACCTTAACTGCAAAAAGGAAATTTAGTACCCACCCCAACTTTTCGGAGCAAATCACCAACAATGTTAAGTGCTGAAATTCTCGCAGAAGGCGTTAGTGGAGAGCTACCATAGCCAGCATGAAGAGGTGACGTTCCTATAGAAGCAGTAGACAAATTTGTCAAACTGTCTGAAGTTTGAGCAGTGGCATCTGGTTTTGTTGGAGTTCCTTCTATTTTCAATGGCTCCATGTTTTCTTTGTTACTGTTTTTATCCTTTATCAAATCCGTTGGGTCACCAGGTTTCTTTCTCTCTTTTTCTTTCACAGCAAGTTCTTGTCTGAGATCTAGGCAAGAAGGAAACCAGAGTGTTTATGAAGAGAAATAGCATTTCAGTTCAAGGAGCAACTTACCGGGAAGCTGTTGTGAAGAGGCTGAAAAACCCCAAGGTTGAATCGGATTCTAACCCACTATACCACTGAACAATAGCCATCTGGCCCCAGTCATTCATAGGATAGAGAACTTTATCTGGTGGAGAAGTCACTATCTAACAGTTTCAGCCTGTGCAATGATTTCAGTATTTTCTCACCTAACCATGAATGTGCACATTCCAGGCACTTCAAAGTAGGGGTGTTATACAGCCCCAGTTACTCGAGGGGTGGATAGCGCTGTTTACTGAATGACTCAATTGGTTTTGCTAGTGTTTATCCGCTGGATAGTGATTTATCTGGTGGATAGCATTATCCACTTTTTGAATAACTGAAGATCATTACTAGACATACACAGTTCCAGTATAACAACCAAATATACTTAAAGAAACATAAAAACAATAAGAATAATACTATTGTATTGTGTACAGCAACGCAATATTTCAGCTTTTACTTCATGTAGGAAATTACATGTGACACAACTGATGTAAAACTACTGGAAAAGCAACACCCAAATTCAATGATCTCCAAACAATGGTTACTATACCGTGTTTGGTATAGACTAAGTGGGAGCCAATATTTCCATATCAAGGAATAAGTAACAAACAAATGTATAATACAGTAAAAATCTACTACCGAAGTGCCAAACAAAATGTTAAAATTTGTGAAGGAGGAATCTTACCACATTAACAGATAACAATGAGATGACCTGCCAAAATGTCAATAACTTCTTCAATCCCACTTAAATAAAGTCAAGATTACATAATAATAATATTATTGATGTTTTGAAATGCATAAGTTTCAAATCCTATGACAGCATTACCTCTGGCTTCATCCTTTAGTCTCTGAACTGACTCTTGCAGTGTCTCTTTTTCATCTAACTCATTTTCAAGGATGGCATTTCTTTCTATTGCCTGTAATAACAAAACAGAACCTAACATCTTAAAATATGTTTGAAATTTAGAGAAAAAAAGGCAGAATGGGTTGGTTCATAGCCAAGTGCGTTATTAACACTCTATTAAACAAGCATCAGATTAAAAGCTCTAATCTTTTCCTTCTCATAATTCTGTGTTAGATTAAGTACAAATCTGTTCAACTGATTTCTCCAGAAATGAATAAATGAATAAATAAAGCTAATCATCTTCTGGGGGATTAATTAAAGAATGTTGAAACAGAATTCCACGTCATAGAAAAAATTATTATTGAGTGCATGTAGCCCAATAGTTGTAATGACCAGGATATCGAAACTTCAGTAAGTGACTCTTTAAACTGATAAGAGTTGCTGTGGGGTTCTTAAGTATATTTGTCAGAAATGTTTTGAAAGGAATTTGAAATGCCATGAATTTAGTGCATTAACAACACAAGGAAATAAAAGATAAGTAGATGAAATTTAAACTTCCTACATGTAATTGACACTCACTCTAAAATAATGTGTAGGCAGGTTAAAAACAAAAATGTTGTTTCTTTCAAAGGGAATGTTTGCAAACATTCTTTTATCAAGATCAAGGGTGTAATGCCATTGAACGCTTTTAATAGAGCTTTGAGGCTCCCACTAAATTAATTTAAAAGGACAGGGCTAGTTGTCTTCATATGGTTAAGTAGTTTGCAACTAAGCAACATGTACACCCAGGCCAATTCACCAGACAAATTACAACACAAAAGGCACTGACAAGCTACAGCTGTATGATATCAAACCACAAAAAAAAATTTTAACATGGTCAGTGTTTTCTTTCTAGTCTTTCAAACCCAAAACTAACAATATTCTACTAGCCACTGCTACTTCTAATGTAGCCTAGTATAAAAGAAAAGAATGCACATCGTGGATGAGGAATGAATAAAGAATTTGAAACTTTATATTTCCCCAAGCTTGGCTGTCAAGTTAAAATTTATTAGAAGGAAATTAGCCTAATCAAGCTTTGATTATGACGGATATTGCTCAATTAAACTGCATAGATCTAACATTATAATACACATCTGATAAAACTTTTACCAACCCCTTGGCTCCGTCTCCTGCAATACGTAACCTGTGGTTATTATTATTGCTATGTTAAAAAGCAAACACTTCTCAAGACCAAGTGAATTACCTGATTCAGCTTCTGCTCGAAGTCTTCTAATGAACACACAGTCGCCCTGATAATGTAAACATAGCAATTGAATTGGCATCACAATATTTTCTTTTTAACATTATCAAGTCACTTTCAAATAACAAAACATTTGAGCAGTATCTAGATTGCAAGATGTAGACAACCACATAACCATTAAAATTCTCTTTATCACAAATAATACTAAAGAGGGTGCACAAAGGTCGCATGCCTTTGTTAAATACCATCTTCGAATTCATTCTTTGCAATAACAAAACGACAACCAATTAATGCTTGATAACATTGATTCAATCCTGCAGTGAGGTTTAAATTTCATTTTCATTCCCAAATACAAAATATAGTAATTAGTTAAAGTCTAAGTAATTACAGTTATATTTTGATTGAGAGTCCAACATGACTCAGTTATTTTAAGAATTCATGTTCATCAAAGTGCAGCTTGTTGTGTGTAATATGATACCCCAAATAAACTATGTGTTAGATAAATGGCGTTTTTCTGTCTCAGACGAGTCACATGAAGCAGCATTTCTATCTAGCATTGACAATCAACGAACAGTTTGCTTTATGAAACACAATATTATGAATCTTTTAAAAGGAATATCAGGGGGTTTAAAAAAAGGTTTGCATCTATTTAGAAGAACAGTAAACATGACAACAGAAATTTGATATCCAAGTTATTCCTATGAGCAGATAAGCGGGGTTGTCACATGCGAGAAATGTACATGCATTAGGGACAAATTTTAAAGTACATTTACGAAGTCACAGATCTTTGGTACACTTGATATAACTCGACGACAAATTTAGATCAGTTTTTCGCTAAATATCGACATTGTAATAAATATTGCAATGTGAAAGCCGGCAAGAAACATATATATCAGCAAGACAGGACAACATTCGATAGTCAGAGAAAATATATCATTGGGTAATAATATCAAATGACAATGTGACAAAAAAAGAGAATAAAACTTCCTTTTGGGTTGAGGGGTTTTAGCCACAAAATGTCTGCACCTTTTTGCTCGTTCAAGATCGTCGTTTGCTTGCTCAAGTTCCCGAACATATTTTTGAACTTCCTCTCGCACCGCTTTAAGCTGAGCAACTTCGTCTTGTAGAGACGATATCGTGAGGTAGGATTCGTTTTGGCTTGCATCCAGTCTAGCCTAAGGCGAGAAAAGAAGGAGAAAAAATAAGAACAGATCTGCCGAAAAGTTATCAAAAGCTTGACAAATCTAAGCTTAAGATGGCGACGAGAACGCCAGAAAGTCTTTGCATTATTTACAAACTTTATTTAACAGTACACGAATCGATGGAAAAGAATTTACACTGTAAAGTTAATATTTCCGCTTCAAAGCTAACCTTTAAGCTTTCGTTCTCTGACTCTAGTCGTGTTTTTGCTGCTAACAATTCCCGCTGTCTGGCTTCGGCTTGCTCTAATTGCGTTTCCAGCTCCGCTTCTAATTCTCGACTACCTTCTTGAAATTCGTCGAGTTCATCCCTTGCTTCTTGCAACCTTTACCAAAAAAAAAAGACGTTGGAATTAAACTCTCATTCATTCATCCTTAAAATTGTAAGATTGTCATCGACGACAACACCATAAAAATCACTAACTTTCGCTCTAAATCCTCAGCAACTTGTCTCCAGTAGCGCGCCTCTTCCTTCGGGTCGGCGAATTCTAATTCCTTTTCGCCCGTAGAAATACTCATTCCCGGCTGTCGCATAAGGGCGGCAAGAAGTTGAAAACCCAGTAGCACAGAATATTTACTGCTATACAAATCGAACGACGAAACTACAAAGAATCCTGGGTTAATCCAACCAGAAGTGAATGAACCTCTTGATGTTTCACAACGAAATTTTAATGTAAACGTTCTTCTTGATGACGTCAACTCACTAGTTGTGAAGGATTGTGGGATAGAAATGGGACGAGATAACAAGATTCCTCGCGTGTTTACGCGCACTCAACTCAAGAGTCAATTTGCAAATATATTCAATCAAACGTGAACAAGTGTATATCAGCCATTTGTGACAAGTGGATTGCTTCGGTTCATTGAATACCATACTCTCGCCATTCGTTTACTGTTTACGGTGTCAAATAGTCCCCGATTTCGACATTTAGTGAATCCAGGATGTTTTGATAAAAGAATTACTTAATTTCAGAATCAGGTTGAGTGAATAACAAGAATTATGCATCATTATTTTGCTAGATGCACAGGAATGACGTCTTTTTCCACACAGCCCTTCCCTTAGGTTAAAATGATTACATGTAAAGAAAACAAAAGAAATACAAACCAAAATTTATGTCAGTTGCTTTCGTGAAAGTTCTTTCGCCTTTCAACCCAAGAGAAAATTTGCTGTTAAATTTGTTTTATAAAACAAACGAGGAACCGCCTAAGTATTGTGATTATAAACAAATCAGTCATCTATCGGTATTTTGTCATTTAATGAGTAACCTCCTCCAGCTTCGACGTCCTTCAGTTTATATTTTTTTTGCAAGATTTTGATGAAGAGATTATAAATATGCTAAATGAACCAAAAAAGCTTTGAAAAGTTGATAGCGTTGGCACAAGTTGAAAGTTACTCATACGTTCATTCATTCATTATTCATTATTGACATTTTGTTAAATTTCATGGCCTGAAATCCTTCTGTAACTAAAACCAAGCCACAACCAGTAAACCTCCAGACAAATGCATCTTGGTACCTGTAAGGGGGTAACCTCGAAGCTTTTCGGCTGCGGCACGTTAGATCATTTAGGCGAAAAACGACCAAGCAAAGCTTTCTTTAACCAATGTTACATTTTTTTTCTTGTCTTACATCATAAAAGACGTCAAACTGGTTTTCTGTTTCACACATATATATTTTTTTTCGGAAGATCTCGCGCGTTATGGGGCCAAACTCCGTGTTGTGCGTGATCTCTCTGTACTTTCCCAAGGCACTTGAACAAAGGTGTTTTGTGTGATAACCACAGCGAAACCTCAGCGTGACCCCGTAGCAAAAGACATCCCTGACAAGCGACCCGCGAAAAAAGAGGGGCGTGAGATTTATTAGCAGACCAATATCAGTAATGTCACCTATCACAAGGAATGCCAGCATCTTCCAAAATGTGCGAGAATGCAGAATGGAAAGGTTGCTCAATTGGAGAAAATAAAAACACGGCGTCCAATATTACCGACAAGACACTCGCAAGACAGCATCATGTGTGTACTGTCTACCACACGAGCACGTGTCACGCAAATCCAGACTCCCCTACCCACACGGGCATGTTCTTTTTCTAGTAAGTCAGTGGTCTTTTTTGGTCAAATGGCACTTACAAGCTTCCGTATCGTTGTGATGTATCTTTCTCGCTGCGGAACTAGGTTTTCCTGTGAGTTATGGATGAAACCATTTTTCTAATGTTAGCACACTCGAAAGAGGAATTAGATCATTCCTTCCGAAATTTGGCAAATTTGTGGAACGTAAAATGATCCTCGTTTCTTACTCGACCGTAACTTTTCCATCCGGTTATATGTATTAAAGGTGGGTGGACGTCCTTGAAAGCATCAAAAATGACATTTCAGCTTGTCGATGATTTGCATTCAACTTGAAATATTGGATTTATTAGTTACGGTCGTTTCAATTTATTTATCTTCATTTTAAGCGATCTCGTTTTATAGGGATGACAATTTAATGGCGTTTCGTTTCTTAACCTATTTTGGACATACAGAATATTCTGTGTCAGTTTCTTTGCATTTAATTGCTGCACACATACCGGAAGTGGACCGAGCCCTTTTCTTCAGATGACCGGAAATGGAAATTATCTAAATTTAAGTACATGAATCACCTTTTGTAGATATCCGAAGAAATACTGAATCACATATAAGAATGGAATCTTTGTAAAATGATTGATATTAATTGTCTGCCACGTAGCTTCTTACCCATTCAATAATTATGGTCGAACAGAGAAGTTACAAAATATACATTTAAATATTGATACAAGTACAGTATAGAAGTTAAATCACTTTAAATATTCTTGTACTTTGGCCATTTCAACTCAATCAAAAACATAAAACAAACAGCGGCTACAAACATAATGATAAAGCGCATTTTACTTTTGACTTGACGTTTCGTATGCTACAGCATACATATTCAGAAGTGACGGTTGAACAAATTCAAATATGATATATATAAAATTAAGAAGACTGGTAACTGAAGAGAACAAGATAAATAGATAGCAGTGAAAACTGACCGTTTAATAAAGCCACAGTTTTTCACTGCCAACGTTTTCGTTTAACGCTGGTTTAAGGTCACGTAAATCATTTTATTCCTCTGGGCCTGGTTGTTCAAAAGCCGTGTAACGCTAATCCCAGATTAAAAATTAACCAAGGAGTTAATTTCTCTTCGCCCAAATGCTGTTCAAAGCTGATATTCGGCAAAACTTTACATTAGAAGAAGTCAGTCTTGAAAAACAAAAATAAGCAAATGAAACTTTAACCAAAGAGTTGAAAACATGAAATAAACGTTTACGCTAATCCTGGATTACGTTAATCGGCTTTCGAACACCCGGACCCTGGAGCCCAAGGTATTTG
>OX421452.1:4775453-4777953 GCA_949126865.1 Montipora capitata | reverse complement strand
GCATTTGTGCCTGTTTTAGATACAAAACAAGTTATCAATCGTAAGTAACAAATATATTGAAGCAGAATAAAAGGTTCAATTCTTGGTTGGATTCGTACAAAGAATAATCATTTACTTATAGTAGTTTTATAGAGACCTTAGATGTACGACAAACGCTTATTTTGAAATTGGTGTATTTTCTCGTGGGCGTTCAGTAACAAAGCAGTGTTTTTCCTTATCTTTACATTCCTGTAACATTTTAGTTTTATCGCGTTAACCGACTTCAAGCGTTTTCATGAATCAATCACATTTGTATGTGCTCACAGTCATTCAATAAAAGCAGTTTTAGTTACGGCGTGAACTGGACATGAATGCAAAAGCCTGAATATTCTCCCGTTCATTGCTGTTCTATCACGATTGATCGACAAAATCTATTTCAAAGGAGGCTTATGTTGCTAGCTCTTAGAGTAGACGATGATCACTTGAGAGATGCTTTTTGTGAGAACGCAGTAATTCGAAGAAGGGAAGTGGTGTGTGTCTGTGTGTGTGTGTTGGAATGTCCGTGCGACTTTTTCCGATTACCTTTCGAGCGAAAATAAAAAGAGATATGTATGTCGTATGTCCAACATGACAGTATCAAGCCAAGACGATAATTACCATATCTGACTACAATGAAAACGACACTTAACGAATTTTAAACGTGGTCAGCCACAGGCATCCCACGTAAAAAGAGCGCTTTGTTACAAACCTGAGGAAACCTTACAATGGTCATTACAATGCCCCGTCTGTTTTGTGGTAATGTTATATTTCTCGCAAACACTGCTTTCTGAAATGGCTGTCCCATCTGACATACATTGACAGCTTGCTGTTACGGTTCCGCCGATATCAGAACAAGTCGCAGAGCAGTCTTTTGGCCCGACAGTAAAGTTCATGCAGGATGCTGAAACGGTAAAGAACAGAAACAAGCTTAAACCAGTTATATATCCTGGCATTCTTGTGAGGAACTTTGTTTACCTTCAGAGGAGATCCACCTGACGCCCTCCTTGCTAAATTGTCACAGCATGCTTGATAGCCTAAATGAACTTCGCGGAGTTTGTCTTATTTCACCGCTAAGGGTCGCCCTATGTAAAGGAATCCAGGTGACCCTCGGATTCCAGATCCCAGCCCATGGAATTCCGGATCCCGAATAATGGATCCCGGATCCCGAGTGGTGGATTCCGGATTCCAAACTCAAAGC
Organism: Montipora capitata; assembly: GCA_949126865.1. NCBI lineage: Eukaryota > Metazoa > Cnidaria > Anthozoa > Scleractinia > Acroporidae > Montipora > Montipora capitata. The sequence continues at coordinate 4,776,737 of OX421452.1, read as the reverse complement.
ATAGATCCATCGAAATCCGTGGATTCTGGATTCCATGCAATGGATTGTGGATTCCACGCTCGGGACTCCGGATTCCAAAGCCTCACATTTGCCGAATTCCGGATTCCTTCACATACGGCGATAAAGTTGTCTGTTAAGGGCATATGCAGCTCTTGCATCAGTTCTTGTAAAAGTCGGCTTTTTTGCTTGATAATTGAATTTGAAAGAGTTGGGTAACCACAAGATCTCGACAGGAGTGTTTTACTGGAAAATACGCCACTCATAAAATTCATGCAAAACTACATCCGGGACCCGAGTGGCGTAACTGGTGAGAGATGACGTCATCTTTCGCTTTTGTATAGATCGTTTTCACTGTCACGCAATAACAAAATAACTCGAAAACCATCCAGTGGAAAAAGTCAAGAATTCGAGATGTTGTAGAAGATAAATGAAGAAGACACTTCTCCAAGTTTTAGGCCTGTGCGTTTGCCCAAACTTCAGATATTCAGATAAATGTTTCGCAGAAATTTACAGAGCCCAGTATGAAAACGCCATGTTGGTGTACATCTATGGTGCACCAATATGGCGGCCGGAAAATAGTGTCAATATCTGTTTCTTACTTTGGCTATCTAGGCGAGTGATTATCTGTACTGAACAAACAGCTATTTACCTAAGCACTTTTCCTAATGCTTTAAATTCTACAAAGGCTAAAAACCATGAGATAAATATATATTTCTCAATAAACTCGATCGACGCCTCGTGTCACGCACCGCCATAACTCAGAAATTCACGCTATTGAGCTTTAAAATTGCAAATGGCTACAAATTTACCGCCTCTTATGCCTGACCAGGATAAAAGCTTTCGTGGCTCTTTAGTTTTGGATTTTAGAAAATGATGACGTCACGTGAAAACGATCCATACAATAAGTGAAATTTTTCTGTGAAGTTCTCTGAAACTGACGTAAAATTCTTCTCTGAGGATCAAGAAAATGCTAACTCGAAGAAGAAAACTTCATGTGACTTTAGATTTGGATCAGAATAGCGGTGAGTTTGAACAAAAGCAGTTCAAAAGACGGCGACCGTCGGGCTTACTTTTGGGGAATAAAATGTGTTGAAACTTTGAATAAAGCCGTGGTTTTTTTTGCTCACTAGAATAAAATAATTACACGGTGGCTTGAAGATATGAAGTTTATTTTCTCGTGTTAAAAACAATATTTTATGCGCGAGCGCAGCGAGTGAGTAAAAATATTGTTTGAAATTACCGTTGTTGAAATAAAATTCATATCTTCGCGTCGCCGTGTAATAG
>OX421452.1:4760453-4770453 GCA_949126865.1 Montipora capitata | reverse complement strand
ATTTTTCAAATCGAAGAAACACTTTAATGGTACGAACGATCGGTTCGCAACACAAAAACATTAAATCAATCTTTTAGAGACGATCATCGCCAAAAGCAGCCTGAAATTTTCGAGCTTAAACGTAATGGAATTTTTTCAAGCTTTCTTTTCGCTACTGTCCATGTTCATTGCGCTTGAAGATAATGTTTCTCGTGGGGTTCAATTACACTCGCAGTACGTTAATATTCGTATTCGTATTTATATATTTCCATGGCGATTTCAATTTTACAAGATCTTACGTTTCTTACGATGAAACGACACCATACTCTTTCTAAGCACTCACATTTTGACGCGCGACCGTGGAAATGCATAACCCACCTAGGAAACAAAATTAATGTTTCTGAGGAACATTTTGAAAAGGCTTCGTCCTTTCATGATTCAGCCAGGGGAGATCTATACAGCGCTGATTGGTTCCTCAGTAACCCGCACGTGATAGAGAGGCAAACATCACAGGAGCAAACAAAGATGCCAAGATTTAGGTTGAAAAGTCCACGACCGTGCACAATCTTTTGTTTTGTGCTCGGTACGGAGTAAATAACTATTGTGTTTTCGCCTTGACCGTGCACAAAACACTATAGTTGTACAAAGGAACTAACCAATAGAAACGTGTTGGTTACGTAATTCATGCATGGTGTATGAGCGCAAAACAAAAGATTGTGCACGGTCGTGGACTTTCCAACCTAAATCTTGGCATCTTTGTTTGCTCCTTTGATGATTGCCGAGCTTCCAAACCATTCCCCGCCATTAACTATGCTTAATCTTACCTAGGTAAAAATTTCGAATGTGTAAAAGCCAACTGATACCATGGTAAACGCCGCCCGAGACAGCAGAAAGTTAACCAAAGTTCGATTAACCCTGTGATCAGGCATGGCTTGGGTCGGTAACCAAGGTCGAGATGAGAGATACATCCGCTTGCGGTCGCATAGTCTTTCACAACCTGTGGTTTCCAGATTGCGTCAGTTTCATTCGATCACGTTTTCGCGATTTGCTTTTCACGTTTGTTTTTGATCTACCTACGAGTCATGACAAAAAACAAAGGCTATAATCATTTACGACAACGAGCAACTCGAGAGGTAAAGTAACTGCTGAATACCCCGCCACTCCAAAAGGGATCTTGAAAGTGATAGCCTGCGAGGAGGCCCTCCGAGGGACTGGGAACCACCGATGACAGAGAGCCCGCTCGCCATTCTCGTCCCCATCGCCCTTTTCGTTTCTCTCCCAAGGCCCCGCCGGCTAAGAGAAACGAAAAGGGCGATGGGGACGAGAATGCCTGCTCGCAGGCTAGAAAAGTGATGGCTACGCGGCTACGCAGTGCTCATTACCACCCCTCCCCCTAGACTATGTTTGTAAGCAAAACGAAAAGTGGCTTCGCGTCTACGCAGTGGCTACTACCATCCTTCTTCACACGATCTCGTTAAAAAGTGTAGTTAACCGAACAGTAAAATAAAAGCTAAAATTTTTAAAGACTTCTTAGGCCTAATAGGCCATTTTACAGTTGTTTGCTCAGCGACCAAGCCTATGAATGGCTGCGAGGCTGCCGGTGACCTTGCATTGATACAGACCTCACTGCTTTTATCATGTAAATTGTGTTGTTGTAACGCTAATTAGTCCATATTAACATTACAAAAGCATGAAGGTTTGTATCAAAACAGGGTCACCGGCAGCCTCGCTTCCATTGTTAGGCCTGGTAACTTAGCCACAACTGTAAAATGGTCTATTTCTGAAACGAACGCTTAGGCTAATCAGTAAACACGTGCTATATTCAGAACACGATCTCATTAAAAGGCGTAGTTAACCGAACCGTGACATGAAATCTTAAATTTTTAAAGAGTACTTAGGCCTAATCACTGAAACGAGTGCTTAGGCTTAATCAGTAAACACGTGCTATATTCAGAACACGATCTCGTTAAAAAGTGTAGTTAACCGAACTGTAAAATGAAAGATAAAATTTTAAAAGAGTGCCTAGGCCTGAGCACTGAAACGAGCGCTCGGGCTTAATCAGTAGACGAGTACTATATTCCTCACACGATCTCGTTAAAAAGTCTAGTTAACCGAACCGTGAAATGATATCTTAAATTTTTAAAGACTTCTTAGGCCTAATTTCTGAAACAAACGCTTAGGCTTAATCAGTAAACGAGTGCTATATTCAGCTCAAGATATCGTTGATGGCCACTGCGTAGCCGCGTAGCCACTTCTTTCCTAATGATGAAATGGTATATGAAATGAATGATATGTGAACTGCGGATATGAAATCAAGTGAAGCTATGATCTTCGCAGTTATGAGAGCAATTCTTGCAATTGCGTAGAGAAGCCTGAAAAATTCAGGACTTCAACGGGATTTGAACCCGTGAACCTCGTGACCTCGCGAGGTCACGGGTTCAAACCCCGTTGAAGTCCTGAATTTTTCAGGCTTCTCTACGCAATTGCAAAAATTGCTCTCGTAACTGCGAAGATCATAGCTTCACTTGATTCTTTCCTTAACTAACATATTCTAGGGGGAGGGGTGGTAATGACTAACTGCGTAGCCGCGTAGTCACACTTTTTAAGAGCACTTTTGGAGTGGCGGGATATTCAGCAGTTAATCCAAAGTAAAGTTAACATCATTGTATTACTAATTTGTTCGTATTATATAATCTCTTTCTCGTTGCATTTTCCGTTGATTCTCTGTATTTATTTTCCATCTATTATTTCGCTAGGCATTCCACGTATTCGCCATTTGGATACGCACTACAACAACCACTACAACATCCGTAGAATCAACAATTGCTGCCACAGATGCCTCACCAGTACAATGGCCCAGTTATGAGGTCTTCGATGCAGATGATGCATTTTATACATGGATTTTAGAATTTGCCGCCGATTCGATTTGATCGTAATCGTGATTGATGACAAGTTTACCTAGGTTTACCTCGGTTATTTGAGCCAGTATAAACACTGTACAAATTATCAAGGTTTAGTCAGTAAACGTTTACCTCGGTAAATGCCCAAGTGAAACGCATCATACGGGAACAAATTTTATTTGCATAATTAATGTTAATTTCTTGAACGAATGTGAGACAATGATTAACATATATCATAAAAAAATAAATAAATTCTCAATTAAAAAGCCTAACCTTATTGCCAACGCGGGTAACTTCCTTCCTGTGTGGTTATTTTCCAGATCCGACGCGATTTGAGCCATTTCTCAATTTCGTGGTTGTCAACGGTATAATATAACCCTAAAACTAAACCCTAACCCTAAACAAACGTTTTTAGGCCTAATTAGGCCTAAGGTTAGCTTTTATGAATATTTAGGATAGTTTTTAGTCTCTGTATTGTACTGTGATTCTGGATTCCGGATTCCGGGTTTTAGGGTTGCCCCATTCAAGTTGAAGTTGGCGCACACTGAAACGAAAACCGGTCGTAGCGCTTGTGGTACTGGAACTGTTTGAGGACGGAAACAACGGATTCAAACGAGGAAAATCCAAAAAATGGTTAAGAGAAGGTAAGGAAAAGGGTATGTTCACTGGAAGATACATTCGCGTTTAGGAGGTGATGAGAATGAGCTCGGATCAATTTCCAGAAATTTTAAGTGCTATTGAACAAGATATCTCCAAACAGAGCGATTTTAGTGATTAAGAGGACTAAAACTGCCCCGAAGACATGGCCTTGCTTCATCCTCGCTGATCAAGGTTTCTGGATGTTGAGTTCATCAACTTCCACGACGTCCCATTGATCCTTGTCCGCCGTTTTTATTGCAAATTACGCTAGAAGCCTAGGCTTGAAAATAAGGTAGCGATTCGTGATTGGCTAGCAGAGCGAACGTGGCTCGATTCAGGACACAACTTTGTTGGAAGAGCGGCAAAACACTGCAACATTGTTGGGTCGAGCAGAATTGATGGTCGCAATGTTTGATCAAAAGCAAACTCCATCCAACACTTGATCGAACAAAAAATGTTGGACGAACATCTTCCAACATGGGTGGCCAAACGGTCGAACAGTGTTGGATCGAGCAAAGTTGGAGCGTTGAATCCAACTTTGTTCGATAGTTTGGCCAGGGCTTTACCGGGGTGGCGGATCGTAGTTTTGTCAACCGCAAATTTCTTTATTCCCTTTATTCCCAGTCGTATCGTCCAATCACAGTCACGCCTCCCTCCTGTTTACAAACTTCAAAAACATTCCGGAAGCTGGAAAGCGTTGAAAGATGCGAGAATGAAAGCCGTAGTGAACAAACTTTTGCGCATTCATGCCGCTTTTATAAGTTAGTAGGAGTTGTACGTAGTAGGCTCATCGCGATCGTAACTGTATTTCTCAAGCCTTCAAGGAATTAACATTACTTATGCAAATAAAATTTGCTCCCGAATTTTGTCAACCGCAAATTGTTTTATTCCCCTGGTCTGCCGACAGGACTGTTTTCTCTCAGATGCTAATAATTAAATTTCACTGGCTTTAGTAAGTTCAGCCACAAAATATTCGAAGAACAACATCCTAAGAGAACAAAGTTTATTTGCATATCTTGAGTCAATGCAGTCATGTCTTGACCCAAGGGAATAAACTACGGTCCGCCACCCCGGTAAGGCTCAGTTCGTTATCAACGGTCGCAGCCGTGGCCACTGTTGTGTGGAAGCGTAAGTTTAGAAAGCTGTTTTCCTGCAATATTACCACCTGAGGTTGCTCGCAGGACTGCTATTGCGTTGATGGTGGGTTGAGATGAAATTTCAATCTTTGTCATTTGATTGTGATGTGGAATTGTGACCGTGGAAAAATTTTATCTAGGAATATTTGACTCAAATTGGTGGCACGTGAGAATTTAGTTTCCAGCCTTGGGATTTTTATACATGTACCGTTGGCAACCACGAAATTGAGAAATGGCTCAAATTGCGTCGGATCTGAAAATAACCACACAGGAAGGAAGCTATCCACGATGGCAATAAGGTTAGACCGAGTTTTATTTGAGAATTTTTTCATATAATTATCTTCTTTTAAGAAGAATCCCGATAATAAGGTTAAAAGCTTTTTATCGGGATTCTCATACAAATCCTTATATTTTTGTCGGCCATGCTCACACTGAGCTTGGGGCGCCTGTGGTTTGTCCGTTGTTGTCAATGCTGTCATCTGACTTTACTACAAACGCTTTGTAGTAAAGTCAGACTCGCACAGGAACTTGCTAGCTAATTCTATTCAGATGTCAAGGGATCGAATCCAATTTTACGATAAAAAACACAACAACATTGACAACAATTTTGCGAAAACAAGGAAATGAACACTTTGCGTGACGACCATCGTGGAAGTGTGACTATCATTTTGTTTCGTGTTAATTGTATTGCGGGGAGGGGTTTTACGAAGTAAACATTAAATGTGGTTTTAAATGTGGAGCTAAGTGAGTCTTCAGTGTCTCCAGGAGTTAGCATATATGTTGACGTTTGATTTTGTTTTTGGTTTGAATTAAAAAAAAAACATTTCCATGATTTTTTTAAAACCAATTTTTTTTTTGAGTGTAGTTAAAAAAACAGGGACTTGGTTTTTTTAGGGGTTTCTAAAAAAAACTTAGCCAAAAGGCCGAGAAGCGATCAGGATACGGGATATTTAGGTAAAAGAATTGTGGGGTACGGGATATTTGGGGGAGAATATTGGGAAATGAAGAGATAGGGGATATTTTTAAAATTAGGAACGCATTGCGTACGTGTGGTAGTGCAACCTCGTTCCCAGGGTCTCTCAGGAGCGCTCCAGAGAGACCCTGGGAACGAGGTTGGTGGTAGTGCAGTAACTTGACAGCCTTTTGTTTCCGTAACTGTCAACTTAGCTGCGTTTTGTTTTTCAGGAGATTCAAGTTGTGCTTGCGTATTATGTAGCTCTAATATTACGCGATATTGTTTTGGTATAGTAAATCATTACAGTGCCATGATAGGTGTCTTTGCTAAATACCCCTTGAGAAGACTTTTGGTTCAGTAAAATATTAAACCCAGAAAGATTGAAGAAAATAAAAAGAAATCGAGAAACATTGGCCTCAAGGCTGACATGGAGATCATTTTCAAAATCCTTTCCAACTTCTTTTCTATCACAAGCTTAAGCGTGTACTCTGATCCTCTGTCAGCTTTCCAATCGATTTCCAAGACAAAAGTTCACGGAGGTTAAGCCCTTTCCGGCGGAGTTAGTAGCTGAATGGGAAACGCCAAAATATGCTGCCAGGAACATACGAGCGAAAGTTCTATTTCAACGCTCAAAAATGTGAACCAAGCAAGGTACAGATTATGTTAACCATTATCCCATAATGCTCCGCATATCTTCAGAGAATTACAATTACACTTCAAGGTAAGTACCTCTCGTCTGATTTTTAAATTCTCTTTCGATTTGCTCCACATTATGGGATAATTATGCGAATTCAAAGAACCTGTGCCATGGTAAGCAAAGCTAGACTTTACTACCTCGTGGATTCACAAACTTCACATCATACTGTCAATAACTCGATTGATCTAGGAAGACATTTGAATTAGACAACAATATTATAATCTCTAAGATAATATTTACGAAACGTGTGCTCATTCGACCAGTCAGCCATTCGAAGAACGTCAACGACTGGAACACCTTGGACATATTTATGAGTAACGGAGGCACCTCGAACACTATGGGGTTTGAATACGGAAGTATCAATACCCGCAGCGGATAATACGGACTTTATCCACCTTGCCACTGTAGCAGTGGACACAGCCTTGTGTGGCTTAATGAATGAAATAAATGGTCTAGTTTCCTCGGAACTGGCAGACTTCCTAAGACCCTCTGTACGTGACAGGTACTCCGTTAACGTAACCACAGGGCTTAAAGAATTATCTTCCGGTAAGGAGAGAAACTCCACTTTCCGAGTGGCTTTCCCAAGCCTAGATGTTTTTCAACGCTCAGATACATTATAACTTAAGGAATTACCTGACTTATTCAAAAACTTGATATCTAACGCACACAAAGTCTGTTCTCTTAGAGCTGGTGATAATGCACAAAGCGTTACAGTTTTGAGAGTCAATAACTTAAGACTTAGCTGACCCAAAGTACGCTCAAGGCTTCTGTATTCAGTCCAAGCATGGAATTTAACCCAATTGGAAAAAGAGCGACTTGACGTGATCTACCTCAGTTTCTTACGAAAAATGGTTTACAAAGGATATGCCAAGAAAGACCCACAAAATGGTGATTATAGTTTCATAATCTCTATACGAGATAACCCGTACAGTTCCACTTCAAGACTTCATCGATAAACAATTCCTAAAGTTCCAAGCCCATGTTACCCGTCTTCAAAACATCAAGCTCCACAAACAGCTCCAATTTATGATTCCCGAAGTTAAAAACACGCAGAATCTTTGGAATAAATGTGGCAAATTTCTAGGAGGTTACGACGGTATTCAGACTAGAAGACTCATGCAGTCAAGAGCAAAATTCAGACAAGCTGTTGATTCTCGGTATGGAAACCCCAGAACAAAGCAAGCCAAGTGAGACACTTCTCCCGGCAAACTATCATTGTCATTGTCAGGTAGCTGGTTACCTTGGTAACATCCCAAGTAGATGAATGACGTGGACTCGGCGCACGAAGATTGTACACTCCCTTTAGTAGTCTGGTAACCAGAGGATGCGAGCGAACAGCGACATTATTTATATTACAAAAGGTAGAAGACAAAGCTGATCGATAAGTATTAATGCCGGTACTATAACTTCTTCCATCAGCAAAGCAATCAGCAAGAAAATTAACGACATCATTTATAGATACTTGAATAATATCAATTTGCCTTTTTTTACACCAGCCACACCATCTTTTCCAAACTGTAGACCAAGATGCGTTGATGATTCTGATTGCCTCATCCGAAAATCCCTTTGCAGAGAGAGATTGGCGTCCATTATGCCAGGTGAAGACTGCCTAACATTGGATGAACTTGGTTGCTATGAGGAAGAGTTAAGAGATGGTCAACGCGGGGAAGCAGAACTGGATGAGCTATGGCAAGTTGTAAAAGCATGGGATACCATGGTTGTGTTGACCATGTCGGGGCAATAAGAAGCACCAGTGCAACATCATTTCGAATCTTTGCTAATACCCGAGTTAGCAGGCTAAAAGGAGAAAATGCATAAAATTTCTGATTAGACCAGCTGATACTAAAAGCATCAACAGCTAATGCTCCTGGCCCTGGACGCCATGAAACAAACTGATCTAATTTAGCATTCAACCTAGAAGCAAATAAATCAATATCTAGCAAAAATGTAATGGCAACAAGACGGTTAAAAACGTCTTGATCAAGAGACCACTCTAAGTTTGAAACAAATTGCCCGGACAAAGAGGCTGCCTCACAATTTAATTTGCCAGGAATGTGTTGAGCGGAAAGATGAATATTTCTGGAAATACACCATCCCAATAAGGAAACTGCAAGCTCATCAAGGGAGGGAGATCTTATCCCCCCCATGTTATTAATATAGGACACTGCCGCAGAATTATTCATCTTGAGTCTAACATGAATATTAAATTTATCTGCCACAAAAACCTTTAGTGCAAGAAAAGCAGCAAATAATTCCAGTTAATTAATATGATGCTCAGATTCCAATAATTACCATCTACCATTTGCCGTCCGTTCATTGCAGACCGCACCCCAGCTTGCAAGACTTGCGTCACATTCAATATAGACATCAGCTGGGCGGTTTCCAAACATAAAGCCATTCAGCTGAGAAATATTCTCAATTACCCAAGGTAAATCTGACTTTGCACAAGGATCATGTTGAATCTTTTGATCAAAATCAGGATTCACAGATAAAGCTTGGGATTTACAAAGCTCAATGGACCTGTAATGCAGTTTCAAAAAGTTCACAGCTGGGAAAGCTGACACTAATAAACCAATCACATGTGCAACCTCCCTGACAGAGGGATTAACACAGGTTAAGAGATTCTGGCAAGCATAAAAAATCTTGTCAACTTTCTCATCAGGCAATAAAACTGTCATAGAAATCGTATCAATAATGAATCCCAGATAAAGAATTCGCGTGACTCGAATAAGCTGGGATTTATTGACATTTATGACAAATCCCAAGCTTTGCAGTAAATCTCTAAGGGAAGAGAGTTGAGACAAACACTATTCCACTGAACTGCCAATCAAAAGGATATCACCTACAAATATGACAACCCTATATCAATTTGCCCGTAACTAAGAAATAATGGGTTTCAAGACCTTCGTGAAAACTCTAGGAGCAAGGCTACAGCCAAAAGGCAAACAAGTAAATTCACATGTCTGATCTGACCATTTGAATCGCAAAAACTTGCGATGAGGTTTAAAAATGGGGATGCTAAAATAAGCATCCTTAAGGTCAAGTGAAACCAAATAGTCCCCTGGGGCAATGGTATGCAAAGCCGTGTTGGTGTTTTCCATTTTGAAATGAATTTTCTGAACAAAAAATTCAAAGGTTTCAAATTGATAACTGGACGCATATCACCAGTTTACTAAAAATATATTTGAAAGAAAATCATTTGAACAAGAAGAAACCTCCTTGATAGCGCCCTTGCTTTTCAGCTTCTCAAAACCACCGAAAGGAGGCGGTTTCGGAACCCTTGTTTGCTCAGGTATACAACGAACGTATGCATATTTGTGAAGCTCGAATACAGTACACAACATGATGAATTTATAAAGGCCACCTTTTCCATCGAAGAATTTATTGAAACAAACAACATATTTGCTATTAGAGGCAAAAAACCCTTCCTATTTCATTGCGTGCGTGAACTGAGACAAAAAAACCCTTGAATGGTGTCAAATTACCATACGCAACAAAATAAATTTCAGGATCAAACCCTTTCTTTCCTTAAGAACGTTTTCCTTGAATAATGAAGCAAAAAATAGACGACAAGCTTTCTTTCAAATAATTATTGGCTGTCACATTTCCAATAATTTTTTTTACTTGAAGATTGTGCAGAGTTGAGTACAAATAAATACAAATAGCGAGACAACAGTGATCACAGATCCAACGG
>OX421452.1:4745453-4755453 GCA_949126865.1 Montipora capitata | reverse complement strand
CTCACGTTTGTCATCGGCGTAAAAAAGAAAAGATATTTTACGGTGCGACGCGCCTTACCGTGGCCACCTAACAAAGTTTTTTACAAATTGTCCGCCAATCAGTATGTGTGAATTTGATTGACAGTCACACCTCCTTGCAAAGTTCGCACAGTTGTAAGTAGAACACCGTTGCATGGGTTGTTGAGTTGAAGTATTTACACATAATTAAAACCAAAAATATTTTTTCCTGCTCTGAAACCATAATTAAAACTATAAAAATTTCTAAAACTCAGAGCACAATTAAAGACTAAAAAGACTAGACAAGTGGAATATTTCGTTCGGATCTACCGAACTTCGTCAGCCACAATGCAAAATTTGAAAGTTAAGAAGGGTTATATAATGGTCTCCAGGGGGCTAAAATTGTGTCATAGATACTGGCTAATTCGAAGCCATTGTCTCTATTCAAAGACGGCTTACGTAATTTTATCTCAATTGCCTCCCTTATGCGCCTTATGCGCCTGGAGACCATTATATAACCCTTCTTAACTTTCAAATTTTGCATTGTGGCTGACGAAGTTCGGTAGATCCGAACGAAACATTCCACTTGTCTAGTCTTTTTAGTCTTTAATTGTGCTCTGAGTTTTGGAAATTTTTATAGTTTTAATTACACATAATTGTTAAATGTGAAAGTTTGTTGGGTGGCCACGGTAAGGCGCGTTGCACTGTAAAAGAGGACGTTAAAGGAAAAGCTTTTGCAAGCATAGAGGACATAAAGAGAAATAACATGTCCGTCAATACTTTTGGCTTTCCAATTCCGAAAAAGCAGTCGATCAATTAATTGTCAACAACGACGGATCATATTAGAGCTGAGAAGGGAATATGTCAACGCCAACATTTTTTCTTTAGATTTAAACCAAATAATCTATCACGAAAAGAAAACATGACAGTACAATACATACTTAATTCACCACTGCCCATAAAGGCTTTCAGGGCTCATGAAACACAATGAACGAAACGGGAGAACACAACAAGAACTGTTAAGAATTCCAAATTCAACGAGTGGTCAGAACGAGTCTTGAACCCAGGAACTCCGGATATCAAGGCAATTCTCCTATAACCACTGGGCCACACTGCCTCATTCCGGGCTCGGAATCACTCATTACTCATTCGGGCTGAATTACTCATTTCGTGGAATACTTGATCTCTGTGCTTGCAGCTTACATAAATTAAAAGGGAAATAGGTTAATGCAAATGATTTGAGGTACCTCTTGTCGCGTACATAGATATTATTTTTCTCACCGTCTTCCTCGTTTTGACGCTGCTAGACTCAGATTAAAAGGTAATGTAGATCATTTTCCTGGCATATTTTAAAAGTTATGTGCGCTAGCTGAATGACATGTAACACTGTCTAACTCTAAACATCTGCACAAATGGCTGCGGCAAATCCTCAGAAACATATTTAAGGAGGCATCTTCTTGACATAGACCATTTCAACAAAGGAGCCCCTAAAAGTATTTCTTCTTCTAAGTTGGCTTCTATACTACACAGTGCTTGGCACTTGTTATGCATAATCTACTTTTAAACTGACAAGTATAGAAATACTTAAAAAAATAAAATTAAAATTCCGTATTTGTTGCAACAGCGCTGCAAAAAGTCTCAGCAGGCGTTGCACTGTGTAACATAAAACGTCGAAACTCCGGCGTTCGGGAACGTTGAAACTGGTCTCGAAATGTTTTTTTCATGGCCTTAGCCGGTTTCTGATTGGCTTCCGCAGCGTAGGGTAACAAGACCAAGCGAAACCAGTTTCACGAAGAGGTATTACACGGTGGAACTCCTGTTTTTATCACCACTGCGACTACTGCGACCGTCGCAGTAGTAGAAAGGGGTTCTACTTTTCGTGAAACTTGTCTCGCAACGGAAGTTTAAAAAGTTTCACGAAACCGACCATGTTACACGGTGCAATGCCTCGTGAACCTCGTTTCGCAGCGCCGTTACACACACATTTCAGCTTAAAGTTTCAAAGTTTAACAGCGGCTTAAGTGTTTGCGTGGGAGGCTAGGTAAATTCCAGCTCCTTTCAGCAGACGCTCGTGGGAAGGGACGCGTGACGCGTGTCTGCGTGGGAGGCTAGCAAAATTGCCACTCGGGTATTTTCCAATCTGAGTTGACAAGCAAAGTTTCTTTTTAGTCTAGTTTCGTAGGACCGTCCACTGAGAGACACTATTGACGTTTTTCCTCTGGGCTATCAACAATCTTTTGGCTTTATGGTGAGTCCATTAAATTTTGTGTAGAAGCGCAACAACCTCGGGTATCGATGAGGCTTTGGACTCAAGACCTAGACCTTAGAAACCGGGAGTTTTCATTCATTAATAATAGGACAGCAACCCTGTCTGAAAATAAATTTCCCGCATTCACTGTTTTAAAACTCTCTAAGCGAAAACAAGACTATCATTTACAGAAGGCAACATGAAACAGTCCTACCTGTGTCCTGAACTAAGGCAGATATCGGTTGTATATTTATTCAATCATTGCGCGCTGTCAAATCAACTTAATCAAGGACCGGGCGCAATATGTTAGGATAGTTTTCTTGTTTTGTGTTATTAAAGGATCACAGAGTAAAAGTGAAGAATCACATGGATCAATCACGGTGGTTTTTTCGATCGACGTGGGCGCGTCCGTTGTTTTCTTATTTGAATGGGGACTATTTAGAAAAGGGGCTTTGAAAATGCATGACAGTGAAATATCATGGACGAAGGACTGGCTGCTCTGACGAAGGGTTAACACTCGAAATTTCTTCACGGTGGTCAACAAAATTTACCATAGCAACTCATTTGATAAACCTGTTTCTGTATTATGATAAAGGACTTGGCAAAGAGAGTACGGACAACGTGAAAAGTGTGAGCAAGAACATGTAATTCATGATTCAAGTCTGTACGATGCCGCATGATATGACAACTGAATATCGGATAAGAATGGGAGCCGGAGAAAGAGTAAAATAGTTAGTCTTTTTCTAGTACTGCTGAAATGTTACCGAGTTTCGAACCTTGTCTCGAATATGCGGGCGGCCTTTTATTGTCCAAAAATGCCGTTTGTATTAGTGTTGGCCGGTCTCTACGAGATGAAGAAAGGATACCTAAGCAGTGTCTGAGCAAAAATTCAGATCCAAACTCGGAACCAGACCACATTCTCTGAAATACATCAAGCCATATGATCATTATGCGACTTTCAAGTATTGCCGCCCAGCCTATAAATGAGAGCCTTTAATTTTCAGTTGATTTTTCTTGTCTCGCGGATTGTCTAACGCCTTGTCAGGGTCAGGGTTGGTCTTACGCGAGGATTTTTGGCGAATTAAGGAAAGGGCTCGATTAAATAGGCAGCTGCTCGATAGCGAAAGTTGTCTCTGCGAGCGGATATTTTACTCTCGAAAAAATTTAAAAGGAGCAGAATAATTATGATGACACTAATGGTAGTGCTGAACAAATGAAGACGTCAATTCACAGTAAATTTCAAAGTTCTAACTAATTCGTTTTCAAGAAATCTTGAAAAATAGTTTTAAAACATCCTCTGAAAATTCAGATTATCGCTTCTAACAAAGATACTGCTCAACGACTAGTAATAAAGAAGTTTATTCGCCGCTTTCATAACCCATTCTGTTCCCCTGTTTGCTTTGTAGAAGGCATTATTCTCGCAGGGTAATTTTTTCTATTGACTTAAGTGACACTTCCGCTTTGATCTCACGTTTGTCATCGGCGTAAAAAAGAAAAGATATTTTACGGTGCGACGCGCCTTACCGTGGCCACCTAACAAAGTTTTTTACAAATTGTCCGCCAATCAGTATGTGTGAATTTGATTGACAGTCACACCTCCTTGCAAAGTTCGCACAGTTGTAAGTAGAACACCGTTGCATGGGTTGTTGAGTTGAAGTATTTACACATAATTAAAACCAAAAATATTTTTTCCTGCTCTGAAACCATAATTAAAACTATAAAAATTTCTAAAACTCAGAGCACAATTAAAGACTAAAAAGACTAGACAAGTGGAATATTTCGTTCGGATCTACCGAACTTCGTCAGCCACAATGCAAAATTTGAAAGTTAAGAAGGGTTATATAATGGTCTCCAGGGGGCTAAAATTGTGTCATAGATACTGGCTAATTCGAAGCCATTGTCTCTATTCAAAGACGGCTTACGTAATTTTATCTCAATTGCCTCCCTTATGCGCCTTATGCGCCTGGAGACCATTATATAACCCTTCTTAACTTTCAAATTTTGCATTGTGGCTGACGAAGTTCGGTAGATCCGAACGAAACATTCCACTTGTCTAGTCTTTTTAGTCTTTAATTGTGCTCTGAGTTTTGGAAATTTTTATAGTTTTAATTACACATAATTGTTAAATGTGAAAGTTTGTTGGGTGGCCACGGTAAGGCGCGTTGCACTGTAAAAGAGGACGTTAAAGGAAAAGCTTTTGCAAGCATAGAGGACATAAAGAGAAATAACATGTCCGTCAATACTTTTGGCTTTCCAATTCCGAAAAAGCAGTCGATCAATTAATTGTCAACAACGACGGATCATATTAGAGCTGAGAAGGGAATATGTCAACGCCAACATTTTTTCTTTAGATTTAAACCAAATAATCTATCACGAAAAGAAAACATGACAGTACAATACATACTTAATTCACCACTGCCCATAAAGGCTTTCAGGGCTCATGAAACACAATGAACGAAACGGGAGAACACAACAAGAACTGTTAAGAATTCCAAATTCAACGAGTGGTCAGAACGAGTCTTGAACCCAGGAACTCCGGATATCAAGGCAATTCTCCTATAACCACTGGGCCACACTGCCTCATTCCGGGCTCGGAATCACTCATTACTCATTCGGGCTGAATTACTCATTTCGTGGAATACTTGATCTCTGTGCTTGCAGCTTACATAAATTAAAAGGGAAATAGGTTAATGCAAATGATTTGAGGTACCTCTTGTCGCGTACATAGATATTATTTTTCTCACCGTCTTCCTCGTTTTGACGCTGCTAGACTCAGATTAAAAGGTAATGTAGATCATTTTCCTGGCATATTTTAAAAGTTATGTGCGCTAGCTGAATGACATGTAACACTGTCTAACTCTAAACATCTGCACAAATGGCTGCGGCAAATCCTCAGAAACATATTCAAGGAGACATCTTCTTGACATAGACCATTTCAACAAAGGAGCCCCTAAAAGTATTTCTTCTTCTAAGTTGGCTTCTATACTACACAGTGCTTGGCACTTGTTATGCATAATCTACTTTTAAACTGACAAGTATAGAAATACTTAAAAAAATAAAATTAAAATTCCGTATTTGTTGCAACAGCGCTGCAAAAAAAGTTTCAGCAGGCGTTGCACTGTGTAACATAAAACGTCGAAACTCCGGCGTTCGGGAACGTTGAAACTGGTCTCGAAATGTCTTTTTCATGGCCTTAGCCGGTTTCTGATTGGCTTCCGCAGCGTAGGGTAACAAGACCAAGCGAAACCAGTTTCACGAAGAGGTATTACACGGTGGAACTCCTGTTTTTATCACCACTGCGACTACTGCGACCGTCGCAGTAGTAGAAAGGGGTTCTACTTTTCGTGAAACTTGTCTCGCAACGGAAGTTTAAAAAGTTTCACGAAACCGACCATGTTACACGGTGCAATGCCTCGTGAACCTCGTTTCGCAGCGCCGTTACACACACATTTCAGCTTAAAGTTTCAAAGTTTAACAGCGGCTTAAGTGTTTGCGTGGGAGGCTAGGTAAATTCCAGCTCCTTTCAGCAGACGCTCGTGGGAAGGGACGCGTGACGCGTGTCTGCGTGGGAGGCTAGCAAAATTGCCACTCGGGTATTTTCCAATCTGAGTTGACAAGCAAAGTTTCTTTTTAGTCTAGTTTCGTAGGACCGTCCACTGAGAGACACTATTGACGTTTTTCCTCTGGGCTATCAACAATCTTTTGGCTTTATGGTGAGTCCATTAAATTTTGTGTAGAAGCGCAACAACCTCTGGTATCGATGAGGCTTTGGACTCAAGACCTAGACCTTAGAAACCGGGAGTTTTCATTCATTAATAATAGGACAGCAACCCTGTCTGAAAATAAATTTCCCGCATTCACTGTTTTAAAACTCTCTAAGCGAAAACAAGACTATCATTTACAGAAGGCAACATGAAACAGTCCTACCTGTGTCCTGAACTAAGGCAGATATCGGTTGTATATTTATTCAATCATTGCGCGCTGTCAAATCAACTTAATCAAGGATCGGGCGCAATATGTTAGGATAGTTTTCTTGTTTTTTGTTATTAAATGATCACAGAGTAAAAGTGAAGAATCATGACATGGATCAATCACGGTGGTTTTTTCGATCGACGTGGGCGCGTCCGTTGTTTTCTTATTTGAATGGGGACTATTTAGAAAAGGGGCTTTGAAAATGCATGACAGTGAAATATCATGGACGAAGGACTGGCCGCTCTGACGAAGGGTTAACACTCGAAATTTCTTCACGGTGGTCAACAAAATTTACCATAGCAACTCATTTGATAAACCTGTTTCTGTATTATGATAAAGGACTTGGCAAAGAGAGTACGGACAACGTGAAAAGTGTGAGCAAGAACATGTAATTCATGATTCAAGTCTGTACGATGACGCATGATATGACGATATCGGATAAGATGGGAGCCGGAGAAAGAGTAAAATAGTTAGTCTTTTTTTAGTACTGCTGAAATGTTACCGAGTTTCGAACCTTGTCTCGAATATGGTGGCCTTTTATTGTCCAAAAATGCCGTTTGTATTAGCGTTGGCTGGTCTCCTACGAGATAAAGAAAGGATACCTAAGCAGTGTCTGAGCAAAAATTCAGATCCAAACTCGGAACCAGACCATATTCTCTGAAATACATCAAGCTAAGATTTTTCTTGTCTCGTGGGTTGTCTAACGCCTTGTCAGGGTTAGGGTTAGTGTTACGCGAGGATTTTTGGCGAATTAAGGAAAGGGCTCGATTAAATAGGCAGCTCCTCGATAGCGAAAGTTGTCTCTGCGAGCGGATATTTTACTCTCGAAAAAATTTAAAAGGAGCAGAATAATCATGATGACACTAATGGTAGTGCTGAAAATGACGACGTCAATTCACAGTGAATTTCAAAGTTCAGACTAATTCGTCTTCAAGAAATCTTGAAAATTAGTTTTAAAACATCCTCTGAAAATTCAGATTATCGCTTCTAACGAAGATACTGCTCAACGACTAGCAATAAAGGAGTTTATTCGCCGCTTTCATAAACCATGCATTCTGTTCCCTTGTTTGCTTTGTAGAAGACATTATTCTCGCAGGGTAATTTTTTGTATTGATTTAAGTGACACTTCCGCTTTGGCCGCCACCTAACGAAGTTTTTTACAAATTGTCCGGCAATCAGGATGTGTGAATTTGATTGACAGTCACACCTCCTTGCAAAGTTCGCACAGTTTTAAGTAGAACACCGTTGCATGGGTTGTTGAGTTGACGTATTTACACATAATTGTTAAATGTGAAAGTTTGTTGGGTGGCCACGGTAAGGCGCGTTGCACTGTAAAAGAGGACGTTAAAGGAAAAGCTTTTGCAAGCATAGAGGCCATAAAGAGAAATAACATGTCCGTCAATACTTTTGGCTTTCCATTCCCCCTCCCCCCTCCCCCCCTTCCCATTCTGTTCTTAAACTTAATATAATTTATGCATAGAAAAAGCAGTCGATCAATTAATTGTCAACAACGACGGATCATATTAGAGCTGAGAAGGGAATATGTCAACGCCAACATTTTGTCATTAGATTTAAACCAAATAATCTATCACAAAAAGAAAACACGACAGTACAATACATACTTAATTCACCACTGCCCATAGAGGCTTTCAGGGCCAATGAAACACAATGAACGAAACGGCAGAACACAAAAACAACTGTTAAGATTCCCAACTGGCCAGAGGCAAGTGCAGCCGAGAAGTTGAACCAGGGACTACCAGGAACAAATTCACTGAACGAGTGGTCAGAACGAGACTCTGGATATCAAGGCAATTCTCCTATAACCACTGGGCCACACTGCCTCATTCCGGGCTCGGAATCACTCATTACTCATTCGGGCTGAATTACTCATTTCGTGGAATACTTGATCTCTGTGCTTGCAGCTTACATAAATTAAAAGCGAAATAGGTTAATGCAAATGATTTGAGTTACCTCTTGTCGCGTACATAGATATTATTTTTCTCACCGTCTTCCTCGTTTTGACGCTGCTAGACTCAGATTAAAAGGTAATGTAGATCATTTTCCTAGCATATTTTAAAAGTTATGTGCGCTAGCTGAATGACATGTAACACTGTCTAACTCTAGACATCTGGACAAATAGCTGCGGCAAATCCTCAGAAACATATTTAAGGAGGCATCTTCTTGACATAGACCATTTCAACAAAGGAGCCTCTAAAAGTATTTCTTCCTCTAAGTAGGCTTCTATACTACACAGTGCTTGGCACTTGTTATACATAATCTACTTTTAAACTGACAAGTATAGAAAGCCTTAAAAAAAATTAAAATTTTGTATTTGTTGCATTTCCCACATAGGTCTTTGTAATAGTTGGTCTTTTTCTAGTACTGCTAAAATGTTACCGAGTTAAGAACCATTTTTGTCTCGAATATGCGGACGGCCTTTTATTGTCCAAAAATGCCGTTTGTATTAGTGTTGGCCGGTCTCCTACGAGACAAAGAAAGGATACCTAAGCAGTGTCTGAGCAAAAATTCAGATCCAAACTCGGAACCAGACCATATTTTCTGAAATACATCAAGCCATATGATCATTATGCGACTTTCAAGTATTGCCGCCCAGCCTATAAATGAGAGCCTTTAATTTTCAGTTGATTTTTCTTGTCTCGCGGGTTGTCTAACGCCTTGTCAGGGTTAGGGTTAGTCTTACGCGAGGATTTTTGGCGAATTAAGGAAAGGGCTCGATTAAATAGGCAGCTGCTCGATAGCGAAAGTTGTCTCTGCGAGCGGATATTTCACTCTCGAAAAAATTTAAAAGGAGCAGAATAATCATGATGACACTAATGGTAGCGCTGAACAAATTACGGCGTCAATTCACAGTGAATTTCAACGTTCAGACTAATTCGTTTTCAAGAAATCTTGAAAAATAGTTTTAAAACATCCTCTGAAAATTCAGATCATCGCTTCTAACGAGGATACTGCTCAACGACTAGGAATAAAGAAATTTAATCGCCGCTTTCATAACCCATTCTGTTCCCTTGTTTGCTTTGCAGAAGACATTATTCCCGGAGGGTAATTTTTTGTATTGACTAAAGTGACACTTCGGCTTTGGCCTCATTTTTGCATAGGGGTAAAAAAGAAAAGAGATTTTATAAGAGGACGTTAAAGGAAAAGCTTTTGCAAGCAAAGAGGCCATAACGAGACAAAAAACCAAAGAGAAATAACATGTCCGTCAATACTCTTGACTTTCCGTTCCCCCTCCCCCCTCCCCCCCGTCCCATTCTGTTCTTAAACTTAATATAATTTATGCATAGAAAAAGCAGTCGATCAATTAATTGTCAACAACGACGGATCATATTAGAGCTGAGAAGGGAATATGTCAACGCCAACATTTTTTCTTTAGATTTAAACCAAATAATCTATCACGAAAAGAAAACATGACAGTACAATACATACTTAATTCACCGCTGCCCATAGAGGCTTTCAGGGCGAACGAAAAGGCAGAACACAAAAACAACTGTTAAGAATCCCAACTGGCCGTAGGCAAGTGCAGCCGATAAGTTGAACCGGGGACTACCAGGAACAAATTCAACGAGGGGTCAGAACGAGTCTTGAACCCAGGAACTCCGGATATCAAGGCAATTGTCCTATAACCACTGGGCCACACTGCCTCGTTCCGGGCTGAATCACTCATTACTCATTCGGGCTGAATTACTCATTTCGTGGAATACTTGATCTCTGTGCTTGCAGCTTACATGAATTAAAAGGGAAATAGGTTAATGCAAATGATTT
>OX421452.1:4720453-4732953 GCA_949126865.1 Montipora capitata | reverse complement strand
TTTGGCTGGAAATGTCTTGTAAGGATATTTTGGCACATATGAATGGGAGTTCCCGACCGTTAACTTCAGTACCATCAATAAGAATTTACAAATCCCAGAGAGTTTTGCTGAAAGCTCTTGTAAGTGACCATCCTCTCTTGTTTATAATTTTGGTCGCTTACAAGAACCCATTCTCGTAAGCGACCAACTCTTTTTTTTTTTTTATTTATTTATTTTTTATTTTATTTTTTATTTTAAACACAATTACTTACAATTACTTACAAATACTTACAATTACTTACAGTACTCTGCTGCAACAATAAAAACTATACATATAAATACATAAATGAAAAAAGAGAGAGATTAAGATTAAGGTAGAGGTTTGCATGGCTTTACCTTTACATGTGGATTAAGAAAAGGTTTTTGTTGTGTCGTAATGTGAGAGGAAAAGGGAAAAGTTTTCTATTCTGGGAGAAAGACTGCGCATTTTACATATCCAAATAAAATATCTGGCGATCAAAAAGTATAAGTTTATGCTCTTGTTCTTGTTTGGCTTTAACCCTAATACCAGATATGGCGATAGATTAGTATTACTTGCAACTCTAGTTGTGACCACTTTTTTGAATTCCCTGGGTAGTTGCTTATGAGAGCTTCGACTGTACGCAAACAACTAGTCCCCTTGCCTGACCTGAGGAAAGCTGCATTCGGAGTTGAAGAATCTCGTCTTGGAGTTGTTTCACGATAGCTGCTTGTGGATTGAATGACACGCTTCCTCTTCCTTGAGATGCAAGTTCCACCTTCAGTGAAGACAACTGGGAGTGCAAGTGACACATAAATCCAAAAGTATGGGATTACAAGATAAATGTAAGAGACATTGAAATCCTTTTTTTGATGAGGGTTAAAATGAAATAATTGCATCCAATTTCCAGCAACGAAAATGCACTATACTGTACAATGTCATGTACTCTTAATTCAACTCTTTAAATCATTCCTTAAAACAACCACCATCCATAGAGTGAATCTGGCCAAAATTCAACTCAGTGAAAAAAGAAGTCCTAAAAGCTCCCTCGGCAGCTTCAAAAATCAAGCAGTCGCACATATGATTTTGAGTATTCCAAGTCAATAATGATTGTTTTAGTCACCTGATTTCCCAAAGATGTTGCCTCTGCATTTCTTTGTAGCCCACTCTTAAAGTATTCATCTGCCTCTCTCCTTGTTTGAACAAGCTGTAGTTCCAGCTCTGTCACACGTTGTCTTAGGCTGCTAAGTTCATCCGTTGCTCGTCTGCTTTGAGTTGTGAGTTCATATTGTAGCTGATCCACCAGTAACTGTTTCTGTCGAACCTTTCAGTTGAGAATAATATTATTATAGAATAAGGGAATTTTTGTTTACAATATTATTAATTTTTTGCCACATAAGCATGTACCAATCAGTTAGTATATGTAATCATATGGGCCTGAGGGCAGTTAAGGATGAATTTCATGCGAATTTCAAAGTTTTCACAAAATTGCCCTCATTGCTTCCTGAATCGGGCAATTTAGAGAACATTGAAAATACAAGTGAAATTAATCCTTAATTGCACGAGGGCACATCATCACATAAAGGAAAAATTATTGAGGGAAGGAAGCCTGTTCAATACCGCGACAAATGACAATCAACTTAACATGCTTTCATTGGGTTAAAGTTTAATTCAATAAATTGATGCTGTCCATAGAAATAGCGCTTAGTTTAATTAGAGTCGGAATCTGGAAGATTCTCTCGTAACTTCACCAATCAGGATGAAGTAATCATGCCCTCTTGATTACCAAAAGTGCCCTTGTGATTAAGAAAAAAAAGCCCTTCGTTTCAGCCAATCAGCAATCAGTAATTTTGCCCTGCATGTGTAAATAAAGAAACAGGCAATAAACCAGCACAGACTATTAAAACAGCTTCCTCTGAAAATTCGAGTGAGATATAAATCCTTGAAGATTGTTGGTTTCAAAATTTTAAATTTTACAAAGAATGTACAGCCCCATCAGCGACGCTATTTTTTACAAACCAAACCCAGTCTTTTTCTTTAATGTGTTGGCATGCATGCATCTTTAACTCTCTGCATTAGCAAATGTTTTCAATCTTTATATATGCACTGACCAAAAAGACTGTCTGATAGCCTAGCCCAGGGCTAGTGGAATGATGTTTTGGGCTAGCACTTTCTTATCATGGGTTGCCCTACGGGAAAGCATCAAATTGAACACAAGTGTGGCACTACTGGTTGCTTTTTTTCTGATGCCAAACTTCTGAGCAGACATTTATAAGTGTTTAGCAGACAGTTTGAGAGAGAAAAAGAAATACAAATCTTTTTGGGGCTTAAGCTCCTCAGAGACTTGGGATAGTAAGATGAAATTACAGCTTGCCCGAAAGGGCAACCTGATGCTTGGAAAAACTGAAAACTAAGAAGATGAAACCACCTCCTCATGTGCTTGGTTCAATAATCCTTGCTGATGATCCACTGTTGCCTGGTTCTTTTTCACTTGTGCCGATAACTCAAGTTTCTCCTGACGCAAAGCACCTGATAAATGAAAACATGACTTCAACCCATAACAGACTAGTATATAAATACTTGCAATATAGCTTCCTCAAAAGAATCTGAGCAATGTAGTGTCACATGTCCTTTATGCAAGTTTGTGTTGTGTAAGCCTTTGTATCAGTGTGAATATTTAATGTTGTGAAACATACTCAAGCAGTTGTGAATAATCATTAAAATAGTTTGTTTTCAATTGATGTTATAACTGGCATATGAAGAGACTTTACAAGCAAGTTGTGTGAAAAAACAAAGGCAATTTGATGAAAAGTTCCCTTCATTTCCATTTGCTTTCTTTCTTTAGCCCTTGGAAACAAACCACAACAAACACACTGAACCTTCTTTTGCTGTTCATACAATTTTTCCTCCTCAACGAATTATCTGCCAAAATGAGCCAAATACATGTATTACATGTATTATTTTGTTTGACCACAACCCTTTGTTTGACTAATCACAACACTTCATACTTTGACCTTGTGGAATTCGCACAATTAAACCACATGGAAATAAAATAAATGGACTTTCAACAATATCAGTGGGACACTCACATTTTGACTTGCTAAAGGGATAAAAGGGCGATTAAAGAGGAAAATGTTTTTGAGAAGTTTCATTCCCCATTTCATCCAAATTTTAAGTTAAGCAAAATGATTTCGTTAGGGGAGTATCTACAAAGGGCCGATTGCTTTGTTTGTAACCTGCAAGTGATATCTAGGTGAAATTCCCATGTACTAACAAAGTGAAATGAATGTGGGGATCGTTTAAGCAGACATTTGCAGGGAAAAATAATAATTGTGTGAGACGACCCAAGAGAATGTCTGTGAAGGGCCTTACAGAAGCTTGGACAAACCATAACTGAAAGAACCCAGTTTCAGTGTATTAGGTGTTATATCAGCTGAGAAAATGTAAGTGAAATTTGACAAATTTACAGATATTTGGATGACTGGGGGTATATGCTATACGCCATATGTCTGTAAAGTTTTCATTTTTTAACTAACATTTGCTCAGCTGATATTATATTACACCAGATATGCTGAAACTTTGCAGGGTTACTAAAGTAAAGGTGTTCTTTTTAGTGCTGGTATGCATTTTTAATTTTAACTAATTAATGAATATTTGAATTTTTGGTTGCCATTTTGGAGAAGGATCTATTCCATATCCTTTGTTTCTCAGCCAATGGAAAAACACTTTTTAGTAGTCACTTAAGACAGTTAGGCAAACATCCCCTAACTACTACAGCCATATACAGCTGTAGATCTATATACATATATATATATACAATTATATGTACAAATGTAAGAAGGAAAGTGTTACTAGTAACACTTTCCTTCTTACATTTGTATTTTGCTCTGCAAAATTCTTGCATTGAGCACTCCAAAGATATTAAGTGAAGCAACTTCATCTTAGTCTATTCGTTTATATAATTACGTATAAAGATTTGGAGTTTGGGTGTGTTATTAAAAAGCACAACACTGCTTCTTCAATACTGAATTGCAAAATATTTCCAATAACTTATTCTTACCTATAGTTCCATTGAGTTCCCTTATGTGGGCTTGTACATACGGATCTTGAGTGCTAACTTCTCGGGGAGTTGATCGACCATGTAAGGGTGGTTTGCTTGACTGCATTGCTATGTTATCAATCTGCTGATTCAGTGATCTATTCTTTGATTTCAACTCTGTTATTTCTTTTTCCAGTGACTCAACATATTCTTAAAATCAAAATTATGTACAATGTATAATGATCATCACAGTGAACTAGAATAAAGAGTTGCAAACATTTGTAAAAATGAAACTGAACAAATTCAAGCTTTAACATTAATATATATAATAGGCAGGTACAAAAGTCGGACCGGATCAACTCGGACCTGCAACTCGGATCGCCTCGGATCATGAAAAAAACATAAAATTAAATGAAATTGAAACTTTTGCCCACTTGAAGGTTAAAATTCCAGTCAAAAATGGGCCAAATTAAGAAAGACTCGAGACGTTTCTCCGTGTCGTGCTGTGTAGTCAAGCCACCATTTTGCATTCTTAGTGCCAGTTCCCATTTTCATGATCCGAGGCGATCCGAGTTGATCCGATCCGGACTGGTAGTCCGAGTTGAACCGGTCCGACTTTTGTACCTGCCTATATATAATAATAAATTATAATATGACTTTCATAATTATATATTATATAACTATGTATATAAATATATATATAAAGATTTGGTGTTTAGGTGTTTTATTAAAAAGCACAACACTGCTTCTTCAATACTGAATTGCAATATATATACTACGCAAATAATAAGTGCAATCAGTGGAGTAAACTCCTAACTGATCCGACTCGATTTAATACCGTTTCGGCTGTTCAGCCTTCTTCAGATAAACGTTAAAAACTAAAAACTAAAAACTATTTACAATGGTTGTGCTTATCAGAGGTACAAGCTTATATAAAGCAACTTAATTAAGATATACAAAAAGGTTTAAATTACAAGCCTTAGTCAGGGTAAACCCAAAACCTCCTGCCCAGTGTTCTGGTGATCTCAAAATGGACCATAAATATGATTACCTTTCGTAAGTGGTACAGAAGTACCTGATTCACCCTCTTTGGATTGAACTGTGACAGAAGAGGGCCTTGTCACTGGTTGACTACTTAGATCCTCCATGTCTTTCCGCATCTGTCTTACCACAGCTCGCAAATTGTCATTCTGTGCCGCTAGAGCCTTGATCCTCTCCTCTGGTGACAAGAGCTTGAGATCCTGGTCAGCCAGTGCAGGCACTACCTCCTCCTTCTCCTTATCTGGCAACTGGATAGGCATAGTAAGCCCATGATGATGGAGGGTTGCAAGAGCTTGATCTCTGGTCAGCGTCAATATGCGAATAAGGTCATCACGCTGAGACAGCTCACGCTCTCGTTCTTGAGCAAGGGCTGCAGACTAAACAAACAACACATTAATTACAGCTCTTTCCAGCCTCTAATTTCATTGGAATGGTATAGGATGCAGCTCCATTGTTTTTAGGGTTCAGCTTCATTGCATCTGTTGTACAATTTTTGTGTCCAGTGTTTTCTGAAGATATCATGACAGCTGTTGTTGTGAGAGCTGCGTTGTAACTCAACATATGACAACTCTTATGGTGACTGACATGCAGTGAATTTCCCAGGTTTGCTTGCCAAGTTTGCAGACATGCAGGTGAGTTTGTTACTTTACCATTGATAAAAAGCATTTTCCTGTCTACCCAGGCCTTTTGCTCCCTTTTAATAAGTGCTTAATATGTGAAATGTTCTTGCAAAAATACCCCAATAATTAGTTCCTCTACACTAAAAGTTTATTATTAGGATATGAACCTCATCTCTTTGCTTGGTAAGTCCAGCAATCAGCTGTTCTTGTTTGATGTACACTTCTCTCTCAGTGTCCTCACAGCGTCGTTGCCAATCAACTTCCAGTTGTGCTCTGGATCTCTCCAAGGAAGACTCTCTCTCCAGTGCAATGGTCAGCTCTTTCTTGTATCTGGATGACAAAAGCAGAAAAATGGTAATGCAGAAGTTTTGATACAAGTAGTCCTGACACCAAAGCAGGATGTTCATAAAAGGCTGGTCAGCATTCCTGATTTGCATGATTCACCTTCCATGTGCCATGTATTCCATTTCTTTTCTTGGGGGAGCAGGGCTGGCACAGTGGTGAGAGCACTAATGCCTTCCACCAATGTGACCCAGGATCGATTCCCAGATTCTACGCCATATGTGGGTTGAGTTTGTTGGTTCTCTACTCTGCTCCGAGAGGTTTTTCCCCGGGTACTCCGGTTTTCCCCTCTCTTCAAAAAACCAACATTTGCAGGCGTAGCTCAGTTGGATAGTGCGCGGTTTTCGGAGCAAGGGGTCCCCAGTTCGATCCTCGGTGACTTCAACGTCGGTTTCCACTTTCCTCTGATCCGTGTAGCTATAGCTTTAAATATCAGTGAAACATGCACCGTCAGCTTCCATTGATACCAGTTTTGTAACTGAAGGAACTACCGACGTTAAATAAATTGACTTTACTTTACTTTACTTTACTTTACTAATATATACCGGTGGTTATTTTATTAACCTGTCAGTGGTTTCTTTGATCTGCACAATCTCCAGCCTCATCTTTTCTTCTTGCTGTCTCAATGCTTCTAGTTCCAAATCTCGAGCCACTGCGGACCGAGCATCCTCAGAGGATTGCCTATTTAACTTGTCCTCCAGATCAGCTATTAACCTTTGCAACCTGATAAGACACCAAATATGTAATAATCAATTCACACTTAAAATGATTCCTTGTTTTGCTTTGCCAATCTATTAATTAGCATTTCTTGCAGGTATTTGGTAATTGAAGGGGAGTAACACTAGTCTTGTGCCTTCCACCTCAGTTGATCTCAATCTTACTGGAAGGGTTTTTCTCCGAGCACTCCGGTTTTCCTCCCTCTGCAAAATCAACTCCCAGCTTATTCCATCTAGCTGTGGTGCTGTGCTGCAAGGTCATGCATGGGTCGTGTTCAGGGGCTGAGCACCGAGCCAACTGCACAGCTCCTTTGGTCCTTTGGAGCTGCTGCGAGAAAGGACGATTAGCAAGCCAGATATTATTTAGTACAGTTTTTTAATTTTGTGTTACTAGCGAGTGTACTGTTGTTGGCAGAAAGATCAAATTGAATTTGAATGTGTATATTATTAAACAATGCTGTCTGTTTATCTGTTTACTGTACCTTTGAACTTCCACCTGTTTTCCCTTTTCAGCATCCTTGCTAGCCCATTGTAGCCGGCGGCATTCCACCTGTTCAGTCTCTAACTGATTTTGAAGAGTGCGGATTTTTTCCTCCAAATGTCTCTCTAGTTCACTGTGAGCCTGACGACAACAAAATAAAAGAGCCTAGGATGACTGGAACCAATAGGAATGACTGAGAATTCAGGTGTTGACCTTGAACCATTTTGACAAATTATTGTAGACCTGGCAACCCTCACACATTGAGATATGCATTTGACTTAAGAAGCAATTGACAGGAACAAAATTGCCTGGTTCATAATAGTAAGCAATCTGATTGGCTAACTGGTCACCCAGCGCTCCTACAGTGTATGTAGATTTAAATCATTGTCATGGAACTTTTATCTATAGATACTGTACATAGCAGGATGTTGCAATCTCTACCATCAACACCAAATACCACGTTTGACAAAACATACTTCCTTGGCTGCAATGACAGCTTGTTCTTTCTCCTTTACATAACGGTCCAGCTCTGCATGCTTATGTTCAAATTTGAGTTGCGCTTTGCTCATCGCAGATTTTAAATGTTCGATCTCAGCTTCTAATTCAGTAACTTTGGCTCTGCTCATGTTCTGTTGGTCCATTATCTCCCATTCTTTCTGTTTAAGCTGTTTTTCCAAATCATGAATGGTTGTTTCTGTGCCTTCCAGTTCATCTTTGGTCCTTTCTCCACTTACTCTCACTAGTTCCAGTTCTTTGGTGAGCATCTTAACCTGCAGATGGCATGAATGCTGAATTTTATGGAAGATATGGTAATCCACTCAAGGAGGCAAAAAGAGACTTAGAATAAGTGAAATGACCAAGGCTGAGGTGTCACAAGGAAACTGTTAACAGATGCATGTAAAAATCAATCCCAACATGAGGGTCTGGAAAACCATTGACTATATCTGTGTGAAATGACACCAACCACATGACAAAGGCCTTTGAACCGTCTGAGTTTTTCAGGAGAACCAAATAAGACATCTGAACAAGAAATAAAGCTGGCTAAATTCGTACAAATAACTACAACCTTTTTGCGACAAGTTCCCCAATTATTGGTTTATAGCCCCTGCACAGTAATGATAAAGCATGTAACTTAAGGTTTTGAATCCAGTCTTCATTAATGTGAGAGAGGGTACGAAATGTGTGTTTGCTTCAACATGAAACTCCATAATGAAGGTATTTATAAAGTCAACCCTGAAAACTCAGCAACCAAAAAAAAAAAGCAAGGTCACATTCCAGTCTTTCTATTCCAAAGCCAATGTTAGATCATACTTTTCTGTCCAATATTTATTATTGGAGTACAAAAAAACTGATCTTCAAACCTAACGTGTCAACAAAGAAAGGAAAACTCGTAACATGATAAGTAATACTGTAAGCTAAAAGTTGTTGAAGATAATAAGAGTAATGTATCAAACTAACCTTAAGTTCACTAGCAAGTAAGGAATTACTTAAGTCATCAGCTTTCTTCCTAAATTCATGCTCTCTCTTGTGCAGAGCATCATCGAAACCTGCCATTAATTCCTGCCTCTGTGCTTCTACATCCTCTTCAGCTGACCTGTTGTACAGAGATAATTCTGAATTCTCTAAGATGTAAGGGAACATCTGTGTTGAAGTGGAAGCACTTGAATCCCAGCAACAACAAATTGCTTTTGTACAAACCTCAATTGCACCTGTAGTTCCCTCTTGAAAGCTTCAAATTCTTCTCTTTCCTTTTTAACTTCATTTTCTTTGCTTTGTCTGAACTGGTTCAATTCCTGTTGATGATCTCTTAAGCGCTGTTGAAACAACACAGTGTAACATTTTAGCATATAAACAGACACTCCACTGGGTTTGGCAACATCACTGTGCAAGTACCCTGTATACTAGACTGAAACTACACTGGCCTACTCTCAATCCATTCCCAATCAATGTTTTTGTCTGTTTCTGCCACTAGAGCAGCAGTTGAAAACTGTTAAAAGGGAAATTGACAAAGTGATCCAAGTCCAACAACACAGTGTGCTGCTATGAAATGATCGGACACAAACAGTGATTACATGGCTTAAAGTTGGTAACATACACATAGTTCAGCAGGTCCACAAAATTAATTAATGTTGAACTGCATATCATGGCAAAGGCAAATGGAGTGAGATGGTACGGGCATGTGTTAAGGAGAGATGATGGGCATTTTCTGAGAAAAGAGTTGGAGTTTGAAGTGAAGGGCAAGAGGAAGCGAGGACGACCAAAGAAGACGTGGAAGACACAAGTGGAGAAGGAGAGCAAGAGTGTTGGATTGGAGAAAAAGGATGCCATGAATCGAGCGAGATGGAGAGTGGGAGTTAGAGAGATTGCTGCCAAGGAGGGGTAAATCCGGCCACCCCCGTTTTATGGGGATAAACCCAAAATTGGATCAGTGATGATGATGATGATGATGATTAAACGCTGAAATAGGATAATCAACAAACTGAACATTAGAGACAAGCTCTATTCTGTTCAGCAAGAGCCATTAAATTTTAGCTTAATTTTTTTTTTTTTGTCGTTCGGTGACAAATTGCCAAATTATGCTCATGCGTGAAGTTAACATGAAAGCACATATGTGGCATAGTTGGGCAATGGCTGATTCATTTTTTGTAGCACATGCACAAAGTTTAAGCCAACGTGCACTTGTGGCACTGAATGAAAATGGTGTCGTTGAACATACATGTAAGCACAAATATGGTGTCTAATACACTAAAACAACATACAAATGCACACACGTACCGTTTGACTGGTTCGCCTATCAGACTTCACAACATCAAAACTGATGGAAATAAGTCAGAGTCAAAGACGATAGTAAAGCAAATGTATGTATCTAAATGTAACTGTTATCTTTGTTTGATAGGTGTTGCGCAATGACAGCTCTGCACACACGATTTTCATTAATTATGGCAGATTTCTTTGCCATCCTCTGTTAACAATGTCTTGTCAAAACGAAATATGGACAATATGAGTTTTCAATTCTCTCTGTTTGTTCAAACTTGGACAATTCACGATCATTTTAAATTTGGAACGACTTTTACAACAAGGGCTGCTTCCTGATCTCAAGGAAGGAAAGGAATATATGAAAGGCCAAGTGAATTTATTTACTTTCTCAACAGCCTACCTGTTGATAGTGCCTTAGCAACTCTTCTTTGGCTTTTTCTTCATGTGAAAGCTTAAGCTTGAGATCATCCAGTTGGATTTTGAGGTCACTGACCTCAGCATCCCTCAGACTATTGGCATTTTTAGCTTGAAGAAACAACACATCGTAACGACTTAGCTCCTGGTCTCTCTCTTCTAATAGTTTTAAATTATACTCAAAATCTTCTTTTAACTTCCTAAATCTTAGTTTTTCGTTATTTATCTGCTTTTCTTTCTCCTTGAGAGAACTTTGCAATGACTTAATCTGCAAAGCCTGGGCTTCCCTCCATTCATTTTCTTTCTGCTGAACAAGGTGTTGCAGCGATGAAGATTCTCCTGAAGCCATTAAACTGAATCATAACATCGTATAACGAACATGTTTCCACAAGACATTCATCACTCGCGAAATCTTGCTCAAATCGGCCGCCATTGCTAACGAATTCGAACCCAGGCTTCCCCAGGAACATTAAATGTACGGAAAAATTAGAATGGTACACATACATCATTGCACTTGGAACATGAATTATGAAGTATCTCCTGATATTAATTAAATTAAGGTAGCTTACTACAGTTTTCCGAAGAAATAGATCAAGATTTGAAATCTGTGAAATCAAAGCAACAGGATGTCTCTTCTGAATTGTTAGTCACTGCCACTGCAATTGATGTAAAATGCAATTTTACCTAAAAAAAATAAATATTTCAAAGGTTTTTTCCTCAAAAAACTAGCCATACAACCCAACCTTAAAATTTTAGGATTTCCCTAACGAGAAAAAATAATCATGCATACAAATAAATAGTTAAGTCTGTCAGACAGTTTCTTTGTAAATGGCCATTTGTCTATTTTGATAATAACTGAAAAACTATCTGATAGTACTTTTTTAAAGATGTTGACGGTTTCGTCTTCATATTGTTTACTAATTTCCTAAAATTTTGACCCTGGTCATATGGCTAGCTTTTGAGAAAAAGGCCTTTGAAATGTCTGTTTCCAGTAACCACTCCAGGAGCTTGGTCACTATATTTAATTTTCCCCTGATTTGCATTTATTTTTAGGGAAAATTACATTATATATCAATAATAATATTGCAGTGACTAACACTTCAGAAGAGAGATCCTGTTGCTTTAATTTCACAGATTTCAAAATCTTGATCTTTATCTTTGAAAAACTGTAGTAACGAAGCCACCTAAAGAAGTTATACGATGACTTTTCTATTCTCTTTTTCAGTTTCTCTCATAAGAGACTTCCTTCTGGTTGGTTCATTTTCAGGCTTTATTGTAGTATATACTATATTTCTCTATGTAGACTGCAATTATTATTTTTCCCCTCAGGTATCCATTTTCAGAAGCAAAGTAGCAATTACGCAAATAAATTGTCAACAAAAAGCAAGCAGGGGATGGGAGAGAGGAAAAATATATAAATCATTGCCCACCTTCTTGCTGCTTGCTGTGACCAAACCTCAGGCAGTTTTGCACAATACAAGAATTAGAAGAAAGAGGCACCTCCCAGTCTATGTATTTAAACGTGTATCACTGCAAGTATGTAGATGGCCTGTGAACTTGTTAATTCGTTTTGGCTTAGCATTCACTGCAGGGCTAGAAAATTCATCAATGGTTTTATTTTACTCTGGAAATAAGACATCTTTCAGTGCCACATCCC
The DNA here is from genome assembly GCA_949126865.1 of Montipora capitata. Taxonomy (NCBI): domain Eukaryota; kingdom Metazoa; phylum Cnidaria; class Anthozoa; order Scleractinia; family Acroporidae; genus Montipora; species Montipora capitata. The sequence goes on along the minus strand of OX421452.1, from coordinate 4,720,888 downwards.
TTGTAGTCTTCTCATAAGAAAAATTCTCAGTCCACTGAGTGAAAAGCTACTGGGATGGGGAAATGATAGGAAGCAATCTGGTGGGACTCTAAACTACAGGTCACATTCCACAGGTCAGTGTACGTCACTGTGCTACTGATAAATAAACAACACCAAAAGTGTCTCCTAGCCCCACTCTACGAAAGTGTTGTTTCAGGTCTCGGGATAACTTTTGGCTCAGCTGTTCATCAGTGGAGCAGGGACTTCTAGTCTTGACCAGGCCTGTGGAATGTGACCGGTATTTTATTTTTAGATCTGCTTCAATAAATCAGTTGGTTCTTCACAAGCCCTTTAGAACGGATTTGAAATGAAAGACCATTTAAGACAATACATCATTATGCCAACTGTCCTGGGCATGGAACAAATGGTCAAGGCAAACAAAAAAAAGCAAACCTG
>OX421452.1:4705453-4710453 GCA_949126865.1 Montipora capitata | reverse complement strand
ACTTTGTGTGCAAGTTTTAGATTTCACGGTTTGCCATTATTCATGTTCAAAACTAGTTGATTGGACCTCAGAAGGACCTGGATCAAGTGAAAAGTGACATCATTTAGTTATTACCTTAAGCCATTCACTCCTCAGGCATCCTTATTTGACGAGTAAAATCGTCTGACATTAGACAGAGTTCATTCATTTTCTCTGACAAAGGGCTAACGCTTGAAACGTCAGCTTTTAGAATCCCTGTACGGTGGGTTAGGGTTTAGGGTTACAATTTTTTCCTTTAATTTATGCGCATTTTTCGTTATATTAAAACTTCTTTCGCTTTTATTCTCTACATGTTTTTATCCATTGAAGACAGCAGTTCAGTCTGTCAAATGCTCATAGCCTTTTTAAACTTTTTACCGGAGAACGATTATACTTATTTTTTATCATGAATCCTGGTAACGGATCTTCAATATTTTTAATTATCAACTCTGTTGATAAAACCAAATTTTTGTGTAAAATCTGTCAAGTGTCACTGCCAGGAGTCAATGGGTTAAATTGTCAACGTGTAAATGGAGCTTAATAAATGGTTATTACTATTAACCCTGAAACAGCAAAATGAAACACGAAACACCAAACACCATGTATGACTCCACCATATGTTGAATACTAACCAACAAAGGTTGAATTTGAGATTAAAAATCGTTTTAGGCATAATTCATTATTGCTCCTAATCTTAATCTGAACCCTAATGTTCATCTCAATGAATTAGGAGCAATAACATTTTACATGTCGGCCTAATTAGGCCTAAAGCGATATTTAGTCTCAAAATCCATCCTTGGTTGGTTAGTATTCAATGTATGGTAGGGTGCTGTATGGTGTTTCAGTATTTCGTTTTAATGTTTTGCTGTTTCGTGGTTTAGTAATGCCCTTAATAAAAATTATAAAATTATATGCAAAACACAAGTTAAAAAGTCTGAAAGCCCGAAGCTTCTGTGCTGCATATTAATTCAGCGGAATGTACATGCATTTGCATTTTTAAATTAGATATGATAAGCAGTTGTCTTTTTGAAATCAAGGCTTAAAACTTGGGTCACTTAGTGTTTAGTTAAGGACTGTGCCTACTATTGTTATACATTCTACGCATCTTGAGATACTCTGGTTTCCTATTGGTGATGCTTACTGATACTGGGATATTTTTGCACTGTTTTAAACTATCAGGAGAAAGTAGATCTTAGTAAGTACTCTTGGTATCCAAAAAGAAAACTGGGGGTAGCCATGCATTTTTGAGAGATATTAAGATGCCTAGAGGTGTTTACGCGGGATGGGTAGATGTAAGCATTAAAACCTTTTTGTCGATAATCACAGTCTGTTTATGCTAGCAAACTACGTAGCTTACGTCAGGAAGGCTCCTGCTTGCATTAAAGTGGCAACAAGGGAAACCTGGAATTTGAACAGTGGAGTGGCAATGACACAAGAAATTTTCTCACATGTAGTAAATTAAGAAACTGATCAGGACTTAAGTGTGGTCCCTGTGAGGATATGTAATTTCACTGCAGGAAAGGGTCATTTTCAGTCTTTGGTGAAATTGTAAAGTTTATTGGTGAAATTGTAAAGTTTAGTTTAGCCAAATGCAATGATTAGGGCATTCAAGACTCACGAGAGCAACAGCCAATCCCCTATTTAAGACCATTTTGAAAGCTCGCAAAATCCATTGCCAGGCACTGTAAATGAAAAATGTTCTGTTATACAGGCACAGTTTTGGAGAATAATATAACTTCTTTTGTAACACTTATGTAGAGGTTACAAATTGAACCAAGGGAAAAGACCGATTCCCACCGAAGTTAAGCCCTGTTGGACAGGGTTAGTACTTGGATTGGCGACCGGCCGGCTGTGATTGTCCTATCATCAAAAACAATTTCACACAAAATCTCGATCCCTTGCTCCTACTCAGGGTAACTTAATGGAAGCAAATTTGCAGTAATGGCCATGTTCAACAACTGGCAGGTAAACTGTACTTGTCTGAGTCATTCTGATTATGCATCCCTGTATCCGACAAGGTTTCTACTATTAGAAAAAAATTTAGTGTATTAATATTCACATTGAAAATTTTCTACCTAATTCACGCCATTGTTATTTTTAGTACCGCTAGTTTCGAAGCCTGAGCTTAATGTTGTCATCTAAAAAGTGCATATAATTCTTAGACCAAATGATTCACCTTTACAATTTGAAAACTGTTTATGTCAACCAAACTGCATGAGAATGTTATGATTATCAAAATGAAGCAAAGTTTGTGTACCTTGTGAGGAACAATAATAATAATAATAATAATAATAATAATAATAATAATAATAATAATAATAGAAATATTATTCACCTCTGGAAATCTATGTTTTAATTCTGTGTTTGTTCTTCTTGCTCAGATACCCTGATATTTGGTACGACGAGATAACATCAAGCTCTCGCTTCTTTTCCCTGGCAGCTACATTAAACAAGAATATTATTGGTCTTCTTGTAGCAGAAGTCAAGACGAAGTCTCTTTGTAATAAAGAGGTAAATACTGTAGAAAACAAGAGAAAGCAAATTCCTCACTAAAATTAAGCAGAGAAATGTTTTAAGTCTTAAATTAGTGCTGTTGCATAATAGGCTAGTTTCAAATTCTATGCGAACAAAAGAACACAGATGAGCTTCAGGGAAATGATGTGCATTTTCCTTTTTCCATCACAAGTGAGAATTATTCCCCTGAAAATCAAGTCTTTTATTTTGTTTTTTACACATTTCAAAAAATTTCTACATGTACGGTGGTCAATTAAGTATATATGCATGTATGCATATATATATATATTTTTGCCCATGTGCTCTTTTAGTTGGGAGACAGTAAATTGAGTCAAATGAAATGTTTGGTATTGGTGAGAGAAGAAAACTGGAGTACTCAATTGGAACACCTCTTGAACGAGAGTAGAAAACCAACAATAATCTCAACCTGCATGTGGCAGCTAGTCTGGTAATCGATTCCATGCCAAATTGCTGGAAGGGTAGTAAGTACTCTTAATGCTGTGCCACTGCTGAAAGTAGGTAATTAATACATATAGGCTTTAGAGTTAAAGGGACACTTAAACCTTTGTGAAGCTTTGTTAAGTTTCGAACCATTTTCTAAATTAAGTGCTCAGCATCTCAAGTCAGGTCACTCAGAGTCACCATGAAAAGTTTCTCATTCGACCAGTGGTCTTTGTTGATAAACTAGACTTTGTTTTTAGTGGAGGCAAAGTGGTGATGGTTTGCATTTAATTTTAAACAGTATATTATTGTTTGTATGTAGGATGGTGGCATTCTTTCCTTTGCATTTGGTGAGGACACCACGGTGGCATACATTTTGAGCATTGGTGTTGTTAAAGAGTACAGGAGACATGGTATAGGTGAGTATTGTGCATGAAACAATGTGTTTTGAGACATGACATGGCCAGCCCTGCATTTTCAAATCAACGGAAACTACTTAATTGGAAAGGTATTAATCTCTGCTAGAGGCATTAACAAATCAATGAACTAAACTGCAAAACTGTGCTCAGGGCTGATTGCTATTGATAGACCCTGTATGTAGAAGATGATTATGATGAGGTTCACTTTCCTGGCAAAATGGTGAGTCTGTTTCAGATGTTCAGGTAAAATATTAAGTCTGTTTTTAGATACATGTGTATTTTTCAACATGTAACCACAGAGTCATTTTTTATCTCAGGGTCTCTGCTTTTGGATAGTTTACTTTGCCACCTGACGACACCTGAGAGACAAAACTGTAAAGCTGTGTATCTTCATGTTTTAACTACAAACTTGGCTGCAATGCAGTTTTATGAAAAGAGACATTTCACCCAGTTCCGCTACCTTCCTCTGTATTATGCCATCAATGGCGCACACAGAGATGGCTTCTCGTATGTGCTGTATATCAATGGAGGGGAGCCACCTTGGACACTTGCATATCCTTTGTATATTTTGATTGCATGGTACGTGTAACATCATTAGTTTGTACAGCTGGTGCTGGGGAGGTACAACATGCAAGATGTACATGTAGCAACATAAGAGACAGGAAAGCAAAATGAATAAATTAGGTTCATATTAATTTTGTAAAATGACCATAACACAAACAAACTGCTACTCGGGAAGTTTTGTCCAGAGCAGTTAAATTAGTATGAAGTGAACCTAAAATTTTGACAAAAGATATGACGGTGATAACATGAGATAGTATGAAACCGGGTGGGGTTACGCAGTAAACAATAAAGTTATCTTCTTGTGTGAATTCTTGATGGGAATTAACATGGGTAAATTCTTCTTTTTGACAGTGGTGGACCCATTGATTTTCTACAATATCAATGAATGAATGAATGAATGAATGAATGAATGAATGTTAATTACTGTCATGGCAGTACTAGTATATGTACTGAATTACAGATGGGGCCATAGAACATAGAAAACTAAACTATAATTAATAGATTAACGTTCAATAAATAAGTAATAAATTAGTTGCTTACAGACAAAAAAAAAAGCTTATTGAAGGGGTTCGGATCGAGCCATCTCATCCCTGCGGTTCCTTAACCATGAGAATAAGCCATATCCATGGGATTTACTTTTAGCAACAACCAAATACTTAACCCTAACCCTGGTGTGATAGGCGATAAGCGTCAAAGGCCAGAGGCAGCTAAGGCATCTTTATATTGCAGACAGGGAAAAAGTTATGTGCAGTGCTTCTTTCTGAACAGATTCAACTGTATAATTTATAATTTATAATTTAATGTTACTAATATTAATCTTACTTTATGCATTTTTTTGGAACACCTACAAACGTTCAAGTCTAAACTTAAAACCCATCTATTTAGGCAGTTGTAGTTTTGTTTTCTTTGATTTTTATTAATTTTTATTCTGTTATCCAATTGATTTTTTATTTACATTACCATAATTGTAAAGGGCCGCTGGATCTTTGAGAAGCGCTGCGCTATATAAGTTATGTATTATTATTATTATTATTATTATTATTG
>OX421452.1:4692953-4695453 GCA_949126865.1 Montipora capitata | reverse complement strand
GGGATGGACAATCTTAGTCACAGGTGATGAAAAACCTTGACACCTCTTGTTAGAGTGCAATGAAAGTACCTCATTGTGCAGTGAACATATTCTCCTCCTGATGTGACATGCGTGAACTGGACTTGAAGAATGGTTTAAAGATAAGTGACTTAAGAGATTTCTGAATTTTGTATTGCAGGATACTGGCATTGTGGTAATAAATAAGTAATGGTAAGGACAGATAGCTGATTGTTGTTTTGGGTTCTTTGGTCTCCATGGTTGTACATGGCCCTCCTCTTCTCTCTCTGCAATTACACACACAGTAATCTCTTTGACAACATTTTCCGTAAATAAATGGTAATCTTTTACACCCTCCTTTTTTTTTCATTGGAACAACAGCAAAAAATAAGCTAATGATTAAAAATGTCATTAAGCATAGTAACTTGCTTACTCAACTGCATTTTTACAGTCAAACAAAGCAGCTCATGTGAAGTGGACATCCATTTTGACTCCCCAGAGTCTGTGTGGATGGATGAACATAAGCTTGGACATCACATGACAACCAAGAAAAGAACGGTTGACCATATTCTCTTTAGTTTTAGGCTCTGCCCCAGGAGCCCAGCTACAAAGGTTCAAAATGTGAGGGAAAGATATGAGCATACAACAAAAACAAACTGGGCCTTATTACAATTCTTTATATGAAGAATTCAAATAAGGAGTGTTTTCGTCAGGGTTCAAGCTTGTGCACATGATGTTTCACTATATTGATGAACTAGTCTAATTGTGTTGAGATAAGCTGATGTGTGGTGACGAGAGAATCTTTTTCCCTATCTTATCAACAATGAGGATAATCTTTGCAATTTTGCTACAGGATATGAAAATTTAGTTGTTCCCCCTGTTTCAAGTTTAAAAAAAATTAACTGTGAGAAACCAAGTAAATTATTTATATATTTATTTTAACAAAAGCAGCTGCAACCTTTTATTTTTGAAAGAGAAAGGTCAAAACTAGTTGCACATTGCAATTTCTCCATATATTTTAGTTGCGATGGGGAAATATTCAGTCACGCCTTTATTGGTCACGATTTAGAGCCCCACACATTCTATTCAAATATTTTTATTCAAATATTTTTAATCTATTTGCTCTTAATAATGCAGTGTGGTGAACATCCTGCTCTGCTGCCTCTTAGAGTCCATATAGTTAATTAAGCTGATGTAGGGTGATGAGAATCTTCTTTCCCCATCTTATCGACAATGAGGATAACTTTGAATGTCACTTATGTGACAAAGCCAAACCTCTCTGACTACATCAGAAAATCAAATTGTTGCTTTGTCTTGACCTTCAATTGTGCTTAATATTTGTGTTAAACAGGGATCGCGTTAACGCAGAAATCGTGCATTTTTACGCAAATAAAATCCAAAAAATGCATCGAAATTTTAATGCGTCCCAGGACGCAAGGCACTGACTTAAATAACTCACACAACTTGCTTTGATTTGTCAGTATATTCTGTTGTTTGTAAAACTGTTGGAGCAATCTGTGCTCATAATTGAAGTTCTAAGAAATGGGGTTTAAAACACCTAAAAAGGTTAAAACTAAATTTTCGACCGCCTTCTGCGGTCTTCTTCAGAGGAATGTACTCTGCAAGTCACTGAATGCAAATATATAGCAAAAGATGTCACTGTTCGTTGCTCCTAAGGGAGGAAACCAGTAATGCGTAAACCCTTGGGAAGGGTGCTCTTTCATTAACAGAGTTCTTGTCCAGGAATGAATGTAACGGCTCTAGAAAAAGCCTTTGTCGGCCGGTCCTATGCATATGCGTCAATATTAATTCCAAGTTGGTTACTCTGTTTTTCTCATAATTTAAAACATACTCTTTTTCTCGCAGAGGGTCACCAAGATTTTGGGACCCCCAACAAATGCTTGGGACCCCAATTTGGCCGAACATGCGGGTCCCAGGACCCAGATTGAAAAATCCTAGTGCCATCCCTGGTTAAATAATGTAAACTATTTCTTAGTGGCATGTTGTATAATTTTAGAATGTGGAAGCTTTGATAGGACACTGACAAGTCTGTACATGCCTACAGGGTTTGTTTGGTGAGTGTTACACTTTATTTAATTAATGCAGTGTAATGGAAGTATTAAACAAGAACATTCTGCTTTGCTGCCTTAGTCTGTTCAGTTCATTAACCTTTTGACGTCCAAACTGGCCTAAACCGGCCAGATTCTACTGTCTAATGGCAGACGGTTTTACTCGTCAATGGGGAACCCCTGGGAGTTGATGGGTTAACTGATGTAGGATGATGAGTCAAATCTTTTTTCCCCATCTTATCGACAGTGAGGATGACCTTCATTGTCACCTTGTGACAAAGCCAAACCTCCCTGACTGCATCAGTTCATTAACTTGTTATTTTGTCTTACACTTGAAATCTGCTTAATATTTGTGGAAAAATTGAACTGTTTCTTAAATTAGCATGTTACATAATTTTAGGATGTGGTTGCTTTAAAAGATGTGTATGATACAC
>OX421452.1:4685453-4690453 GCA_949126865.1 Montipora capitata | reverse complement strand
CAATACTCTCATGGTTCTTGTATGGTGAGTTTTTTACTTTTCAAGAGTGACTTAAATTTGAAGCCAACATAGTGATAAAATCGGCACTATATTCATTTTCCACCAAAAGATTGCATTTTTCCTTGAATGTCTGACTGGTGATTGTTGATTATTAGATTCTAAAGCTAATCATAATCTTAAAGAATGTTTGGAGTAATTTTTAACATTGTGCTATCAAATTTACACTTAAATGAACCTTGTCACTTCTTGACATTGGAGCTTTTTTCTGGCTAGATAATTTGTATACGGACTGACTCTTCACTGTCTCCTGTCAACTACAAATGACTCGGGCTACTAACTTTTTAGGGTTGGGAGCCTGAAGGGCTTCCGGAAAATTATAACGCAGCAGCCTTGTAAGCGTTTTTATTTTCAATTGGTGCAATATTATTGGTTTGTAAGAATGTTGTGTGCTTCTTGCAATCAGTAATAATTAAAAATGCAAAGATAAGCGAACTTTCTAAAAAACAATATTTAAAGGCACCAAGTTTGGTGCACCAATAATTTAATAAACCCGGGGAAAGCCAGTTGGGATACCATTAACCATTTACTGGAATTATAATAAAGTAATGCATTTGGGCAGACATTTTACTTGAGGGTTTGAGGATACTTGTACTAAGTGGATTTGCTGCTTTGTTGAGATAAAAGTTATTTTAAAGCTACAAAAGGGTAAAAGAAACAATGAGAGATGTGATGAGAAATGTTCAGTTATTTGTCTTAGTGTTGATGCTGAGACGACACGTCAGTCTGATGCTCTCATTACTATTTTGTTTTGTTTTTTGAAACATTAAATCACTTGTTACTCATTTTTTAGTTTATATTGAATCATGGATACTTGGCTTTCTTTACATTGTGCATGTTTTGTCTGTCACAAAGTACACAATGGGTCAAACAACATTTCTTGTGTTACCTTTTCTGGACGTTGTGAACTCATGCTTTCCATGCTACCACACTACATTCATGTTTTGCTTGTAACATGCTTACACCTCTACTCCACAAAAGCTGGATCAAACTAATTTGGGGAATGTAAAATGTATCTTTGTTGGTTTGAACCATGTAACATGTTCTTAAGGTGCCTTCAATGACGGCTTTAAAAAAATCAGTTTCAAAATACTGTCACACTGCTTGACACTTCTATACATTAAATTCTGCAGTCCAAGTTCATTTTAAGATAAAAATGCTGCTATTTATTTTCTTGTTCTGTATTGGTTCTGTTTCCTCAGGAAAAATACTGGTCCTTTCTGTTCACTGAAGTCAAGTCTTGTTTGGAGTGATACTGCTATGGGTCACCATCTGGGATTCAAATACCCTTGGGAGATGCCAAAACCAGTCAGGCCAGCATTGGAGCCATCAGTCAATCAATTCCCCTTCCCCTACCCCTGTGAGCACAATAATGTAAGTGACTGTTCTGAGTGCTGAAGTTTTCATCCTGCAAGGAAATTGTCTACAATAAAAACAAATTGCGATTTTGAGACGGCAATACCACATTATATTGACGGCTAGTTGGGAAACGTATTTATTTGCATACGTCAGCAACCCAATTCAGTACAACAATGTTAATTTCAACATTAGAACCAATCACAGGCGGCAAAAGTTGAGATGGCAATACCACGAAATATTGACAGCTCGCGCATAGGCAAAACTATAAGATCACGATACTACATTGTATTATTGGAGCCTTGCTGGTCCTCACTTTGGTTGCAATTGATATTGTAAAATCTTAATTACTGCACCATAAGAATTGAGAATCTAACAAGAACCTCCTGCTTCGCTGCCTTGAAGAGTCCATATAGTTGAAAAGCTGATGTAGGGTGATGTGAGAATCTTTTTTCCCCATCTTATCGACAGTGAGGATAAGTTTCATTGTCACTCTGTGACTAAGCCAAACCTCCCTGACTACATCATTTCTTTCATTCATTGTTGCTAAAGTGTTCTTCAAATGTGGTTAACATGGTTGAAAATCTTATTGTTGTCTGCTCAAAGTACCATGTTGCGTTGTTTTAGGATTTGGATGCTTTGAGATGCGTGCAAAAACTGTACATGGTTTTGGTGAGTGAATGCCTTCTGGGTTCAGTTTGTTTAATTCACATGATCTTTGACATCCAGTATGATGATAAAAATAGCCATATTCGCAGTTTCCACCAGAAAGATATTGCATCTTGCTGATGGTACAGTATTCCTTGGATGACTGACTGGCTCAAAGTCTGTATTCTGCCTTCCTATGTAAAGTAAATGTGTGCACTAACCAGTGTTTATGTTTTTAGTGCCTTGTGTTTCATCAATGCAAAATGCTCTGTCAAGGCTTTGCTTACAGTAAGTTTAATAACAATTTTGTGAATTTAAAACCAAGTTAGGTTGCAACGTAGAAGCCAGTACGAAGTTTTCTTCAACATGGGAGCCCTTTCTGGCTACACAATCAATCTACTGACTCGCTCTTAACTCTGAATCCTGCTAACTATGTACAGTGAACATGTTTTCTAACCACTATCCATTTGCTTTCAGTTTCTTGTGTGTGATGACTGCAAAAACTTCTGTCATGGCTTTGGTAAGTTCTTAGTAATTATTTTGACTTTTAAAGTGCCCCTAATCCCAAAAAGTTTTTTCCCTAAAGTGAAACTTGGCACCTGTTTGAAATGCATTGCGGCAATTTTTTCCCTTTTCTAACAAATCCTGCCATTTTATAGGCTTTGAAAGTTGCGAAAATCCAAGCATCTTTTGTTCACGACCAAGTCAGAAGGGGAGTGGGTCTAATCCGGACTTGACGTCACAATCTACTTTGCATGCATGTTTACAAAGAGTTAATTTAATGTAAATCAGTTTGTGACTTCAACTCAGGAATAGACCCACTCCCCTTCTGACTCGGTCGTGAACAAAAGATGCTTGGATTTTTGCAACTTTCGAAGCCTATAAAATGGCAGGATTTGTTAGAAAAATGAAAAAATGGCTGCAATGCGTTTCGAACAGGTGCAAAGATTCATTTTAGCGAAAAAAATATTTTGGGGTTAGGGGCACTTTAAGAACGACAGGTTTAGTTGCCGGTGTGATGACAATTGTCCATATTCGCAGTTTCCACCAGAAAGATTTTGCATCTTGCTGATGGTACAAGTATCTTCCTTGGATGTCTGACTGGCCTTTTATATGTATATTCTGTTTTCGTTTAACCAGTTGACTACTCCTTGTCCTTTCCTTCCTGAGCAACAAAAGGGTATTTTGTCCTTTGCAAATCTCATTCTGTTTCTCCTCTCTTGGCAGTGATTCAGACCTACGCAAACCTGTGGCCGCTCTTTGTATCTGCATCAAAGAATACAGTTACAAAAAAATCAAAAAGTTGTTCAACTTGCATACTGTAAGAGAACTGTTGTTTTCGCTGCAAAGTTGACCGCACAAGCCAAGATTAAGGCCCCGTCCACACATATCCGATAAAAACGATCACTGAAAACGGGACTTACATGTAAGTTTGAATACTAAAAGTTCTTTTTTACAGAAAAAGCTTTATTAATAAAATTATTATATGTTAACACTATGTAAAGCACATCAGAAAAATTTTTAAACCCTTTAACTATAATATAAGAATCTGTGACAAAAATAAAATTAATATTTGACCCTTTTAAGAGTTTACGTTATTAAATGCTGGGATAAGGCATTTTAAATCTGTACGCATGCGTGGTTGGCTATATGCACCCTTGCGTCTTGTGTTGTATGCCGGGCAGTGCCTGGATGGTAAAAGGCTTTAAAGTCGATTAGTTGGATGAGAAATGCTCTCAAATAACGTCATGCATATGTCGCTACTTCTATTCAAGCCAAACTTAGCTAAACATTCACTATACGACAGACCATGACTCTCTTTCTGTGCCATAACTTAGATAGCTAGGTAGTGAGTGGGTGGTAAACCTGTAAACAATATTCGAGAACTGGCCAAATGGTTGTACAATAAAAGCGAAGTATGTCATCTGAGGGGATATCTGCCCTCTTCAGTAACACGAGAAAGTATATGCGCTTATTCACTTTCTTTATAGATTCGTAGATAATATGGTTGTTCCACTAAAGATTACTGGAGATCGTTAGTCATAAAATCTTAGCGTGATAAACTATTTCGAGTTCTTTCTCATTAACCACGAGATGTCTGAATGAGTGTTTCTGTCTCCTTGCATTTATCTGCATTCAGCTGAATGTTCTGCTTTCTAGACCAATCTTCCACATGAATGACAGCGGCTTGCGCATCACCTGTAGCACCTCGTGGATCATCTCAGCTACAGTGGTATTGTATTTTTCATGCTTAGACTGCGAACAGTCTTTCTTTTGCTCTAGAATCGTTGAAGCGAACGCGCATGTTTAAACATACAATGGCTGAAACTGCGGGTCGCAAATACCGTGGGCGTTGGTTAGAGTGAAAAACGCCCGCAGTTTCAGCCATTTTGAAGTGTTCGTGCAAAAGAGTCAGACTTCCAGGTCTGCACGTGAAACAACCCTAAGGTATCACGGCTGGCACGGCCCCCACTCCGAATAGCAGTCAGCTGAGTTTGACACGCTGGTTACGATGGACTTTTCAAAAACGTTCTCCAGAGTGGAACTTCGTGGTACACACAGTGACACTGTCACCGTGGTGGCAAATAGGCCCGCGGCGCGTGCATAAATCACGAAAATATACAGGTCTGTTCAAAGCGTGCTTAAATTTAAACAAACTAGCCCCAAAAATTGGCAAGAATTCGTCATGCTGATGAAAAACAAAGCAGCTTCTATTACCAAAACGATGGGATTACTTGGTGATGAATAACCTCGTCTGAAACGGGTAACACTGTGTCAAACAGAGGGGTCCTCGCGTTTTCGCAACCTGAACATTGTAGGTTGTTTGCATAAAAAAAGGTTACAAAGCGGGGAGGTCACGGGCACCCCAGGGAACCCCCCCCCCTAGCTACGCCCTTGGTACGCGAGCCAACTAAAATGGCGGCCCGAAGCCGTTGGGA
>OX421452.1:4670453-4677953 GCA_949126865.1 Montipora capitata | reverse complement strand
GACTGAATAATCGCGAAAGACTTACGATAGAGCCAAGTTATATTTTGAGGTGACGTTTTCGTCGACCGTCGCCGTCGTAGATCTTAAATTCCCTATTAGTGTCTTTGTTTAAACTCCCTAATATTATGCCGAACGGTCTTCGGTCTGCAGTATCTTAATGCGAAAAGCCGTATCATCCTGGCGGTGGCAGCCAGGGACAGCTGTTTTGCGTTATCAGACCAAGGAGACCAAAAATTGCATAACCTGATCAGACTTATCCTGGAACTTTATGCTGCGCACGCATTTATTCGCTCACTCTTAACTAATCTTTCCCTACCCGGGAAAATACTGCTTAACTTTTCAGCCTGAGTGGAATTTTCATTTTCAATTCTCATGACCATTTTTAAGGAACCTTACGTAATGATGGTAAATTTTTACCGAAACGGAAGAGTTGTGACCTGTGCCGGAAGAAGCAAAGTACAGCCTTTTTTTTTCGCATATCGTAACAGGAAACATTAGGAATTATCAATGAAAATATTAAGCAATTTGCATTTTGATTTTTTTAGTTAATGTGCAATACTCTCAAGAGCTGCAGGATTTTGTTTGGTCAAACAAATGCCCAATACCCAACTATGCGACAAATTCAGCGCCGCTTTGTTTGCGGTTAAGATTTTTGGTCTCTTGTGGAAATTAAATATTGTTTGTTTAGTTTAGTAAAAGGGATACACCCATCTGAGGTGAAATATCTGTATTGCGGCCCGTTTGTGGAGTAAGTGGATAAAAAGTTTTAAAACGTGAAAGCTGGCTGGCTTTTGCCCGCGGATGTAAAAACTTGGCTACAAGTATGTTAAATGTATGCTCTCCTAATAAACTTATACATTTATCGCGGGCTTTGGGTCCCAAAATCAACACTTGTGGTTTCCTTTTGACCTTTTAAATATGATGAACTTCCACTTCACCTAAAACAATTTCATTCCAGGACTAGTATTATTCAACAAGTACTCATTGGTGAAAAAAGATTTCTAATTTCTCGTACTTAAATACAATTATATGAGATAATATGTTTAAAAGAGAAGCTGGCTAATCTACAGTGAATGTATAGGAAATAAAAATGTTCAATGCCCGGAAGAGTCAGTTGATGTTCGTGTAACGGTGGAAACGCCACAAGCCAAGATTGCTCGTGATGCATTTATTAGTTCCTTCTCGTGTTTTAAAGAGTCAATATTCCAAATTACCCTCTGAATGGTTGTGAATTTTTCTGAATTTCGATAATTTCATTTCTGCACACACACCCCGCGAAAACATTCCCGCAAAAATGTTTTTGTAGTTTCCGTTGCTCCCCGCGATTCCTATTATTATGCGATTGTTGTTAAATCCAGATCTTGACAGAAAATGAGCTATAGATTAACTTGCTGGTGTGGAACAGATCTCACAGTGTTGCGGCTGGGTTTTTACTCCACGAAATTCCAGATCCAACGAAAATAAAATCAAAGCGGTCATAAAATCTATATAATTCGATATATCACACGTTTATCCCTCGAATGAAATTCAAAGTCAAACTATCTGACTCCACCCAATCCACTTCCACACGCGGGATAACCCGAAATCATCTTGCATTGTAGTCGTTTTGTGTCCCGCGATTAGACATGAAAGCCAGTAACTGACTCGTCCTTATGGCTCGTGCGAAGTGATGAGCCATGGATTTGGTTGTGTTATATAATAACTTCCGTTCATTTAAATGGTTTATTTCAGTAACTTAAGCGATGAACACTTGAACCATCGTACGATTACATTTATCAGGAAAGCTCAAAGTTAATTTAATTAAAACACAAATTTCGTGCTCTTTTTAACAAGTTCAACTTTGGTATAGTTCTTATGTCTTTTTAAAAAAACGACGTCTTAATTGTGAATCAACTGTTCTAGCCTCAAGGGTCAAGCCGGTTCGATTTCGGATTGGGAAAAATACGGTCGAATTTCATGGAATATTTCGTCTTTGGCGTTCGAGAATAAACTCCTGATGGACTTTGAACATTAACTCTAATGGTGTTTCAAAAAAGGCGCTAAAAATTTCAATCACAGCAAATTGTTACAGATGTTAAAATTATCCAGAATAATTGTCAGAGAGTGCTATATTTTCTATTGACTATATTCTTGGAATTTGTAATCGTGGTGTTTCCGTGTGCATTTTATAATATATATGTGCATGTCTTCAAAGTTTAACCATTTGTTATCTTGAAATCTTAATAAAATATGATTTGTCTGGCGAAAACGATTAACTAAATGAGTAGAGTAAATACAAAGGAAAGGATCTAGTGTAGCCAGTAAACATACTAAGGAGCGGGTTAATTCCACAAAGTTAGCTTTTGGGAAACTTTTTCAGACAGTGAGCATCAATGAACATCCACGCTCTTGTTCCAATCCAGTCACGATTTCAAGAAATAAAGGGAACTAGCGAACTATTGTAAATCGACAATAATTTGTGGAACAGAAATCGGGAACAAATTATATCTTTTGATGATTTAAATGATTCCTTGAAAAACGTTTGACTGCTTCCTTGCTATTTGTTTGTGAGCTACTCGCTCTAAAGCACTCTTAAGGAACAAAGTAAGTTTTACCTATCAGGTAATATATTTGGTATTATTTATTCCCCGCAGTCACATCGCAAGTTTATTTGCAAGACCGACGACTTCCCTTTTATTGCTGTTCCCTCGGAATCTTTGAAAGTATTCTGGCCATCAGTCTCCTGCTGAGGAAAATGGAAAAGATCTGTTTTATGTCAGCTAGTAAAAACATCCCATTCCCCGAGAATAATCCACGCGATTTGACCAGGGCATCATAGGTGCTAATTTAACGTCTAGGCTGTTTCCTTCTGGAAAGTTCTTATAAACGATATTTAAACTGAAAATTATATCATGTGTGTGTGTGTGTGTTGTGTGCATTAATTAACTAATCCCCAGCTTTTTCATTTCTTTCTGCCAAATGGATCAGGACATTGAAGCTGCATGGACATTTTCTTTTTCAAATAAACTTGTAGGCTCGAGTATGAAAATTCAAGCATTTTATCGTTTTTCTTAGCTGGGTTCGACAAGGCCCAGTCATTCTGACATTTCGGGGTCTCAGTGATAAAATCATTTGTCAACTTGAGCAGAACTTAGTGCGTTGTGTGGATGATGTTTCCGATCATTTGGTGCCTCTTAAAAACATTGGAACTGGATGGTTTCCAAGTGCAGTGCAGTTTTTCTTTGAAGCGTTGGGATGTACGAGTTATAGAAATTACTGACACAGCACAAACGCTTCTAGCATCGAGTCATACTAAGTACGGCACAGTAATTTGGCCTAAATTCCATAAGGTCAGTGCTACACGAGAAAACCAGGGAGTAACTGTACTTTCAGGGGCATTCTATAAAGAGCAAGGGATATAATAATACACGCAGGCTATTTGCTCTTTGCTAGTAGAAGGGTTTGTTTTGTCGAGCACATTTGAAGGTTTGTTTACAAACATGCAGTACGTGCCGGCAAGAGGGTTCGGGTCATAATATTTAACGCCTACACAATCGCGCAGCTCATCGTTCAGATAATGCCGGAGTAGGCGACTTAATCCAAGAGTTGTTTTCAGCTTTGCAAAAGGAAATATCAAAAAAGTTTTTTTTACCAAAACAAAGCCTGGAAAGTAATCCCTAAAGACAATTTACCGGAAGTCCACCCCCGTTTGTTTCTTTCCAATGTACCTGGAGGACGTCAATGGAAGGCACGTTCTGAGGAAACTAAGCAAACATAACCACCATCATCAGCGCCCAACAATTTCCTTGTTTGAAAATTCTTTGGTTAAGATGCTCCACTGTAACTATAAACCACTAGGAACGTTTTTGGCATCATTCAAGTGATTGGCTACATTGTACGTTGTATCTTTCTCTCAGATAAAAGGGAGAAAAATAAAAGTACGATTATGTGCAATGACAACACGCTATCCAGGAAAGTGGTTTAAATATGGAAGGTTGCGACAAGAGGATTGACCTCAACGGGTTAGAGTAAATCTTTATGATACGAGCCCCCAAAGAGAAGAAAAACTCAGTGTACGCACGCAGACTGATGTGCGTTTATACATTTCCAAATTGTAAATAAATTTTCCCTTGAAAATGGCAGAGCAATGTCCTAAAAGCTGTTCTTTTAGTTCCCAAGCTGTGAGCTTATGTGCCCCTCAGGCCGCTAATAACGCCCGTTCGGACACGATACGATCATTTATAAAAAGGCAGACTCGGTGTATAAGGTTTCGGAAGTTAAGTAATTACTAAATTAGCGCTAACAAATGTTTGGAGAATACACAGCGCGACTGGTGACATTTCACACGCTGCAGGGATCAAAAATTATCTTGCACAACTGAGTTCTCGTCATTTTTCTTTGGTGTAGCTTTATCTTATCACTGTTGATTCACCATCTGCTTGTCAATCTATCGATGAATTTTACTCTGCATGTACAAGATACCGATAACTTTGCGATACCTAACGCATTTCCATCGATCTGTGTAGGATTATATTCCCGTCTGGTGCCGGTCTGACCTTTCGTGTTCCTTTCAACATCGTTTTGTGGAACCTTTCGATGTCGCGTAATGCGAATGCCAACATCCTTTGAAGCCTACGATGTCCCTTATTTCATCAAAATCTCACTTGAGCACCTTAAACACATTCTTTTTGTTATTTTATGCTTGCATGATCCTTTTGTTATTTCGTGACTCGGTTTCACAAGAGCATGTCACCATTGAAAGCTGGGAAAGGCAGCCTTCATTAACAGCTCCCATGTTGCGACGAGGCAGGCGAACTTTCAAGAAATCCAGAGGCCTTGCTGCCTTTGACACATGAGCTGTCACATAAGTTATCTTAATGGAAAGTCAAATTATTGGCGTATTTACTTTCCAAACGTCGAGACATGCGAAAGTTTTGAACTCAAATATAATTAAGCGAGTCCGTTTCGTTCCTTGTACCACCTAGCTCACCCTTTCCTGTTATTTTCCTGTTTTTTATTTCGCTCCGTATGCTAATTTCCCGCACGCCCGTCTCTTTTTCATTTTCGTGGTCCTACGCAAAAAATCTGCCCATACAAAATGTTCTGCTTTCGATCGAGCTATTTAGATTTCGCATTCCATTTTGAAACAGTAAAATATCAGCCAAACATGATACTGTAAGTGGATCAGTCGTTTGAGCGACGCATTTGATAGTTGTCGTGCGAGCGAAAACTTACGCGAGCCTTTTCTTTCAACAAGTTGATAGTAAACACGAATCATCACTGACATGTCAAACGCGCACGGATTTCTTCACAAAGAGCGAAACCCACTTTGCTGTCCCTCGAGACAAAAAGGAAATGAACTATTGGGAATGAAATTTTCTCTAGGCGTAAGCGTTACACACCATATGCCACATGACTTTCGGCCAATAACGGAGTTTTGGTTAATGGTTATCAACACACCTACGTATCAGGGGTGTTATGCTTCCCAAAGCCACTACATGATTGGTTGCGGTTATGGAGCCGACCAATGACAGAACAATGTAACAAAATACACCGTCTCGCTTCATTGGCCAGAATATTATTATATCTCTGTTTTGAACAACCATACGCCAATATACGAATTGGCACGAAGTTCGATTTTTTCGCTTCGGGGAAGTTGCGGTACTAAAATGACAGAGGAAACGAACGCTGAAATCACTAAACCTGACCAGACTCAACCGAAGAACATGGATTTGAGCAGCGCGATAGCAACTGCAGTGAACCATGTTTTGGATGGCTATGATTGGTCTCTGATTCCATTGCCTGTGCGAGTGAACGGCGGACATAAACACAAACCTCACGTTAAAAGACCAATGAATGCCTTTATGGTTTGGGCACAAGCTGCTCGGAGGAAGCTAGCCGATCAATATCCACATCTTCACAATGCAGAACTGAGCAAGACGCTAGGAAAACTGTGGAAAATGCTCAAGGATGCTGAGAAGAAACCCTTTATTGAGGAAGCTGAGCGGCTTAGATTGAAGCACAAAAGAGAGCACCCTGATTATAAATATCAACCCCGGCGAAAGAAGCAAAAAGGCAACGGAGGGGCAGACCAACCAGAGGCAACTATTTCGGCTGATGATCTCTTGAAAGTGCTCAAAGGCGATCCACAGGTGGTTGCAAAATCAGCGAGCCGCGATAGCAGCTGTGCGAGTCCTGACAGCAGTTTGAGCGAGGAGGCAAGCAGCCCTGAGTCGAGCAGCCCGGCTACGTCGCCTCCTACCACTCCGCTGCCTGCAGTTAAGGTTGAGGGGGGATCGAAATGCTCCGAGGCGAACTTACAAGATTCCGAGATCCAAGTACAGCCCTCTCCCACATTTCCACTTAAGAAATCTGAATGTGGCAGTGTTGCCACTTCTACCAACAGTGGCAGCAACGGTGCGATCGATTTTCACGTCGAAATGGGCGACCTGACAACAGATCTTATGGTAGATACGACCGAGTTTGATCAGTACTTGCACTCATACACACAGCCAATGCAGATACCCTCGCCTCCATCTGTCACCTATTCCTCGCACGGAGGCTATACACAGACTACTCACGGTGCTTCAAGGTTTGCATCGAACAGTAACCCCGTCACATCCAGTTACACGGAGTTTATGGAGCAGCTACAAAAGCTGCCGTCTTCTTATCCACCGAACCAAGTTGCTCCTTCAGCACTTCACCAAAGAAACCAACCAGAAAATGGTGCCTATCCATTCTCTTTTAGCGACCCAGCCGAAGTAGCTAATGGTAGCAGTTCGCGATCCTTTACAATCTCCAGCGTTCCCCCCATTGCTATTCCTGCGTCTTCGCCAGCGACCGGAGTGCAGAATCCTCAGAGCTCTCCATCAAGATTACACACTCTCATGTGGAAGTAAGTTATTTACTACGATCACGAACATTTTAGAAACTTTAGCTCCTATGGAGCTCGAATTTTAAATTGTTGCTTTAGCAGCATTACGCTTTCAAGGGGAATACAAAACTTTATATCTTGTTTCTGATTTTAACAGAAAGTTGACATTCAACGCGATACACTTCATAGCAGTTATGTTGCTTGTCAAAAATTTCATGTTCTGCCGCTCGAGTCAAATTTCATGCTGAATATTATTGCACAAAGCACGAAAAAAGTAACACTCATCCTCTTGAAGCCATATCTTTTAATTTTTCGAGTGACTCGCTTTTTTAAAGTTCAACAATTTTGAAGTTCAGGACAAAAATATTTACAGATGTTGCTTCTTGCGAAATAGTTAAGTTAACAATATAAATAGAAACGAGATCCTAGGTACTCCTGCAATTGTTGCCGTTTAGCATTTATGTGCTGGCTTGCCAAAGGAAACTGTGATTTATCACCCTTAGATCGTCATGTAAATAATTAATGAATAGAGATGA
Source organism: Montipora capitata (assembly GCA_949126865.1). Classification (NCBI taxonomy): domain Eukaryota; kingdom Metazoa; phylum Cnidaria; class Anthozoa; order Scleractinia; family Acroporidae; genus Montipora; species Montipora capitata. The sequence goes on along the minus strand of OX421452.1, from coordinate 4,670,564 downwards.
TAACTTTTGTAAACTCCTTTTGGCTTTAAAAGTAAAGGATTTATTGCTTCAATTTTGCTTCGAATCGAATTTTTGTAACGTGGCGTTTATATTTGTGGCTAAATAAAACTA
>OX421452.1:4652953-4665453 GCA_949126865.1 Montipora capitata | reverse complement strand
ACAAAATTACCTAAAGTAGCGTGACCTAGCCCCTTTAAGAAATCCTGTAATGTTTTTTCAAAAGGCAAAAAAGACAGCATTCATTCTGTCAACTTAATATTTTTTCCATTTTAAAAATTGACGGAAAAGGAAGACCTCATTAAGTTCACGCACGATCTGCAATAGTTCGACCGAGAAGAATCGAGAACTCGTGTATTAACAATGTTGTTTGATGATGGACTGTTTTTTTAAGCGAATAAATCCAGTTCATATTTAACAAGAATACCTTGATACTAAAAATGTCTGAAGGCATATTGCTGGATTCCGTCAAGTTAATATATTTATTTGTCTCGATAAATTAATTGGATGGATTGCTGAGCAGTTTGATAATTTTTTTTGGTGGGCGTTCTCGGTTTGTTTTTGGACCCAAATAAATTTGTAAGCCGTAGGAAAGAAGTGCGTCCTTACAGTCTGCTTAGTAGCCAGATTATATTTTCAGCTTGGTAAATTTCGCTGGGAGGATATCACAGAAAATTCAAACACGCGCTTTAAAGCTTTTGACACCGTTTTCACTCAAGATTGAATTTTTTTGGTATTTAAGTGGCAAAAGTGCTTCTGAAAATCTTAAAGTTCGATCCGGGATTAAGGTGAGAGCTTTTATCGCATTCCTAGCACTTGTGTTTCTTGAATAAGCTATAATAAAATGGCATTTCCTGACGCCTTTGTCACTTCAAAAGATGCGATGCAATTCCAGGGGATTTGCCGGTAAACCATATCGCGAGTGCTTTGCATTTTTGCATAACTTTTGTTCCTCACCCCTCTTGACTTTTCTGAGAATTAATCCATTTCCTTTCTATTAGCAGAAATTTATAGAATCTAAATTAGCTTTCAACTGATCAACATAAATGCCAAATATCAAATTTACATTTAAACCTTAAACAAAAAATATGCCCAAGAAGTTGACCTTCGATATTCTATCTGAGTTTTCCTTAGAATGAAACCCTATAGTTTGGGAGGTACCTCGCTGTGGGCGGTGAAAAAAAAAATGCATGCTCTAAGTTCAGACCAGCAATTGGGGAGTAAAGGCTGCAAGCGATGGGTTTATCTGTTGCTCTTAGAGGACTTTTTTCCAATCTTCAAAAGGTAACCAGGAAACGCTTTTCCTCCTTATGTCACAGTTTCCAACGGGATTGTAATTATTTTGCAGTATTGGTCAACGACTAAGTCCCGTTCGCCTAGTGCTACTATGACTAAAACTTTTTTTTTAAAATTTTACTTGGATTTCAAAACAATGTTAACTAAACAGTAAGTGACCCAAGTTTTAAGCCTTGATTAAAAAGGCACCTGCTTATTTTAACCGGAATTTTCCTATTTAAGTGTCCGCTGTCCGCCATTACTAACTTCAAAATTTTGAGAGAGCTGGGGCCCGTTTCTCGAAAGTCCCGAAACTTTACGGGCCATTTTCGGGTGTCACAATTCCCTTTGTATCTCAAGAACGGAGAGGATTTAAGTTGTCAAACTTTACGGACATGTTTCTTTTAGTTAGCTTGAAAACATGTTAAAAGATCGGCCTTCCAAAATAAGCGGTTGGCAGTTTCACAAGTGGCTTTTCGGACCCGAAAAGTTTTCGGGACTTTCGAGAAACGGGCCCCTGGATCGAGGAGAAAGTGACGTCAAAGACTCAATAGATCGTTTTCACGTGACGTCATCATTTTCTAAAATCCAAAACTAAAGAGCCACGAAAGTTTTTATCCTCATCAGGCATAAGAGGCGGTAAATTTGTATCCATTTGCAATTTTAAAGCTCAATAGCGTGCTTCGTTTGGAAACCAGAGCATTTTGAATTTCTGAGTTGTAGCGGTGCGTGACACGAGGCGACGATCGAGTTTATTGAGAAATATATATTTATCTCATGGTTTTGAGCCTTTTTAGAATTTAAAGCATTAGGAAAAGTGCTTAGGTAAATAGCTGTCTGTTCAGTACAGATGATCACTCGCCTAGATAGCCAAAGTAAGTAACAGATGTTGACGCTATTTTCCGGCCGCCATATTGGTGCACCACAGATGTGCACCAACATGGCGTTTTCATACTGGGCTCTGTAAATTTCTGCGAAACATTTCGACGAATATCTGAAGTTTGGGGAAACGCACAGGCCTAAAACTTGGAGAAGTGTCTTCTTCATTTATCTTCTACAACATCACGAATTCTTGACTTTTTCCACTGGATGGTTTTCGATTTATTTTTTTTTTGCTTGACAGTGAAAACGATCTATAGTTTAAGAATGCAATGCGTGTGTACCCGGCTGAATTAATATGCAGCACGACAGTTTCGGGCTTTCAGACTTTTTAACTCGTGTTTTGCATATATAATAAGCTGCGTTTATACGCTGTAATTGTAAGCAAGTGAGTAAATGACGTCCCTTTTCCCAAGATCCAACTCTCTGAGGTCAAATCGGTCATTTTGGAACGGGAGTATTGGCGGACCTTGTAGTCAAAAACTTACACTCAAAGTAAACAACCTTTGGATAAAAATCAAAGCTCAAAATTTTGCCAGTCAAGTGTTAAGCAATCTCACTTTCAAAACCTGAAGAAAAAGGGAAGTGATTTATTGATCATAGTAGCACTTAAAACATAGCTGGATTGCGAGGTCTTGAAAGTTATTTTGGTGGGAAGGCGTACCCCTCCCTACAATTGCAATAACCATCGCCTCATTTGAACCAGAGCGTTCCCTCTTAATAAGTTCAAGTCCCTCCTGCCTTGCTGAAGGGAAAGAAAACTATACATAATACCGGAAATGCTAGGTTGGCACAAATTGACGTTGGTTGAAACAAATTTACCAGAAATCAAATTTAACCTGCGACACATGCAGTTCTTCCAAGACAGCTGTTTTCGTTTACAGCGGTAGTAGCATTTTGTTGAACATACACATTTCTTGGATGTAGGTTGTGTTTTGTGGGCCTTCATTAGTTAACAGAATTCATCTAACGAAAGGTAAGTTTCAGACAAAAATGGACACAAAGAACGATACAAAAGAAGCAATGGACCCTAACTCTGAAAACAATGGAGCTGCGTCCTAAAGGGATCCAATGAAATTAGAGGTTGTAAAGAGCTGCGTCCTATCTCAAAATTTAAGCCATCCAAAGAGTAAAATTTGATACACTGGGGAACACTACCTGAAATTTAGTTTGTGCCTCCTTGTTTCGGGACGGTAAGGAACAGTAGACTTTCTTAGTACCCCTAAGACGCCTGATCGCAAGTTAGATAAAAACTTCCCAAAAACTGTCTAAAATGCTTGGTTGTCTAGTTCCCGATCTAAGTCAAGAGTCGATTACTCCGCACTGCTATTGATTCGAAAACGAACGCCAAGCTGCTCTAGTCTAGCGAAAAGAATAAAAGAAAAAGAATGTCAATAACAACCGAGCAGAACTAAAATTAAAAATTCTATTGTGGTAACTGTTTGATTGTCGTATATATGTTTATATTTTAAAAAGAGGATTCGTGACTTTCAAAGAAATAAAAACTATGTAAATGACCTTTCAGTGCTAATAGGGAACATGATGCGGTCTATATCTTGTTCATTTTGGCGACAGGAGAATTCAGACATCATAGAAAAGTAAAACAAGAACATTCGCTAGTTTCCTAGTTGTTTTTAATCTGTTTTCAAGGTGTGATTGCCTCCTAAACAAGAAATAATTGCGTGACTGTTTTTTGGCACAGATGAGCAACAGATAACTGGCGTCACGCAAACCTCGTCACGACGTATAAGCCGCACAGTATCACTGATCATCATCATCATCATCTTCAAGTGCCATCTACTAGAAGTAGGTCGGCGATCTTCCGCTCTTCTTATAACACGCTAAAATTGTCACGTATAATTAACAAATCGAAAGTGATTCAGCGTTGTCTGTACTCTTATCTACAACGATATTCGTCATCACAGTGGTCAAAATGTTGTACGCCTCGTGAGTCCACAACAAATTTTAAAACCTCTCTGATGACGAATATCGTTGTCCATAAGAGTACAGACAACGCTGCACCACTTTCGATTTGTTTTTTACCACAATATTCACCGCCAAAGAAGTTTTCATTTCAGAGCGTGACCAAAATCATTACACGACGAAAGAGCAAAGCGTTGTCCATAACTTTCTCGCAATATGATTGGTTTTTTTCCAAAATGATCGTTCCTGATTGGCTATTGCATTGCGTGACAAATTGACGCGAGCATGACGCGAGCAACGTTGTCTAAACTCTTATCGAAAACGGCAAATTAGCCAATCAGATTGCGAGATTACAAGCAATTGTGGTAAAAAAAAATTTATTGACCTACTTAACACTGAAAAACTGGGAAATTACTGTTACGAAAGGTTTAATAAATGGACCTCTGACAGAAATTAGTATTTTTGGCTACGTCAATCTCGCCACAAAATCGAGTACCTCGAAGATCCTTTCACTTGTTTTGGACGATTTTCACCTTGAGACTCAAACGTTGGAGTCACGTTGTATAACGTAGTAAAAAGCATTACAACAGAGGATTGCTTAGTAACCTTCAACGGAAGGGTCATGTGACAGACTTTCTAGGTCACACAAACTTTGTAACGAAACGTTTGGAACAGCTTTGATTAAAAAATTCTCTCATCCGGATTTTCCTTTTAATCTTTGAATTAGAGAACCCTTTTTCGAGGAGAGAGGTCTTTTTATCCATTTTCTCTTTTCTTTTTAAAATATAATTTACGCCAGGTATATATCACACAATTATGTTCGTTCACATGTGCATTACGAATGCCAAAGAACGTAAGCGAGAATCCACAAAATTAAACGAAAGAAAATCCAAGAAATAACTCGCTAACAAATCAAAAAAGCATGTTATGAGGCACCTTTTAAAAGAATGATGTAAGACTCTATGCCCGGGTTGCTCCAAGCACCAGCGTTAAATACCCTGGAATCCTTGATAGCTCTTAACCAACGGTTAGCGCTAACCAGGCTTCGAGTAACCGGCCCTATGTTTCTATCTCCGCTGGAAGATTGTTTTCGGTTTAAGAGCTGCTGAATGAAAGGCTCGGTCACCTTAAAAAGCGACACGTATTCTTGTGTACATGAAATGTAGGAACTTTCTTGTGATACCTCAATCTGTCGTGTTGTTTGTTGTTGATTGAAAAGGTTAGGGAAAAGTTTATCGTTAGAGGCGTAGTCTGTCAGTCTTACTAGCTATATTTGATGTGAAATTTTTGTACAAAGAAAATATCAAATGACATCTTAGCATAAGACGTAATAATAATAATAATAATAATAATAATAATAATAATAATAATAATAATAATAATAATAATAATAATAATAATAATAATAATAATAATCATAGTAATAATAATCATCATAGTAATAATAATCATCATCATCCAAGCACAATAGGGCTCACTAGCTATGTAGCCGGGATTGGAGTTGAGACTGCTGTCCGCAGCAAGGAAAGGAATGAATACCCCGAAGGAGAGTTGTGATGAGTTTAAGAAGAGACGGACAGAGGAACAGATCAAGGAGGTGACAGAGAAGAGATTCAATGTACAGTTTCTGAGAGAGATGAAATAAACAGCGAGTGAGAAAAAAATGGAATTGGCTTCAGAAGTACCATCTAAGGAAGCAGACCGAAGGTCTTCTATTGGCAGCACAGAATCAATCTCTGAGAACAAAGGTGATCAAGGCAAAATTGACAAGACACCGGAGGATTCACTTTGCAGATCATGCAAAAAGAGTGATAAAAATCATGAAACTGTCAACCACCTTCGGAGCGAATGTCCCAAATTAGGAGTCTGAATACAAGGGCCGACATGATAATGTTGCAAAAAAAATACACTGGGATCTCTTCAAACGGGTCAACATAGAGTGCGGAGAAAAGTAGTTCGAGAATAGGTCGGAATCAGATGTTGAGCATGAGAACGCGAAGATCCTATGGGACTTCACAATTCAGAGGGACAAAAGGCTCCCACACAATAGACCAGTTATTGTAGTGGTCGATGAGAAGAAGAGAGAGTGTCAGATAATTGACATTGCTTGCATCCTGCTGAAAGAGGAAGAAAAAACCAACAAGTATCGAGACCTCGGGGGTCGGGGGTGCAGGGATGGCGCAGTGGTGAGAGCACTCGCCTCCCACCAATGTGGCTCGGGTTCGATTCCAAGACTCGGCGTCACCGATGGGTTTTTCTCCGGGTACTCCGGTTTTCCCCTCTCCTTAAAAACCAAAATTTGATTTGATTTGCGTTAACTTGTTAAATTCAATTACAGTGTCCCCGATTAGTGCTCTACAGCGCTAGAAGATTAGACACTTAAATACAGTTTCTTTCCTTTCCTTTCCTTTACCTTGCAGTGGAGGTGAAGGCCTTGTGGAAAATGAAGAAAGTGACTGTCACTCCGGTTGTAATAGGAGCGTTGGGTAGCATAACGGAGAATTTCGAGGGCTATATGAAGAAGATTATTGTGGGCTTTGGGCCATTCATGGTGCAGAAGACAGTCTTGCTAGGGTCGGCAAGAATACTAAGAAGAGTCCTGGAGTGCTGAGACTGCTTGTTGCAGTCAGACAGGGACTCATGAGTGATTGTAGACCGTGGATGGAAACAAATAATAATAATAATAATAATAATAATAATAATAATAATAATAATAATAATAATAATAGTAATGATTTATTAACAGTATTTCCACCAGGTGGCTCTTCATCTGTTAATTATTTAATTACAATTAAAATAAACTAATAAGTTATATTAATGAATCACAGTAGACAGAGCGATTTTCAATTGAGTGTCGAATGAAATTAGCGAATTGCTTTGGTTTTGCATTACTTCACTCAGTGATTGGTTTAAAGTTCTCGCGTCACTTTTTCAACCAATCTGAACCAAAACCAATCGTGGCTCGCGCGTGCACATTTTCCCGCGCTTTGTGTCGACTACGTGTAATTACTTCGAGTTTTAATTGGTTTACTGGATTGTCTCCGTACAATCAAAAACCTGCTTTACGTTGTAATAGTTTCGTTGTCTCTTTAGACTAGGTCAGCACAGTTTCTTAAGGAAAGTAGCAGGCTGTTAAATAAACTGAATAAAGGGGTTAGTTTCTAAAGAAGCTGTGGTGCTACGTCGGTGGGGAAGTAGTACACAAACATTTGGTTTTATCAACGGAGTTGATAATGTAAATTGACCACCGTATAGGGATTCTAAAAGCTGACGTTTCGAGCGTTAGCCCTTCGTCAGAGAGAATCGAGGAATTATGGGTTGTGTGTAGTTTTTATCATGAGTAGAGTATGAATTACGCTATTGGTGGTAACATGGCAATGTGAAAAGTTCGTTAATGTGGGGATTAAGGGTGCCGATTTGGAAGAGGAATTTTTGTTCCAGATTCTTGCGGCTTTCCGTCGTACCTAGATGTAGGGAAAAGCCGCAGATAGCCATGTGTTGTTTGGAGTGGTTAGGGAGATTAAAATGACGAACGACTGGCTTAGGTGCATCTTTGTCATTCTTCTCAACATCGCGAAGGTGTTCGCGGAATCGGTCGCCTAGTTTTCTAACTGTCTCGCCAATGTATTATTTATTATAACGTAACGTACAGGTTACGCAATAAATGTTAAATAAACTAGCAGCTTCATCTCGAAACGTGTTGGCAGTCATCGATCTCTGGAGCTGCATACCCTTGCTGAAGCGAAAGTTTCGCTTATTTGCATACATATCCAGTCTTAAATAATTTGGCCAGTCCGAGTTGTGTAAACTCTTGTGTGTACTCTTAAGAATATGCCATTGCCCTTGTTCAGTCACTGATAACCAATTCAATTTCAAGATATCAAGAGTTGTTGCATATTCACCACTGCCAAAGTTTGCAGTTGTCTTTTGTACTTTATGAAATCATGCTGTTAAATATTCCGGGAGCGAATGATAAAGAATGTCATTATAATATAACTTCGATAAGATAAGTGCTTGAGGAAGGCTTTTCCTAATGTGGAAAGGCAACAGATTGTTGATCTTGCGAAGAGTTGCTAGTGTAGCGTAAAATGAGATACTAATGTACTTCACGTTGTCGTCCCGTTTTAGATGTTGATTAATAAATGTACGTTCCCAAAAGTTTAGTTCTAGGGACACGTTCAATATTATCATCATTTGGAGTGATCTGCATGTTTAAATCTTCTAGGGCATGGGCAGACGAGATTTGTTTTGTAGACTGGACCATCATTTTGCTTTTTGAATGATTAATAGCTAAATTTGCATTGTTTGACCACTCCTAGGTTTTGTTTATATCACATTTACAACTTTCGAAGTTTAATGATTTGGGATGACTATATAATTATCACCTAAACAAGAAATGTCAAAATAAAAAAAAGATGAGGAAGGCGACTCAAACGTTTGTGCGTTTTGGCTGGGCGATAGTTCAATTACACCTTCTTCATTTATGAACCATTGTTATTTCAATATATCTCCGACTTTGGTATAAAAGGGTTTATTTATCATATGCTTTTCCATCCAGACAACTTTTGACAACTTTTAGTCATTTATGCGTCCATGTTTATGCTCATTCGAAGATTGATCTTCACCATGAAAATACAAAATCTATTGCGCAGGGCTGTCGAGGTCTCTCCTCCCGACTTAACCCTTGCGAAATGCGTCACTCTTACTTACTTTTTCTCTTTTAGGAACAAAAGGGAAGGTTTAAAAAACAGGTTTTCCTTAAAGGAGGAGGCTCCTATTCAGCGGTAAGAAGTAATCGGTGAAATAGTATTCGCACCTGACATTTCTTACTCGGAAAATAAAATATTTTTCTTACAACTGGAAAAACCAACAAAGGAGGTCAGGAGAAGTCAATGTTCGAAAGAAATTTCTCTTTCAAAAAAAAGGTCCATTAATGAACAAAATCGGATCGGAGCTTATCGACGAAATGAAAGCAGGAGTAAAGACACTACAGGTGTCCTTCTTTGGCAAATTATCACGACCTCTTAGCAAGAAACTTTTCTACAAAGTAATCAATCATATTCGATTTCTGCCTTCACCCTAAACATAAAAGTGTTTTTTGATGAAATGACATCTCAAAGGTTAAAACTGACATTTTATTCTCTATAACGAGGTCAAGAAGAGATTTTCTGTTTTCTGAACTTACCGGCAAATAACTTTTATCAAGCGATTTTCATGACAGTTAATAGACTATCCAACAGCTAGATTGGACAACATCTATTTTATTTGGCACCCTGAAAACTGGATGTCTTTCTCTTAAAAGATTGTTGACTTTTTAAGAATGCTGCTTTAGAATGAACACTTTCTCAAATTGATGAGTCGTTCTCTGTTTTTTCCGTGTTTTGCTGGCGGTCTTTTCAGTTGTGGGTGGAAATCCGCTAATAATGTCAATGCAATGTCATGCTTCGTTGACCTCGAATGATGTGCCTTTATCGTTGAAAGTAACCTGGCTGTAAAAGTTTATAACGCAGCCAATCAATTTAGACTGATGACCCTTGAAACAAAAAAAAAAACGTGTGATGGAAACAAATACGCTTTCACTTGTCTATCGTGTGTCGATGTGAGGTTTTTATGGCTGACAACACAGTCAAGTGTTTTCATTCCGCAGTCGGTGCTTTCTTCTTCGTCGTCAAACCTTCGCTTTTCGTTGTTGTCAAAGGTGAACTTTTCGTCAATCGCAACGTTTGTTAACTTAGTTCCTTGGAATTTCAAGAAGTTATAGGGCTTTGTTCTTCAGCTAGTGGCGCATACAGAAATGAAATGATTCTTTGAATTCTTAATGTCTTAGTCATTGCCATCAATTAAAAAAAATGAACAAAATTTCATAAGAAAATAACTCCTTGGAAATGTTTTAAAAAATTCAAATGAGACAGGGACATAGTTTAAATGGAGATGTTGTTCGTATTTGATATTAATTTTAAGATATTTCTGAGTGTCTTTTCTGAGTGATCTTCTATGTCGATTTCAGCAACTTTACGATATATAGGAAGAATCTGATATTTTTGTATTTTGTCTGGAAAATATTTATTTCGACATCACGTGGTCGAAACTCCGACTTTGGCGGCACGTGAAAACAACACGTTTCTTGTTAGGTATATTTTTTGGTCTGAGAATTTGAAAACAAAGGCACAATATCTAATGAATCCGATCTTTTCGTACCTTGTTATAAATGCTCTTGTGAGTTTATCATGCTAAGGAAATTACAAACTTATGGTTGAAAAGAACATTTCTACAAGACGGTATGATTAGGGCAATGCTTAGTAGAGTTACTGCAAAGCCTCCGTGTGGCTACCACCTTCCAAAGTCGAACAATGCATGAGCTTAATAGATTTGTAATTTCGTTGTGGATAAACTGTTTAAGCCATCTAAGGTCGTGTTGTTTAGCCCTGATATGATCTAAAACGGTGGCCTCTACTCATGTTAAGCAAACGCAAGATGAAATTCTCTAAGGTGAAGCGTACCTCGAACATGTTGTGATAGACTGTGCTGCCATCTGGTATCCTGTCGAAGTAACTCACCAATTTGTAATACGCGATCAGGCAAGCATGGCTTTTCGACAATAATGAAAGGTCTCAAATCCTCTTAAAACAGCCAGTCGCTTTACCCACTTCTCAGATGGTTCAACGTGAGCTCAAAGGAGTTAATAACGTTCTTTCAAACGTTCTTTCATGAGCTACATTTTACATCGTAAGGAACACCAACTGTTGACAACTTATTCCTCCCTTAACGGAAATTATCCACCAAAAACAAACGTGGATTGGTCGTTTACAATACATAATAACATGGCCTGCATTGTTGAAATACCTTACAATAAAGCTGTTATTGTTCATTGAAGAGCTCAATAGAAACTTTATTGTACTCGAAGAGACTTCGGTTGCTATGGAAATACATTCCAAAACGTACAACCCACGCACTGTTTGGAAAGTTGCCATATTTGGATAAATCTTGACAAGGCTTTTTGATTTTCCATGCTTTGGTTTCTTGGTTAACATTTAACTTAAACGCTCTACGGGATCTACTTGGCCTGGAAAATAGTTGTTTGAGAAGCTAATCAATGATGAAACGATTACGAGATTATTACAAAAGCGAAAAAATATTCGCTGGTATGAATTCAGCATTTTTAAAATATATTTTGACGTCTCTAAAAGAATTGTTACCCCGAAGGCAAATCCCGAGAAAAGAAAATTATTATTAGTTTACTGTTTTAAGGATGCCGGGCAATATTTGCTCATTTAAAGAGGAACATACAGCTGAACATACTTGGCCGTGGAAACGTCCAAAAGCGGATTAATACGAAGTGTTAATGCTTCAAATGTACGAAAACAATATGAAAAGGTATACTAAACAGCGGTCGAGATTAGTCGAGAATACACCACGGCGCACAATGGGCTGGTATTCTTCATTTGCGTTATATATATATATATCAGTATATATATATAGATACGTAGACTTGAACTTGGTCAAAAACATTTATTTGCTACTCTGAGTTTTTTCATCAGGCAACTGCCAGAAAGAAGGAATACATGGTGTTTTACAGTGATTTTGAAAAAACGCAGTAGCGATTCGTTATTAGCTAGGATGTATAGCAACATTTAAACAAGACAACCAATTTACAGTAAAGTGCTAAAAATGAATCTTATGGGCTTTTAAAGTGATTACGCTATTCAGGAGGAATTTCTTTTCATGTCCGCATATTCAGTCTACAAATTATATAGTATACTTTTCCCACAGACACAAATTACACTTCTTCGCTACATTTGAATACGATGTCGCATGCCTAACAACCCGACATTTAATTTGATAGTCAACTTTCGAGTCGTTTAAGCTCCATACATATTTACTAAGCTTAGTGGAATTTCTGTAGCGTTCATTTCTAAAGGAACATGTTTGGTTTCTGTAACGTGGTTTCTGTAGCACTTCACTGTAAATTGGTTGTCTTGTTTAACCGTTGCTATACAGATCTATACATCCTAGCCAATAACGAATAGCTACCGCTTTTTTCAAAATCACTGTAAAACACCATGTATTCCTTCTTTCTGGCAGTTACCTGATGCTTGCTTCGTAAGAAGCATGAAACTCTGAGTAGCGAATAAATGTTCTTGACCTAGTTCAAGTCTACGTATCTATTCAAAGCTCTGATGAAACCATTGAGCACTTTTTATATATAACTGCAGGTGCTATATTTATATAGCGCCTCTAATGAGGGATGAAAGCAAAGTTCTATGACTGAATTGATTAACTGACAAGGTGAAAAAAAATCCCCTTGCTTCTTCGATTATTTCAAATTGAAAGTTGCAGTATATGCTACTGGCGACAAAGAATTTCCAAACAGTTGGGAAAAGAATAGGAATACAACATCCCTTACTTTTTGTTCCACTGAGGAGAAGAGGAAATATGAAAAAAAGCGGTCACTACAATTATAAGATGGATAATACTGTGTGCAGACGACGCTGTTTTATTCTCAGTGAGGTTCTGAAGAAGAAGCCCGGCTGAAACACAGCTCAACATCGACAACGGCACTTGTTAACGATTTGGTTTAACTGCTT
>OX421452.1:4642953-4650453 GCA_949126865.1 Montipora capitata | reverse complement strand
TAGCGCACAAATAAAAACGTATATATCTTCACGCTCACGAACACTAACGGTACCACACAGGTTTGGCTGCTTAAAGACGAACAGATAACTGTTAGTTTCAGTGCTTGAGAAGACGGATACCTCAGATTATCGAGGAAACTATTCCCTTTCATGCAACATCATTTATGCCCAATACGTAGGGTACAATGGGCATGTTTGGCTCTATCACAACAAAACTCTCACTCACAAGACGCTGTTTGCTCAGCAGGAAAGAAAAAACTATCGAGATCCATTAAACAATAGCTGCAATCTGCCACAAACGTCTACAGAAAAGGCAAAGGGAATCACAGTAGAGAGGACATCACCATCTGAGTTAGTCCAAGAACTAACTTGCCTCTTACACTTCAATGAAGAGATGGAGGAATTCAAAGGAATCAAATGACTCAATTTGTAGTGTGGTAAAAGCCTCTTGTTAACTGAACACGACTGAAAATTTTTGTAGGCCTGTTAACTCAGTATGGTCTTTCACTGGAGAGAAACAGCATTGTTTCTCGGCGGGAATGTTCATAAATGTTAAGAGAATTTCACTAAATAAATTCATTTACTTTTCAGAACTTTGACCGGCTTTCTCCTTTTTTACCTTCGTCTCGTCATACACCAATTATACTGTCATACAAGCTGGAAGAATTTCAGTCCTTCTTACAGAGGCTGTGACAAGAAATTTGGCCAAATTCAGCGACAGAGAACTAGCAACATAATCAAAATAAAGATTTTGATCCTTCAAGGAAGGTTTGAACAGCCAATACAAAAGCAGGCAAGCTGGGATGTTCAAAATTGAGGAAAATAATGGATTGCAATTGGGATTTTTAAAAGCAGTTCAGCCTGACAGATTTTCAAAGTTTTTCTCTGTTGTTTGTAACTTCAGATTATATACGCTCAACAAACATTTCCTTTTTACGTTTCGTCCGAGAAGGAATTATGTCCATCCTCATCGGTGACTGAGCAATAAACTTTCGTCAAGTTCATCCGCGTTGATTTGTCATTCAAATGGCTGGAGAACCTTTGAAATAACTCACGATTTTGTGGTATTTCGCCTTCAAACAGAAAAAATCTCGTCACGAGCAAAACGTCGTTCCCTCAGCAACTAATTTGAGCCTCAACGTCCAAGGGATACATACACAGTCTAATTCTTAACGAAAAAAACCCTTTGGCAATTAATGGCAAAACTGACCTTTTTAACAACAAAGATCTAGGCACACTTTCCTCGTCTCTACGAATGTCTCTGCGAATTTTTTAGTACTTGTCCTAGTTGAATGATTTGTTTCTCAAATGGCTGGAGAACCTTTGACAAAACCCTATAATCGTCATGGATGATTTGGTGGTTCTCTAATTTGTGAAACTTCTCCGCGTCAGCTAACAGGAGCTGAAAGCTCCTTGAGACCCAGTTTAAAAAAGGAGTAGCAGTTTATCAGCCTAAAAGTCAAATTATAGCCGATCTACTAGTAATATTTAAACCTGGGGAAGCTTTTCAAGAATTCGAGCTGAAGGGGGGTTGTACGAATTCACTCTGAACCGGGACGAAACATTAGACATTGTAACTTTAAAACAGTGAAACAAGCAAGCACTGCTCGTTGGCTTTCATTTGAACGGTTCCCGATTCAGGAAATTCAGTCTAAGAATTTTGCACTGCAAACAGAAAAGCACCAAATGAACGCAAAACTTTCAGTTGAATGGTTGGATTTCTTTTACAGAGGCAATTCTGTTTCGGAAAAAGTTAACGTTGCATTAATTAAAGGGGCTAAGTCACGCTATTTTAAGTAATTTTGTTTAATTTTGTTTATTATGAGCTCTAAACGTCAAATTGGCAGAGCAAGAGTCTTTCATTTGCAAAATCACGGCCACATAACAACTGAGAATGATTTTCCAGCTGTGTAAATGACATTTTGATATAGACTATCAATATAAATTTGAAAAAAGGTGGGCCGACGTTTTTCAATTTATCCAAATTCAATCCATTTCAATCCTCTCCAGTTTTGTCCATCCATGTCCCTTCTTGGCTTCCCTGTGTTTTGTCAGAGTTCTTCTGTAGTTTTGAACAGTTATTTTGATATTTTAGTTAATTCTATGACCATTCGATCAGTGCTGAAATTGCCTAAAATTGCGTGACCTAGCCCCTTTAAGGTCCAAAGGGAATGTACATGTTGGGCTTAACTTTCATTTCGCGCCGTATGAAAAGCCGCTTTCAGCATTCGCTCGGCGCAACCTCGGAAACTGAAAACAAGACTGCAGTTTGGTTTTTAATTTTGTTTGGTTTAAGAACGTGAGGTCTTATCACTTTGAATTAAAAGTGTAAATTAAGAACCATGATAATGTGTTTGCTTGTGTAAATCCTGCTCCGAGAAATGGTCAAACCTGACAGCTTTCAGTTCTTGGGAAAGAATCACCGAAGTCATACCGCCAAAGTTTTAAACTGATGGATATAAATTCTAGGCTCACTTCGTTGAAGAAATTTCTTTCTTTGTCTGTACTTATTTTTTTTCTATTATTTAAATTCGTGCTTAATCACCCTCAAAGCGTTGCAACTAAGTTGCGAATTGACTCCGTCAGCGATACGGTTCCAAGTCGTTGGCGACATTTATGCATTATAGTATAAAAAGATTTCTTAACTTTGAAGACTTTCAACCGATGGTTTGCTGCCAACATTGCTTTACTATTGCTTGCAAAAAGTCATATCGATGCTCAAATCTCAGCCAAAGATCAACTGTTAACAAGTTTATCGCCGCGAAAAATCGCGCGAAAATGTCGTCAGTGTCTGATGGCCAAAATACGCACTTTTATTACAACTGGCAAAAAACGGGTTTAATCGCCTTCCAAGGCGACACAGATGTATTTACTCACAAGTTGATAACCGATGATACACAATGGCGGAGCGAGGGAAATTTGGTATGTTAGCAAAACAATGATGATGCAATTGCCAGCAGAATTTTTACTACGCGGGATCGATTACAATGAGTCATTCTACAGAACAATAATGCACTGTTTTTACACTGCAAAGTCTAAAATAACAAAGAGCATATCTAATATTGACAAAACCACATCTCTTTGTTCACCACAACTTCAGAAGTCGTTTTCTTAGTAATCTAAACTGAAAGCGGGGGAATTTTGTGGCGTTGTAAATCAGTTTAGTGAAGAGACCGCGAATGGTTTTAGCCTTCGAAGATTTGTTAAGGCCCCTTTAACTTACAATAGCCATATTTCTACGCGTTTAATCAACCAGCATTTGGTTATTTACCTGTGGCTTAGTTAGAATACAATAATATGTCCTACCTCTTTAGGTTTCCTTTACTTAGAGCTTGGATTCTCGTTGGGAGGGTTCAAGGACAGTTCATCCTTGTCTAAAGACGTGCGGTGAAGGTCATATCAATTGATCGATTTTTTTTTTCATTGACAAACTTAAACAAGGAGCTTTTTCACGTGTCGACCAATCACATGTCGCAGTAAATTTAGTTTGGCTTCCAGATTCTTTCGGTAAAACCTTGGAACGAGGTTTGTTTTTGGACGACGTATATTAAATCCCATATTGTATAACACGTAGGAGGGAATTTCTTAAAATAGATTTCCAGAATCATACCATCCCCTAGATCCGTGCATGTATCCACGGAAATGAAAAGCCACAGAAGAACCCCGCTATTTTTAAGTCCCTGAGAAATTAAAAATGTTCAAAATAATTGGAAATTCAGCATAACTGACAGAAAGATTTGGGCATCGCGTTAACGCGCTAAATGCTGCTTGACATGAAAGCATACGAATTCTGTTATTTTAACTTGTCTCTCTTCCTTGACGAGTAGCGATAATTCTGTACCTACAGGCAAGCAAAGAACTTAATTCAAACCTTTTTTTTTTTAATTTTTAGCAAAACGCAAATTTGGCCGTAAAGTTTGTCGTTTGACGTCAACCCGATGCTTAATCTCTCTGATGAATGAAACTGAAAAATGACCCGAAGAAAGTCGGCGTAACTTCAAAACCGTGAACAGGGACTTCAGTCAAACGGGTTGGAAATAGAGGCCTTGTGGATTGCTTGAGATCTACAAGTGTAATTATTTAATCTAATGCAAATGAAAAAATTCTATTGTTTTCGTTCATTTGCATTAGATTCGGTACACTGATGCGAGATGGATTTCATGGATCCCGCAACATTTACATTAGCATTTAATAATTTAGTAATATTCACTTTATTCAAGACTCAAGGTACATTAAAGGCAATATGACCGGCGAGCACAAGAGCTCGACGAGAAGGATAAGCAGCAGAACACAGAGAATAACCTCTCAGAGCAAATGAACAACCCACTTATTGCGTCGAGTGCGGGAATCGATCCCGAGCCAAGAAAAGGTGAAAGCGAATACTCGCACCACAGCGCCAATCCTGCCCGCCGCTAAACGCTAACGAAATAGTTTCTTTTCTTACTTTTTTCCAAACACGCTCGAAAGTTATTCCAGTGAACAGTTTCAAGGTCGACGGTTAGTCAAATTAATCCGATTGAGAACACCTCTTATTGTTTCCTTCCATATGCAACGAGGCAGCACAATAGGGAAAGTCAGTTTATTAAACTAATAGTTTTGTCAGCTTTGAAACTGTTATCAGACGAAGACCACCCAGCCTTTGCTTTTGTTTTACGGACATCGAGACTATAGATACGCGGATTACAAGAAATTCGAAACAGGCGTTGAATTCACCAATGATCGAACCGGAGACCTTCAGCCGCTAATACAAAAGCTTTGCACTTCACTAACTTACTAAACAACAAGTTTTGCACCGATCCTCTCCGATTAATCATAAGTTAGGCAGAGACGACGAAGCCGCAAAAGTCATTCCTCCTAGATGACATGCCATTTGCCTTACTGGTAACAGGTGGAGTAAAACTGAACTGGAAAATTTGTTTCACTGCCTCACTAAACCTAATTTAAGAAGGGGCGTATTTTTAATTGACATAACCCTGTTTGTCCTTATTGCGGTTTTAAGACTTTAGAATAGGTTGCAGTGAATGACGCTTTCCAAAAGAGAATGCTCTCGATATACGCCCAAAAACACGCCTTTAACTGGTCCCCAAAATATTTCAAGTTCACGTGATATGGACATCTACTTGACCTTTGTCCAACCTTCTGAGATCTAGTTCCATTTTTGTCTTTTCTTAGACCTGTCTTTAATTACCCCCACCTTATTGATAAGGCCAAGAAAGATCACGACCAACCACGATTGAACATAAAATGGATAACATTGGAATAACTACCAATAGTTTATCCCTCCCGAATTCTGTAGATAGATCAACGCTTTTTAGCAAAATAGCAGGTGATTCAAGTTGAACTTGCGCTGAAAACAATGCCCTTACCAACATCGAGTCAGTGAATAGCAAATTTTATGTGAAACGGCAAATGACGACAGGCTTCGTGTTGTTATAAAAGCCTCTCTTTCTCTTGAGAACCTAACGACGTAACGATCATTCACACAATGAATCGGAAATTTGACCGAACATTTTCTCGCTTTGACCCTAACCGCTACAGAGCAGTGATATTCTAGACTTGCCTTTATAAAGATTAGTTGATTAGAACGTGTTGCTCGTTCGTGCTGTAGCAATTAAAGTAAGCTACACGTCCTAGTTCGATTTAAGTCTAGTGATTCGATGTTTCTTTTTACCCATCCAAACAAGTGTCGAAAGGTCTCAGAGTTAAGGTGGCTCTGAATCCGCTCCACAGAGTTTTTTCATACTTCGCAGAACGTTTCATATTGGCCTGGTGACCACATTAGGGCTTTAAAAAATGAGGGGCACCGATTTTGTTTTTGAGATATGAGCAACTAAAAACAGAAGAAAGGGCGTTTTTCACAGGGCTTTCCCGTTGCCACGGTGACTTATTACGTCACAATAATGACCACATCTTGTTCAGCAATAGAGCGGTTTTCAATTGAGTGGGAAAGTAATTAGTGAATTGCTTTGGTTTTGCATTTACTTCACTCAGTGATTGGTTTAAAGTTCTCGCGCCATTTTTTCAACCAATCAGAAGTGAAACCAAAACCAATTGTGGCTCGCGCGTGCACATTTTCCCGCGCTTTGTGTCGGCTGCGTGTAATTACTTCAAGTTTTGATTGGTTTACTGGATTGTCTCCATCCTTTTTGATTGGCCAAAGTAATTACTTTGGTTTTGGTTTTACGACAGTCGATTGAAACTCGCACTAACTGGTGTTTCATATGGTACCACAACATTGCTAAGACGTGATACAGTGTTGTAATGCCAATCCTTCTAATAAGAACGCTGTTTGACTGAGTTTGAGCCACCTTAAAGAATGGTTTAACAGCATGCACCCAAGACTCAGCCCCTCTCAGCTGCCACAGTCGTGGCTGTACTGGAAATAGCATGGGTAGGTAGGAGACAAGCTCGTTCCAGTTAAAACGTGTGCCCACCAGAGGTATGCGACAACTAACGACGAACGTGAAAATTCTACAATAATCAGTTGCTGTGTACCAGCTTTAATAAATTTTCCACATCAATAGATTGACTACCTAAGGCATAATCGAGTATTAAATCGATGGTTGAGGATGTCATTAATTCACGACACGAAACATCGCTAGATCGAAATTGGATTTAAACATAAAGTGAACGATGACTACTGGAGGCATGTACAAAAAGGTGAAATGTTATGATCAAACGTTAACCTGTCCTAAAAGTCAGCAGTTGTTTAAGTTAACAGTGTAAAAGCTGTCCGAGCGATCAATATAAACTTCGAGAAGGTCACGCAACTGACAAAACTTGAATGAATATGTTGCCCAACGCAATTAAAACTGACCCAGTGAAAATGTTTCAGCTTGTCAATTAACTTGTGGCAAAAGTTGAGCCAAGACTGGAAAACTGTTGTACGCTTACTCTAAAATTATACTGCCCGACCAAACCATGTTAAAAGACCCGGATTTCCTAAGATGTTTTAGAACTTTTTTCTGATCTACAGCTCTAATTCAAGTCTCTGTTATCTCGGAGGGCATGCCAGCAGGGCTAAACCTTTACGTAAAAACGTTACTAATAAAATTAACCATTGTCTTAATATCTTAACATCAAGCCAGAGAAAAACACTAGCAACTGAGCCTCAAGAGGAAGGCGAACATTGGAGAATATAGGTTCTTGACGTTCCTCCACTAAGAAAGTCCACTCATCTCCTTCTCCGTTTTTCTGCTGGTTCATCGCTTTCCTTTTCCGCTCCTACTGGTCTCAACTTTCTCAAATCCCTTTCAAGTTCATTTATCCGCGGCGTCAATTTATTCCTAACTTCATTCAGCTGTTGCTCTCTCACCTTTACCTCTTCAAGCTCTTCCCTGTGGGTCTCGCACACCGTCTGCAGTCTTTCCAGTGCCTCGCGTTTTTGTGTAAGCCTACGATGCTGGGCGGTTTCCCGCAGCGGCAAAGCGCCGAAAGCAAATTTAAGATCTCCGAGTTGTGGACAGCGGCGTTTGGGATCCATCAGGCCATCCGATGCGA
>OX421452.1:4612953-4637953 GCA_949126865.1 Montipora capitata | reverse complement strand
ATCAAGTACCGCTTTTCAAAAGAGAGAGACGAGTTATAAGAAAGTAATTTTATGACAAGCAGCAGCAACCCACCCTTTCGCGTTTGCCGTTTCACGAAAACGCCATGCTTTTGAGCTCTCTAATACTTCAGACGCAGTTGACACTGCATCATCATCGTCATCATTATTATTATTATTATTATTATTATTATTATTATTATTATTATTATTATTATTACTGCTACTAATACTACTTATTCGGATGCTCAACCAATTGAGGTCATAGCTATCCTTATCCTTCCATTATGGTTGAAAATTCGCGGCGATGAAACCAAATGGGATGACGACTTTCAAGCCCGCTGAATGAATGAAAGGACGATGATTTATAACTTGTGGTTGACGTTTTAGAACTGATGACAGTGAAAGGTCGATGCTCTCTTGCATTGACGTTGTTGATGGCCACAATGCAGCAGTACATTTATCTACGAACCTGTCCACTGAGTGACCTGAATAAAGTACAACCGAACCCTGGTTCTATTCTGGGACTGAATCGAGCCTATTGTGACGTCAAAAAAGGGATATCGATCTTGCAGAACACAGAGAAACTTCATCAAACTTGCGAGGAAGAGATTCGTAGAGCACTTTTTACAGGGAAGAGCGTCAAATTCAAGGCCACATGCCAAACCAGTGTGTGGCCTTGTCAAAGCTCCTTTACATACGTTACACGGCCCAGTTCCCAAAATATAAAAAAGAACGCGAAATTCAAATTCACTTTAAAAATCGTGAATTTAACTGACCAATTCAAAAACATTTTTTGGATGTTGCTTTGAAAGATATATATAGATGTTTAAAAAGTACGGTAATATTAGGGTTCAGTTGCACATAATGCAATCTACTCTTATCTGGGGATTAATGAAGTAAGCTAAAAGAACAAAAACGAATATACCTTCAAACGCATATAACTTACCGGTACTGAAAGCAAACTTAACGGAGAGCGATTCCACTCCAGAAGCTGAAAATACTAACAAATAGTCACCAATATAATTTCCAACACGTGCACAGAGAGTGAGCCTTGGTAGCCTGGCGATGCCGCGATTGAGCGTGACCTGGACCGGGGAATTTTCCAGCGCGGGAAGAATTGTCCCAGCGGGTACAGACCCTGAAGGTTTGATAGCTACACTGACAGCCATGGAATTATCGGCGTTGTTGCCACAGCGGTCCTTGGCCGCGATTTCCACGACCTCCACTCCACTATGAAAAAAAAGGAGTCGTTTTTATTCTCAGGGCCCGGTTGGGTCCATTAGGAAAGGAATGAGAGGTATACAGTTTTTGAGTTTACGTAAAAGGTTGCGAATTGAAAAGTATGCATCTGGTGAAAAAAAAGGCAGGGACTCGAACATCTGGTTGCAAGCACGGAAATCATGCAGCCGGCGCAGAGAGCGAGAAAACGTGTTGTCCACGGTGTACGCGGGAAAGGATGTTGTCACCACCTGGCGCGAGAAAATGAGTAACCGACAAATGTACCAGACACAATAAGCCAGGAACACGAGCGGGAGCTCAGATTTATTTGAATTCACTAACCTTCTCCCAGGTCGAGGAAGAATGGTACGCCCTTTAACATCTGCAGTACAAGACGCGCTAAGGACTGTAGGAGATCCAGATGGAAATAGTAATTCGAGTTTGTGAGCGGGACCTAGAGACGGACAAGAAAATATGCCACTTACTAGAAAATGCAACAACCTCTAATTCCACTTTTAAGGTGATTCCCTGGTTTTGCATTGTGCAACCTATGGCGCACAATTTCGTGCGTCATCGGCGCGCGTATTAGCTCGCACAACATTGTTAAAATGCGGCGGATTTTCAGTAACGCCAACCTTAATCCGTCAAGGAATATTTTCTATTTTCCCCTGAACAAGTACGGTGACCCCCATTTTTTATTTCATATTTTTGCTGAGAACGGTGTCTGCACGGGGTAGTAAGAAAATCAACAAAAACACACGGCCAGTTTTTTGGTAATTTCATAAATTGTACAGATGGACTCATTACGAGTCGAACAGCCCACACTCAAGTTAAGTACACTCAAGTACATTTTTCCAGTACGTACGTGAATTAACCATAGATTGATGCCAAGCTCTGCCAAGCTCTGCCAAGCTCTGCGTTACCTCACTGATTACATTGGGGATGCGTGACAGTTGTCAATGTAGCTTAAATATTGTTACAAATTGCGTGACAGTTGTCAGCGTCGTACCCCTCCGCCCTTTTATTACATTGTTATCATCTCCTTGATAGGTTACAACAGTGTGTGAAGTTTCATCGGAAATCTACGACAAGTTCTATTGACAGGGAATATCCTTAACTCCGCCACTCACTCGCCCTATCTCCACTAGCATAAAGGACATACCCGGTTGAACCATAAACTGGACTGGCTGACTCCTGGTCACGTGATCCTCACTGGACAACACACACTTGAGCCTTTCTCTATGCTCAGTGTACTGACAGACTATAGACCACATTCCAGCCACGTCTATGTACCGATTTGCTATTGGTTGAAAAGTGACTCTGCCAGCTGTGTTTTGTGTAGGTTTTCTGTACACTGTCGTGGTCTGCGCTGTGCCATCTGGCCGAGTGATTTCAAGACTAAGATGACCAACCGCGTCCACTCTGACGCCATCGTCCGTTTCACATTCGATCTTCGTGGAAAAAAAAAACAATTAAAGTGAGACGTTTTTGGCCAACCTAACAGGGGGCTTACTCGTCAACGACTGAAACCACAAAGAAATCAATACAAAACAATAGTTATTGAGGATAAAACGAAAGACTCTCCTCAATTGGCACGAGCGTCAGTTTAACACTTTGAAAGTTTGTTCACTAAGATCTGCCAGACAAAAATTGACGGATTTGTGAGTAACATTGGTGCACGAGAATGAACTTTCTTTTCTTTCGGCACGTTCGTATCACTTTAACTGCTCAGTTTTCAGTGAAGGGACAATTTAGTTTCATTGTTCAACGAGAACAGAACCGCAAACTTCGCGTCGTCGTTGAATATGCTCCGTATCAACACCGTTCAGTTTTTCAACAATGTCACCGCGGTTCGACGGATGCTGAAAGCATCTTGCCCAGTTGCAAAACAGCCACCATTTACGCATTTAGGGAATGCAGCATTACCGTGCTACTAGTTATCCAATTATGTCCGCTATTGAAAATTACTACTAATTGAATTAGGAAT
Organism: Montipora capitata; assembly: GCA_949126865.1. Classification (NCBI taxonomy): domain Eukaryota; kingdom Metazoa; phylum Cnidaria; class Anthozoa; order Scleractinia; family Acroporidae; genus Montipora; species Montipora capitata. The sequence continues at coordinate 4,634,748 of OX421452.1, read as the reverse complement.
CGACCAAAAAAGTTAAAAATCTCCTCACTAGCATCCAAGTTCAGATTAACTTACATTCTTGGGTCCATGTTGCTCGAAAGCCGATTAGCGCTACAAGCTATTGAAAAAATAAAGGTTTTAATTTTGCCTGTAGAAAATGATCACACACTGAGTGTAACTTTAGCTTGAAAGAAAAGAAAAGAAATTCTAGGAGTGCAAGTGCAAGTTAATTTCCGCTATTTCCGGATTAGCAGATTCGGCTTAATTGAACATCTGGGCCCTGAGTGTTAAAAAAACGTAAGTTCATCAAGTTAAGTTCATGACCTTGTGGTTTCATTTACTTTTTTTTACGCGGTCTAAATCACGAAACTGAGGAACGTACACGGTAAATGTAAATGTAAAAGCAGTGGCTTGTGAGCTGTCGAACAACCTGTTTTGTTATATAGTTGAATTTTTCCCCCAACAGCGCGCGAAAAACCTTAAATAACAATGACCACACAGCGCGCGCTCTCATCGGTTACTTCGAGGTCACATGACATCTAACAATAAAGCTCTTTCCCGCCAAAAGTCTCTGAGCCGAGCAACAGTGCAAAATCTATGACGTCAGAGGGTAACAGTGCACTGTTACCCGCGAATGTTGACCGACGACCGCCGTTGCTGTTGCCGTTGCGCGTTTTTCTTTTTGTGCTATATAACAAATCACTTAATCACTGGTCCCGAGGGAAATAGTTAATTTTGCTTCCCTCGAATTTCAATGTTTTGCTCGGCTGCGCCTCGGGTAAACATTGAGATTCTCGGGAAACAACATTAGCTGTTTCCCTCGGGACCAGTCCGGGTTTAAGTCTTAAATACATGTACCTCTAATACGGGAAAAACATCTGTGGCCTTGCGGGCCGGCTGCTCCGAGGACACTTGCGCAATCACAGTTTTGACTCGGTTGCTCTTCTCCAAGGTCGCTGTCACTGTCGCTGCCTGTAAAAAGGAAAACGATGGGACAAACAGTCCGCAATTCAGGTTTGGGTATAGAAGAATTGTCGCGCCTCTATTTTTGGTATAGGGTCAAACTATATATATCACATTAAAGCTAATAGATTGAATTGTTTGAATACAGTTTTATATTTTTTGGTATTTAATGTTGCCTTATAATGTTGAGGCCTCAAACTCAAAACGACCGAGTCTGCTGCAGAAGCTCCTGCCCCCGTCACTTTATTGCGAAAATAACCGCACTTTGTTGCATCTTAGCCACAGATAAATGCACTCCAATACCGTGTGAGAAATTTTTGAATGTTAAGAATTGAAGGAAATATCACGCACCAAAGTCGAAACTCTCATTTCATACTTAACTGGGGCAGAAAAAGTGCCATAAAATCAGTCTCCGAAGACAAACGAAAAATTCCTCACACGGTATTTGGGGGTAGTACAATCGAAAACTGAAAATTTGGAAGCGATATCTTAAAACTCGTCGGGACCAGGAAGTCCGAGAAGTTGTAATTTCGAAATAGAGCTTCTCAATAACTCCACCCCGTACTTGAAAGCCAATTATGCTGAGCCAATCGGCGTTCGGGCACGTGCTAAGCTGTCAATTGAAACACAATCGTTTCACGTGTGATTGACATGATAAGTCAATCATTTTTCGCGCGCAGATTATGGCGGGAAACAAATAAAAGCGATTCTAGCGGTTTTAAAATTAATTTTTCAGAATTTTTTTTTCAGGAAAATATACTTCACAGCCCACCGATTCATGATTTGCAAAAACAAAAAAATTGAGCGAGACGCCCAAATTTACCTTTACCGAGACCCCTTAAGAAGGCTCGATAAGGTTTTCTACAGGCAACAGTGGATTTCAATGGAAAACTGGGATTACACTGAACACTGTCGATACTTTCACAGTGGGTAAACGTTTTTGTCTAAGAGTCCACAACTGTTTCTATGGCAACAGTCCAAGCAACGGTACACACGGCTAAAAGATCCTCAAAAATTCAATTCTGGAAAACATGTTAAAAACTAATTCGGTGACCTTGTCACTTTTGCTCAATTTCGAAAACCTCATTAAGGCCCGTTTCAAACGTCGAACTTTGCATTTGCCAAATCTAATGCAAATGAGCGAAAACACTAGATTTTTCTCATTTACATTAGATTAGGCACATGTAAAGTTCGACGTTTGAAACGGGCTTAAATTTTCTCCCCACATACGTAGTATGGTGGACATTGAGTTTTATGAAAATGTTGTTGAAGATGAAAACAAATTCCATTAAATATATATTTTTTAAAAGTTCTTTAAGAATGCGACGAGACGAATCCCTACTAAATGGATCGGCAGTGCTGTAATCCTTTTCCATTGGAAACGCACTACTGCCTGTGGAAAACACTCCTTGAATAGACCACTTAAGATATATTAAAATTCAGCTTGATGGTGAGGCTTAGAGGCACAAACAAAAGCAATGAATAAACATGTTCATTCAGTTTCCATTGTTTGTGTCCTCTAGGCCTCGCTGCCACGCTGAATTTTAATATATCGAAAGTGGTCTATTAAGTCCATACGAGATTAAAATTTTTACCACAGTTGCTTGTAATCTCAAAATCTGATTGGCTAATTTACCGAGAGTCTAGACAACGCTGCTCGCACTTGTAATAGCCAATCAGAAACGTTCATTTTGAGAAATAAACCAATCACATTGCGAGAAAGTTATAGACAACGCTTGCTCTTTCTTTGTGTCATGATCTTGGTCACGCTCTGACATAAACATTTTCTGCTTACGAGCCATCAGGCCAGCACTTGTCTCCGGTTTCACTAGCATGAAGCGACTAGGAGTATTTCTACTCCCCCCTGGATGGGGTGCTAGTCGATCGCATCGCAGCATTTCGCCGGTACCCATTTATACACCTGGGTGGAGAGAGGCACCGTGAGAGTAAAGTGTCTTGCCCAAGAACACAACACAATGTCCCCAGCCAGGACCCGAGCCCGGACCACTCGATCCGGAGTCGAGCACTCTAACCACGAGGCCACCGCGGCGTTAAATATTGTGGTAAAAAATAAATCGCATGTGCTTCAGCGTTGTCAGTACTCTTATCGACAACGACATCCGTCATGACGGACCACACTGGACAGAATTTGTTGTGGTCATGACGGATGTCGTTGTCGATAAGAGTACTGACAACGCTGAAGCACATGCGATTTATTTTTTACCACAATATTTAACGCCGCGGTGGCCTCATGGTTTAGAGTGCTTCAGAGTTGTCAGTACTCTTATCGACAACAACATCCGTCATGACCACACTGGACTGAATTTGTTGTGGACTCACGAGGCGCATTTTGACCACTGTGATGACGAATATCGTTGTCGATATGAGTACAGACAACGCTGAACCACGTTTCATTTGTTGAAGAGACTCTCGCTCAACTACTAGGACTCGAAGATACGGCAAACTTACTAGCAAATTCTTATGCTCTGAACTTATGACTTTTATCTTAAGCTGTTGCTCCCCGCTGCGGCTGCCGCATTTCATTGTTTTGGCCTCAAACATCAACTCTCCCCTCTGGGTTGTTTTTTTCACCAGCGGTTGCCCGCAGGAGGTTGGGATCCACGACAGGGAAAGCGTTGTTTTCAGCGGCGTCTTGTTCCCAGACCTATCACAAATGCATGCTTGAATGGGCGAGCTGAGGAAGCAATTTGAGAAAAATTTGGCGGTGTGCTCGTTTTTAAGCGACGGGTCGTCAAACCCTTGGCTCTTCAACTCTATGTGATGCGGAGCTCCTACAAAATTAAGAGAAAACGAAATGATTATCTGTATAAACTTGTTCGTTGCCCAACCTCAAAACTATAGTCGCCATCTTCTATCTCCAGCGATGGTAATATCAAAATAGTAACCATCACTGCATATTCTAGTATTATGATTTCTATGATTTTGTCGCGCTATCGCACCCAGAGCTCTCAAGTCTCACGCATTGAGCATGAGTCTCACGCATTTCGATGCAACTCACGTTCTCACGCCGACACGAGCATTTCTCACGTACTGGCACTTTTCTCGAAGATAACTCTACCTTCTAAGCTTTCAGAAGTGCTCATGAATTCCGAATCCGCTCCTTCACTGGCACTTAACTTCGGCCAATGTTCAATCTGTTCGTGTACGACTAATTTTCTTGTTTCTTCAGGACTTTCACCCGGCGTTAATATATGAATTATAGGCCGATATGTTAACTCAGGCTGACCATAATAACATGGGCTCTCTAAGCAAGAAGCACGAAAGAAAGAAAATGGCGGACTCGACTCGAAAATTTCCGGCGGAGCATTCACCCGGACCCCCTAGTATTGTTTGGCGCCTCCGGCACAAGAAACACAGGACACTTGCGCCTTTGGCGCAATCTACAGCAAGCATCTCACGCTTTGGAAACTTTAAAACTTGAGAGCTCTGCACACCTGATTGCAGACGATTGCAAACGATAGCAACATCTACGATACCCTGGGTACCAGAGGGGTTTTTTTTTGTTCTTTGGGGTGATCTCCTATGAGCGACGAAGCCGCGATACAGAACCCCGAAGCCGTCGTGGTCAGGAAAGAAAAATAAAACCTCTGGTACCCATGGTACATCTACGATCGTTCAAGTTTGGGATAACGATCGCAGACCTTTAAGTCGTCGCCATCCCTTCAAGTGAAATTCGACCTCATTTGCAGCTATGTGAATCCAAATTACACTTACTCACCAGGTTTAAGAGTGATTCGCTGAGTGTCTTTGGAGAACCTGTTGTCTTTATCATATAAACACATAGTGACAACACCAGGGTTACCGGAAATGGTGGCGTCGTTGTTGAACACAAATTCCGTGCCTTTGCGGATAAGGTCGCCGATGAAAACGGCTGAGCTGGCGCTGCAAAGAAGAAAAAAAAAAGCTTTAGACGCTCTCCCAGGTTGACGAAGGCAGGGCTGTCGCTAAGCGCCGGCTACCAGTGAAAATCGTCGCTTGAGAAAGGTATGATCGCTGGCTGAATTTTTGGCCGTCGATCGAAGCGACTGAGAAGATTGCCAATTATTCTCTACAAAGTTTAAAAGTCATTCGATGTGTTAACAAAAAAAAAAAAAAAAAAAAAAAAAAAAATATATATATATATATATATATATATAAGTAGAATGATAAAGATTGAGTATCCAACGGTGATGCCACTTGCGAGGAGGATCCAAAAGGATACAAAACGTCTTGACTCAGATAAGTTAATAGGAAGAATGAGTCGCTGGCGAACTTCTCACAGGTCTGGTATATTATAATCTCGTGTAAACGTTTCGCCCTTCGGGCTTCTTCAGTACACGCTAAAAACTAAAAACTAAAAACTAAAAATCTTTTAAAAATTTTTAGTTTTTAGTTTTTAGCGTGTACTGAAGAAGCCCGAAGGGCGAAACGTTTACACGAGATTATAATATACCAGACCTGTGAGAAGTTCGCCAGCGACTCATTTTTTCATTCTTCCTATATATATATATATATATATATATATATATATATATATATATATATATATATATATATATATATATGTGCTTCTTGCTAATATATATATATATATATATATATTGCTCAAACTAGCTCGCTAGTTTGAGCACTCTGGCATGACTTGGATGTACCACATGCGTGGGTCATCTGGGGTGGTTTTATAGCTTAACCTCCATCCTAGAAGTCAGCACTGCACTGATGAGGCCCAGAAGGCCGAAACAGTACTGTCTGCAGTTAGATATAGCTCTTTGGCATTACAAAGCTTTTGCTTTCATGTTCAAATTGAGCACTCTACTAGGATGAGTCATTGCCGCTAGCAATTGCGCATGCTCACTAGCTCGCTAGTTTGAGCACTCTGGCATGACTTGGATGTACCACATGCGTGGGTCATCTGGGGTGGCTTTATAGCTTAACCTCCATCCTAGAAGTCAGCACTGCACTGATGAGGCCCAGAAGGCCGAAACAGTACTGTCTGCAGTTAGTTATATATATATATATATCTCTCTCTCTCTCTGTTGGTATACGGAATCATCACTAGAATTTATCGATACTAGAAATGAAATAAAACCGTTGTTTTAAGTACTGTTGTGTGTGTCTTCTCTTTCCCCGCGTTCGCCATCTTGAAAAATGCCGGGTGTTGCGAGACACTGGGAACAATCTTGTTACCAGGTCTCTGCCCAGAGCACGAACTTACCGCCCCAATAGAGCTTCAACCGGATGAATTTATGCTTAGCTACATCCCTGCGGAGGACGGGGGGCTGTCTTATGTCTGGGATAAAAAGGACGTGACTACGCTGTTTTTCCGACCTGGCTTAAAGGGGAAGTGGATGGGAGCGTAAATTGAACAACCGACGAAATAATAATTTTCCTGATGTTTTATGACCCGGGCATCTTATGTCCAAGTTCATAGCACCCACTTATAACTAAATTCTCAGACATTTTTCACACGTTAAGTAAAACCTTAGGACCACCACAAAGCGTTTGTCCTTGGCCTCACCTTGAAAAAGCGGTTCAATCGAATTCGAAGATGACGCCTTACCTTTTGGACGGTGAGTGCTCAACTGACACCAAAGGTTCCACATCAGGCGGACACTCGGCAGCATTTCTGAACCTATCCATTACACGAATTTTAAGCTTCTGGCTCAGTTGCTTCTTGCTGTCGCAAGCAATTTCCACACAGTCGTCCTCACAAACAAATAACCATTTCTGCGGTTCACCTAGAACGCAAAAAAATAAATCAAACCAAATAATTACAAAGATTTTTTAAGAAGCGTTTTAGGAAAGCGGAAGGCTCCAGGAGCAAGGGCGTTGCATTTGCATATTGAGCTAATTTCAAGGTAAAACACTTTGGAATAAAAATAGAAAACTGTTCAGCGTGTACTTTCGAGTTCAAGTTGCACGTCGGAGGTTGCTAAGCACGAAAGAAGTCTAAGAGTCGCATGAGGCAATAGCCGAGTGGACTCTAGCTTCTTGAGTGCTTAGCAAACCTCCTAAATACAACTATAACTCGATAGTACACGCTGAACCATTTACTATTTGTTGTATAAATAACCAAAACACCTTGTGACATCCTTTGTCTTCTCTGAATGCTTCTCGCACGTTAACTCGTCGAGTTGGCTTTCACTTAGGCTTGCAAATCGCTTTGCCGGTGGATCGGGTAAAATACCCGATAACGGGTTAAGACATGACATTCCTAAGTCTTTTTTCAAAACAGAAATGACAACACTTTCGGCGGCAGACTGGTCGGTCATTTTTTCACGGCGCACGTGTCATAACCATTCACCAACTGGCAAATAGTAAGTGAGTCGTTGACCAATCAGAGTGCGCGCTTTACTTTTGTTGCGTTACAGTTTCAAATGTCACGCGTGACCAGTATCCACAAGACTGAAATGAACATCGAATTCCTCTTTGGAGCTTCCGAGACGGATTTGAATGGAATCTTGAAGATTTTTCTGAAAGTTGCTCTGAAAAATGTACAATAACTGAAGAATAATTCACCAAACGCTTGAAATAGTTTTCATTTTGAAACATCGTTTATTTTATAATAAAACGAAAGTTCATAGCGAATTTTTTTTCAATATATCATGGAAATATGCAAAGAGAAATTTAGAATCTCGATAGCAAAGTTCAAATTTCTTACATTAGAGAAAGCACTTAACATTACCGAGTTACTGAGTTTCGGTAGCAGCTACTGCTGTGTAATTGGAAGTAGTGGCTTCCATTTTTATAATGGAACTTTAAATTGTTGTTTTTTCTCGCAATAAAACCTTTGGATTCAAATGTTCTTTTAAATTTGGAAATTACTGATGTTAAACATAACGCAGTCTTGCTAAGTTTTCGACGATATATATGAAAAAGTTACTTTCAAGGATAATATAGTTTAGTAGAACACTTCCGTGTGATGAGTCTAAAATTCCGAAAAGAACATCTTTGATTTCAAAGGAGTTAATAATTATTTTAATTGAGTTTAGTAGTTTCTCCAATTCACCCCCAAAACAACGTACTTTCGTACAATAGAAGAAGAGGTGTTTTAATGTCTCTATTTCACTTTCACAAATAGGAGGCCACATTTTGAAATCCAAGTAGCTATTATGGGATTCGAAGGGGGCAAATGCTTTAGAATCGCACAATAGATTTTTGAAACAATAGACTTCAAAATGGCCGCTGTATCCGTAAAATGGTCTATTGAGAAACGTCTATGAAAACAGCGATGCAAATGTGACGTTAACCTGGTATCGATTTCACTCCCCTTCGTTGCTCAGTTCATAGAGAGCTTTAGATTCTAGGACGAGAACGACTACGAGTACCAAATTTTCTCATAGAACAACGGTGAGCGCGCGCAAACCTGCGTCATTTTGGCGGGAAAAACGTGTTACCGTCGTCATTTTAGTACCAGGTTTTGCAAAAATGTCGTCTTGTCAAAACAAGTCAACAACACGGTAGCAGTTTTGGCATTTTTTGATCAGCAAAAAGGCCCAGGTAACAGCAATAAGAATAACTGAGCAACCTATACTGCTAACAAAGGGTAAGATTAATCGTACGGGTTATAAATCTTCTTAGTATTCTCCGGCGCTAAAAACAAACAGTCAAAACTCGTACTCCTTCTCGTCCTCGTCCTAGAATCCAAAGGTCCCTATTGATCAAAGTACGACCCGTCATTCAAGGCCATTAAAAAGGTGAAATTTCAATCAAAAGGTTCTAAAACCAACACGATGTCTTCGGGATGATTTCGGAGAATAAATAAAGTGGAAATGTGATTTATGGTGATAGGCACTTAAATCATTGCTGTAAATGACACTGTACGGCTGATACCTGCGATGGGCTTAATCCTAATTTGCGACTGGCACTTGACATCATGACAAACACACTCCACATTTCCCACAAATGTACTGGCTGCGAGGTTAGCCACTGGGCAATCGGGAAGATAAGGCAAATTTGTGACCGGCACCTACAGAAATAAAGCAGCGACAAGACTCAGCACAAATACAAGAGGTACCGCTAAACGGCAGACAGTAAGAAAAGGAAAGGTTTAATCGATAACAAGGGATCACACGGAAATGAGTATAATTATTGTTACCCTCCCCACCCGAAAAGTGGTTGCTTGTCCAATGCAGGGCCAACCTCGTCCCCAGGGTCTCTCTTCTCCCCTTCCTAAGAAGAGAGACTCTGGGTACGAGGTTGCTGCAGGGCTACCCTCAGGGTGGACAGATACAACATGATATCTCCGCCAATATTCGGGCTTTTGTTTGTTATAATCTAGTGCTCGCCTTGTGTAATTCAACATTGCGCACGAATAACAAAGTCACTTTGAATTTCTTATAACAACCAAAATGTTGGATGGAGATGCATCCTCCATATCAGACTGTAAACCGCAATGAACGCACTCAATAATGACACCTCTTTCCCAATCCCCTCTTAAGGATCGCAGAAGGGGAGCGGTTGGGAAGGTTTAACATGGAGAATGGCACAGAGAGTTCTTCTTTTATAGTCTAGCAACCTGTCCTTACCTCACTCCAACTTGTGGTTATTTTCGGCTTTGCAGATTTGAATTCATCATCCCGTAACTGCTTTCCGCTCTCATCGAAGACCTTTAGAAACAAGCCTTTCACAATGGACCCCGCTGGTGCCATCAGTTCTAGACAATCCCTCCCGTCGCGTCCATTCTTATCAACTCCATTCGCAGCCATGAGCTCATTCCTATTGCCTTCGCAGATCAATATTTTATGCGGCAAGTTGCTGGGAACGATCTTGATTGTAAACTGCTTCAGTTCTTTGGTTACTTCGCTGACTGTTATTTTGCGCCGGTTACTATCGATCAGAACCAACGATATCTTGACTTTCATGCTACACGGTGCTTTACCGGGCGCAAGTTTCACCTTCACAGGCGAAAACCGCCCTTCGCCGTGTTCGATATTGGCGAGATGCGGGCCACCTACAAACGCCTCGCACTCAGCATGCAGCTTAGTTCGTCTGTCATTTACGGTACACGGCTGGCTCCACTGATCAAGAACTTGTACAACAAATTCAGGAAACTCCTCATAGTTCACAACTTCGTTAGTATCAAATTGGGGAATCTTGACGCTTTGTGGTTGACCTGAAGGTGGTAACAAATACAACAAGACTGATATTAAAGGGAGAGGTTCCTTTACGCGCTCCGACTTGTCGAGCCGACAGGTATTGCGGTGTTCATTAACCCTTTTATTCCCACTATCGAAACGTTCATTCTCCCAACTAGTATCATAGACTTCTTTGTTGGGTATTCATGAGAATTTGGTGTTATATCAAGATCACTCCTCTTACGCTGATAACAATCTCCATTCGCAATACCTGTCTGACTGTTATTTCATTGAAAATTGTGAAGAGAATTTACATACGAACACTCCTGAGGGGCAAAGCCGGAGGGGCTAACGCTCGAAACGTCAGCAGCTAACAAATCTTTCTTTTGCCTTTCAAACTGGTTTGATAAAAAAACACATGTTGTTATTTCACTTCCCGTCGACGCAGCACAACAGGTTCTTTAAAAGATAATCCCTTTATTAGTGCATTTGAATAGGCCATTTCCGAGTTCATGTCTGCCTCCTCTTCAAAGCGAGTCTAAGTGCGAAGTCTTTGTGATGGTAATATGTAAAGTTCTACTTTACATATGAATGAAAACTAATTTTCATAACAAAAACTTCGCACTTAGACTTGCTTTCAAGAGGAGGCAGACATGAACTGGGAAATGGCCTATTGACGCCCAATCTCATGATCAGACTTGATCACAAAGAGGTGTATTATTGAATTTGGATTCCACACTGTCGGGTTGACAAAACCAGCAAGTTCTATTGCAAAAATACCAAAAGAATGCACGTCTTACAACAAAGCACATTGCAAGATACATACGAGGATGCGTTTCACTATTACTAACCTGATTGTATTCTCACTGGGAAGGTGATAAAATCAATGCCAACAACTTCAACTCTGATCAAAATATCCTTCCCATACTGCACCCGAGCCGAGTCATTGGGGATGAGGGAGAGACCACTGACTTCAAGCACTCCGTCGCTATTTGGCTTGTACTTTTCCTTGACTCCTTGAACCGTCAAATTAGAGCATGTGACTTGCAGCTTGGCAAACTCGCCCGAACTGAAAATCGTAGCTGGGTTGTCTTTGGAGTCCCTGAATGACAGCTTAAACTTAAGAGCGGGTTTTCCAAGAGCCAATTGCGGAGTCTCGTTTCCTGAGGGCTCGATAACGGAGAAGAAAGAAGAAACGTTGGCTGCGAAAACAAAAGAAGATAAAAAAGTGCCATTCTTAACCAATGACATTGGTATTTAAGGTTCGCTTCCTACGGTTCAAGCGCGATAACTACTGGCAACAGTCATCAACAGACTTCTCCGCGTTGCTTACAGCGATGGTCGCCGGCAGGTAGAGCCATACCCGGTCAGTAAAAAGTTCGGGGAACCAAAGGAAGACGGTACCCATCGTTTTCAACCATTTTAACCAAGTTGGGGAATGCTTAAAAACATAGTAACCGCGACAAAAAAATTGTACACCCCCAACCCCCCCCCCCCCCAAAAAAAAAAAAAACAAACAAACAAACAAACAAACAAAACGGAACGAGATTAAACGGAACAAGACCTCAGTTTGCTACTAACCTTTGACAATAATGTCAAATTGTGTGGACGCCATTTCTCTTTCGCCCATCATTGCAATGTACTTGACAACGTATTTTCCAGCAACCGACAGCCAGAATGGCTTAAAGCCGAACTTCTCCCCGTCGCGAGGCGTTTCATTCTGCACTGGTGCAATATTGTCTGGCCCCTCTATCTCCTGCAGTAACGTTAAAGGACGCATCAATTTAGACGGTATGTGGCATTGTTTTAGCTATCATTCCGATTTGCAGTTAACGGTTTTAAATTTATGTCTGGTTAACAAAATCGAACTATCAATTTAACGTTCCTTTTGGATACAAAATAGTGTACACCAAGACTCATATAGTTTTCTTCGCTAAAACAACCTTTATCAAGAACAGTTACTACAGCTATTCTTTTTAGAAGAACCTGTCGACCTCACCGTCCCTGTCTCTTTTCCAAAAATCCAAAGCGGGAAATTTCGAATTCCGTGCCTTTTACGTCGATCTCGCTCCATGGGCCCATTTCTCGAAAGTCCCGAAAACGTTTCGGGTCCGACAAACCATTGTGAAACTGCCAACCACTTGTTCTGGAAAGCCGATCTTTAAACATGTTTTCAAGGTAACAACAAGCAAAATGACTGTGAAGTTTGACGATTTAAGTCCTCTCCATTCTTGAGATACAGAGGGAATTGTGACACCCGAAAATGGCCCGTAAAGTTTCGAGACTTTCGAAAACCGGGCCCCGGGCCCCTTAATACTCATCTCACTGTCCCATCCGATCGCAGTAAATTGATTGTTACCTGACGAACGCAGAGTTTTTTGTTGTGCAAAGAAACAAGTTGCTTAGCAGGGCGCTCGCCGTTGAAGATTTTCACCCAGAAGCCAGAGAATTCCTTCTGCGTTTCACCTGCTAACCAGTGCAACTGTGTTTTGCTGGACAATTCGTTGCTTAGGCTGTCTTTGTAAACTTTTACTGTAAAACGAAATGAAATTCAGTGTGCAGTTAGAAATAGCGACTGAATCCACCCAATCGTTGCATTCAGTCGGCGCAAACTTCGCCCCCTCCCCTCCCCCCCCCCCCTTATTCAAAGCCAACATTAGATTTAATATGAATTCTCCCTTATTAGGAGAGCACTTGGCTGACTTGTGCTCCACTATGAACTTTGACGATATAGGAGATCTCAAGTTTAACTGAGTTGCTACAGGAACCCTTTTCGAAATTCCACTTATATCACAACCTTGATATACGCACACTAAAGCACAGAAGTTATTTTTGTATCACAGTAAAAAAAGGAAAGAACATGAATCACTAAGACATTGTCACGGATGTCTTTTAGCCGTTAAGAGAACTTGCCACCCACCATGGTGGCACAGGTTCGATTTCCATGTTTGACATCACATGTGGACTGAGTTTGTGGTTCTCTACCCTGCTACGAGAGGTTTTTCTCCGGGTACTCCGGTTTCCCCTCTCCTCAAAAACCAAACTACGATTCCATATAAGTTGAGTTGAGTTCATTTCTGTAGCGTGTGCCCAATCAGTGCCCCAGAGTAATAGCAGTAGTGGTAGTGGTAGTGGTAGTGGTAGTGGTAGTGGTAGTGGTAGTGGTAGTGGTAGTGGTAGTGGTAGTGGTAGTGGTAGTGGTAGCAGTAGCAGTAGCAGTAGTAGTAGTAGCAGCAGCAGCAGCAGCAGCAGCAGCAGCAGTTGTAGTAGTATTGGGTTACCATATGGCAATCCAGTCTAAAACTGTGTAGCATTTCTCCGTTTCCTCTATCGGAAGTCGGAAATCGGAAAAGTTGCACAAAACGGTCTTTTTCTGAACTCCGGTGAGCAATTTATTTAGTTGCGTGTGGTTTTGGACACGGAGTATGTTGCTTGTTTGCACGCACGGAATGAAAAAGGAAGAGGTTTTTTGCCTCTTAGGCCCGTTTCAAACGTCCAACTTTTTATGTGCCAAATCTAATGCAAATGAGCAAAAACAATAGGTTGTTCTCATTTGCATTAGATTCGGCACATGAAAAGTTCGACGCTTGAAACGGGCCTAATAGAAAATAAGTTGTTTGTTTCAATAAAATTTTAGAGGAAAAGGTTTTTGTGGGATTTTTCTGCCTTTGTGGATTCATCGGGTTGTTGTTGTTAACTAACTAGCATACGTGGGTTGAAATTTGATATGGGAGCAGTTTTCATAAGGATGACAGGGATTTTTGCTGTTATTCATTCTGGTGTAAAATGAAGTCAATTCTTTAAGCTTATCTACAACTCATTTAGGTGAATTCTCACTTTCTTGACCAAATGTAATTCATGCAACAATTATTTACAAACAAGAAGCTATCATAAAAATAACAAGACGCTCTTTAAGTGTTTACGCGGAATACCATGTTGCCCAGCATTAGGGTGATGATGCGCAAACTGCAAGGATTGAATCGACTAAAGCGATGCTTTCTTTTGATATTCAAATTTGCGAAGTACGGAACAAAAGAAGCGAATATTTCTGCACCGAATTGAAGTCTGGATAGCTCATTCATAAGAACGGATAACGTATCGGTGAACATCGCTTAGTGTTTAAAAATAAATTCAATGGGTCACGTAGCAATAAGAGTAGTTTTGTCGGACCCAATGAATCTGTCGAATGCAACGTGACATCAAAGTGAAACCAGTGAGGCAAGGGAGAATGAAACGCTAGCGTAGCGAGAGAAAACTTGTCAAAAACCATTCTTGTAATAAATGTGGCTTAGGCCCGTTTTAAAAGTAACATTTCACACGTGCTGAACCTAATGCAACTGAGCGAAAACAATATATTTTTTCTCATTTGCAGTAGATTCGCCACATGTGAAACGCGACGTTTAAATCGGGCCTTAGTGAAATTTAGTACTCCTCTTACCAGCTACGAAGTTTCGAAATTATCAAACAGTGTTCTGAATATCACGGTCACCTCCCTCTAGCTAGCTAACAGGAAGACCGTGAAACTAAAGGACAAAAAATCACATCCACGGATGATGCTCGTATAAAGAACAGCTGAAAGAAACTAAGAAATGTCGGGCATTTCCAACATACCGCTGCTGGGATTTCTGTACGGACGATTTCGTTCTGTTGTCAACAGGCAAGATTATAGTAAAGATCTTATTTATGACTTTTTCAGAAGGCTGAATCCAGCATTTTCACTTTTTAGCCGCAATTGCATTTGCGTCATTTGCCATCACTCAGAACATGGGACTGAGCTTCTGAATCGGCGAACGACATTAAATGTTTCACACTGAAGCTCCAACACAGCACCCATTGCTTTGTTAGCTCCACTGCAAGTTATAAATCTAGATTTTCATCGAATTCTGTAAGAATTGAGACTGTTTGAAGCCATGCGCGCGCAGAAATCCTCTCCGACACTCGACACCACGGCTGTTTTTTGTTTTGCAAAAAGGTGGTTTCATTATAGAGGGAGGTGAAATGTATTGCTTCAAGAGTCCAGTGCATTGCTTTTAGCCAATGAAATCACCCGCTTGTAATTCTATTCGGCCCATTTTGCTGCATCGAACAAAGTCAACCGAGATTATAACTCGGGTACCTTTCAGGTATTCCGGATTGAAAACTGCTCTATCACAGAGTAAATCATCTACAGTAACTTCCTTTCACTAGTGCATAAAATATAAAAGAATACCTGTTTTGGGGAGCATTTGCTTTTCTTGATTAAAGACTTTTTTAAGCGTGCTCTGATCTGGGACTTCTAATATCCTGGAAATAGGTCTTTCCTCCACTTGACTTATGTAAACCTACAATGGAATATTGAAATTTGTCCATATACTTCCTAGACTACTCTCATAAAACCTCTTGAATGCTCAAGGTTTGATTAATTATAAAACAGTTGTATTCTAAACTCACCTCCTCTGGTTGTCGTTGAACAACGACTTTGTCCACATCATTTTTCTTGCTGACTTTGATAAAATGTAAAACTTTGCCATAGATGATGGGCTTAGTGTCGAGTTTAACAACATCGTTAGCTTTGTAGACCTGCACTCCTGAGCTCGTAGTGACTCGCAACATTCCGTGAAGGACATCACCATTTTTTGGCTGTTGCGAGGAGGGCAGCGGAGACTCGAAACTAACCTAAAATGGAGCAAAAAAGAAAAAGAAAAGAAATCATGATCGGGATGCTATAAGTTAGCGACGCTGTTAGCCCAAAAACAAAATGAACTCAACAATGTTCTTTACTCATTTGCTCTGTTTGTGTCCTCTATGCCTTCTTATCATGCTGAACTTAGTACATCGAACGTTTCCTTTTTTTTTTGTATGAACGGAAAAGCATTCAGTGTTTATTCGGAAAAAAAGCCTTCCATTAAGAAAATTTGTTTAATAGCTTTGTACCACTTATTGCAGAACCAAGATTACTTACGGTACCTCCTACTGTTTTTATCCAAGTAGCGTGTTCGTGCTGTCGTTCTCTTTCTCAATTATGAATCCCCTCGGTGAAAAATCTTTTCAAAATATTGCAACCAATTTTTTTCTCCAGCTTCTCAGTGGTCCACAATCCTAAATCCTTGAATCTGATTGGCTGATCGCGTGAGGTCCAGCCGGCGGGCCGGATTTTCCCATCCGGACCCTGAGTACATCATACTCGAGACCCCTGGCACAGTTTTTGCCAGTACGGACCTCCCGGCCGGCAAATAACATATAAATTTACAGTATAATCTACCTCTTTATCCAATTCTCGATGACATTTCTCCAACCACGTTCTGAATTCCTGAGGCAATCTTCTCTCCGTCGATGCATCTTCAAGCGCGCTGGACAAATCCTTTCTTTCGTCCAACAGAATCTTCAGTTTGTTATTGGAGACCGGAGTGTGTCGATTGAAGAACAGAATGCCCTTGAGTCTGCGGTAACAACTATCCGGAACAACGTCTTTCTGCTTTTTGGACCGCTGGGCAGGAAAGGTGCAAAATTCCATTCTGTGTGGAGAGTGCAAATGAATTGGAAAAAAAAAACGTGAAAATTAGTACCAAACTAAATATCAACCTCGTTCCAAGGTTCTCCCTAGGAGAGGACCCTGGGAACGACGTTTACCAAATATCCAAACTTCATACGAGACTAGACGTTTTGTGAAGAAAACGTAAAAACTTTTAGTTGTAGAGGATGTACACTTAGTTATCAAGCGAGATCACAAGTATTTTACTTCTGTATTCTAGAAGAATCAATTCAAACATGGGAAAAAATTCCAACCCGGCAGTTAGCTTATTGATAAAGCAAGGTGGAGGGAAAGAGGGAGGAAGAGCGAGTGAGGGGACTGGGGAGAGGAGAGCTGATCCAAACCCTCCTCTTCTCTCCCCTGTTACCATCCACTTCAGCACTCACTCTGCCTCCCTCCCTTTGTAGCGCTTGCTACGTAGGCAAAGCCAGAGAGGGCAAAGCCAGATAAAGGCAAGAGCGGAAATTTAACCAAGCTTTGGACAACAACGGAGGTAAAAAACAACTTTCGACTCAGTTTTCGCACTGTTTTACAGGGTGCGTACACTTTTTGTGTCCTAAGATTTCATGACTTTTCCAAGACTTTAAAGGACCATAGAAGGCAAAATCCATGTCCAGTCCTAGAAAACACTGACATGTTTACGGTCCAGAGTTTGAAATGAAGTGCTCTTGAAAACAGCGAACAAATAGACAGGTTGTAACGCCATTTGGCAAAAACTGAGAAAATAATATAATTTTGATTTAGTATGACTTGTTCTTATTTTCCAGGATTTCCACGCCTGGCTTTTACCGTATTGGAAATCTATGACTTTCCAGGATTTCCATGACCCGTACACCAATTCAACATCGGAGTAAAAACAAGTTCTCGATTACTTCGGCTTTACTTTGCAACACCTAGTGTTTGCCTCAAAGATCGCGCGCCATATTCTCAAAATTTCTTTGCGCTGAGCGAGGGCTGCACTTGCTCTTCGTTTGGATTGGTTCATTTGCTTCACTACGCCTGTTATGATTGGCCAAAAAAACTTCACAGGTTTACGTCAACCGCTCTCAATCGCCTACTTCCACCAAGCAATGATGCCCCCAGAGTAAATAACTTGCACTATTCAGTCTGGTCACCGGTAAAGTACCCCGCAAAAAAATACTGCACTATAGGCTGGTGAAAGAAGTCAGAAAAGAGCTTTTCTCCAAACCTGTGAACGTAAGAGAGAGGAGCCAATCTTCCCTGCCAGAAACATTCAAATATGGGTTCTTGTTCGTCATCTTCAAGGCCGTCAGGTCTAGGAAGAGTCTCGTGACCTGCTTCATGTGGGAAGTACATCAAAACACCCTAAAACGAGACAGCAATGACACAGGGCCTGCTTAAATGTTTAAAAGGCGACTTGTAACGCAGTTTTGGTCTGTTGAGGAAATTATTTAAACGACTGTAATATTAATAGCTATAATTTTCACATCAAGCAAACAAACCGAAAAAGTGTTTGGACTTTGCCGGGGAGCCTCGGGCGTGTCACTGGGTTAATTAAGCTCCAGTCGCTTGAGCTCTCGACTAATAAGCAATTTTAATCCCATTGTTCATTCTATTATTCCTTGCTTGATAGTCTAAATATAGAACCCTACCTGTACAGTTTGATGAGTATCCTGATTAGGAACTTTCATGGTCAGCGAAAATGGAAACCACTCCTTTGCTCGCGTCTGGTATAAGCTCTCGATATCATCATCAATGTCACGAAGATTAAATAACACTTTCTCGTTGGAATTTCTGCCATCATCTATGATCAGTCTGATATCTACCTTGAGGAATACGCCCAATCCAAACTCCGGCTGAAAGAAAACAGTAAGTATTTGTCCATGCCTTCCTTGAACCAACGTTCTTTGCTTTTCTGATGTTTTACCAAATTTACAGGTAAAGTAGGGCACAACATTCATTGTATCATTTGACCTGCATGGGGACCGTTGCTCGAACGCCCCGAAACTTTACGGGCCATTTTCGGGTGTCAGAATTCCCTTCACGTTATCTCAAGAACGGAGAGGATTTAAGTCGTCAAACTTCACAGTCATTTTTATTTTTGTTACCTTGAAAACATGTTAAGAGATCAGCTTTCCAAAACAAGCGCTTGGCACTTTCACAAATGGCTTTTCGCGCCCGAAAAGTTATCGGGACTATCGAGAAACAGGCCCCTAGTCAGTTTCTCTGGGGTTAGCAGGAAAGAGCATTACACTAGTTTCGAAGCCTAAAATGACAAAGGCTGACGTTACATTACGGTTACACACCACAAATACTTATTAACAATTTTATCACATAGAGACAGAAGCACACGACCTTTAGGCGTGTAACTTGCAACTCTTTTCCTTGGAACAAAGCTGGGGATTTTAGGACACCCAATTTTATGCCCAAATATGGACAAAATAAGATCGAAGCTGCACGCGCGGGAAAATGCACTAGCTACGTTACATCCAAATAAGGATTTTTTTTAACTCCAAAAAACCCCAGCTCTGAACCAGAGTTAGGTCATGACCTTCTGATACAGACTTATGTTACAATACTAAACAATGCAAAAACTTTCCAACATATATTTTACATGTCTCGGCACAAATGTAAAAAACGGTTAATTTTCAGTTATTCTCGGTTTTCACATGCCATGTGACAACGGCGGCTACGTTGGTGCCGCGAACTAGTCCTGTGGCAACAGAACACACTGATCATCACGCAACGATACCGCCGGCTCTGAACGGGAACCAATCAGATAGCAGGATTTGTTGAATACCCCCACTAATTGAGAAAATAACGTTAAAATCGTGCAGATTCCAGCAGCTTGTTTGGTTCGTCTATTGAATATCGGTATTGGTAACACGAAATCCAGCGATCCAGGTTGTATAACCGCCTCATCTGAATGTTTTGTTCTTATGTAAGTGATAAATCGTGTAAGGTTAAGTGATGGGGAAATGACAGTTTGAGATTCGAAAACGAGTGCTAAACGACAGAATAACACCCTGACGTGTAATGGTATAACAATGAAATCATCTCGGAATGAACACCATTCTAATTGCCCCCATCTCACTTCGAAAGCATAGCTGTTTATCACTTGAATAAAAACCAAGATTCTGCAGCAGTGTCCAAAAAGTTCGCCCATGATGATCCAACCTAAAACTAAAGGCAAGGTGGTTGTGCAAAGACTTACAGGTACTTTAGGATTTCCCAAAGCTGGAAGCTTCATGTTTCCTGACCGGCCACGTTCGCCAAACAAGTAAAAGTGGTAAACATGTGACAGCTCTCTGGCCAGGCTAATGCCGCCATCTTCACGGATGGAATCGATATGGATATCCCGGATGCCAGTGATTACAATCATGGTAAACTGAGGGTAGGCTCCTTCTCGCTCAACCTGTGTAGAGGTCAAAACAATAATTTATAGGACTCCTGTTATCAAGGCTATGAATTATGGCTCACCGAGGGCTCAGTTAGTTGAGCAGCGGGCTGCCATGCTGGAGGACGCGCGGTGTTCGAACCGCGGCCGGACCAACACCATTTAGGGTATTAAAATCACTGACGGCAAAGTGCTGACTTTGTAATTACACCCGCAGATGGTTAGACTTTCAAGTCTTCTCGGATAAGGACTGTAAAACCGTAGGACCTGTCTCACAAATATCTTCCATGTTCACAAGTTCCCCGTGGGACGTTTAAGAAACCACACACTATTCGAGAAGAGTAGGGGATGAAGTTCCCGGTGTTGTGGATGTCCTCTGTGAGTGTATGGGTGGGTGGATATAGCAGGTCCACGTCAGCTGAATAGCTGCCAAACTTCAACCTGCTCAAACAAATAAACAAGCAAACTACGATCATGTAGAGCAGTTGTTTATGTTCATTCAACCTATTGTTTTGTGGTGTCACGGTAGCCATCGTTGTCCTCAATGCAAACATACTTACCTTTCTAGTTTTAGTTCTGGAAAGTTCATATCCATTTTTCACGCAAAATGACTTGGAACGATCGCGAAATGATTTCAATAAACGGAAGTTATTTCTTTACATAACGTTTTCATAGGCGTTCTTGTAGTCCTTGCTTAAGTTCTCGAAAACCTTGCACCTGGCGCAGTCAAGCAAGTTAAACAGTGTACATAGGGAAGTTCTTATTTATTTTTCTGGTAAACCTGTTAGTTTTGTTTGATATAACGCCAAGCCAAATAAGAAGAAAGTTAGTCCTTACAATGTTTCCAAGACATCTTGCTTCCTCTCCTGGTTCTAAAGTGCTGGTATCACTGGGATTTCTGATCCATCTATAATCTTCGAACACAGGTTTGCCTTCCTTTGCCCGTTGCTGAAGCTTCTCCTGTGGGAAAAAAAAAGTGCTACAAACAGCTGTTTTCAGAGAAAAACACAAATAAGCACACCAAAAAGAGGTTTTCAATTGAGGGTCAAAAGAAAAGTTTCCTGATGGTTTTGGTATTTCTGTCACAGCGGCTACAAAACAATAGGTTTAGTGGACAGCTGTTGGTTTAGTGAGCAAAAAAAATGGTTCTGCACGCTCCGCACGTGCGTTTAACATTTTGGTACATTTCTTTGCCGTCGTCTCCTAAATGACGACGTGAAATGACCAAATTCAAGGTTCTGTGGAGGACGTTAGCACATGAAGAGGAATTTTCAGTTCTCTCTCTACGCTTCCAACCCACTCATACCAGTTTAATTCCTCAACAGTTACTACACATTTTTAACGCGAAACGACATGAAATAGTTTCGTACTGATATGAATAACGCGAACTCGTATTTTTAAATGAAGTCCTCGTAGCCGTCGTCGTCCTCATTTCGTAAGCTCCCTAATCTCATAGATGTAAGGACCTAATTTAACTTATCACCAGGACCTACAAGTAGTTTTGTGGCCAAACTTTCAAGTTTCAACTCAATTCCGTGCGAAAAACTAGCCGTAAGTATGGTCCTTACTGCTGTTGCCGTTATTTGCATAAGATTTTAACTGTTTTTTACCTTGGAAATCGTAATTTCAGTGACATATGGGCACTCATCTTTCTTGGTGATAACTTTGATCCGATCACCAAGGTAAAATCCCTACAAAACACCAATGAAATAATGATAATGACAAGGATAAAGAAAATTAATAAACTGAACAACATAGTACAATTCAAGTCAACTTGGACGGACTGGAATGGTCTTGGAGGTGGCCTACTATCTAACTTCTCACTGATGATGTTATATTAAGCTTGGAATATGTAACCACCCGCATATAAGAACCTAGAATGTAAGAACCTGTTAGGCTAAAAAAAA
>OX421452.1:4605453-4607953 GCA_949126865.1 Montipora capitata | reverse complement strand
CAAACATAACAAAACCACTGACAACAACTGACTGCAGTCACTCCTCCATGTAGTTGTTAACTCAGTTAACCTGCATTTAACTTCATTTAAATTTATCAGGGCTCGACACTAACGGTAGCCAACTAGCCACAGGCTAGCGAAATTTCAGCTTTGACTAGTAGATTTTGAGCTTCCACTAGCCATTGGGGCTAGTAAATATTGTGTTCAAAGCGGAGGAGTTTTGGATGAAAACTAAAATGAAAATTAGAAACTAACAACAAAAACTGTGAGTGGATTCTATGGAATTTACTGCCTTAGAAAATGATAAGTTGAAAAAATAAAACTGAGGAGGAAACCAACACGGATTACAGTTTCCCCATGCCACATTACGAACGGTTAATCACGTGTGAAATCATGCGGAACTTCTCGGCTGCTGTTTCCAATTATGCACGTAACTCTGTTGCAAACAATCGCAAGCACCTTCCAAGAGCTTGATCACAAACAGTTTGCGTAAATGGAAACACCTTTTACGTTCATCCCCGACTAATCGCCAAGAATCGCCAATGATCGCAAACAAGACGCAAGAGATAGAAAATCGACGATATTTTTGTGCGTGTGAAATGTTTTGACGGATTAGAGGCAAGTATAAGTAATGAAAATGGCGTCTGAGTACGATTGTGGTAATGAGGATACTCCTCAAAACAGTGTGAATTTAATGAACATCGTAAGGGAATACCCCACCAAATATACATGTACCTGTAGTAAAGTTCTTGATCACAAAGAGCCAGTTCCTATAATATAATTTGATACTGGCTACGCTGCAGCCGTTGCTGCTCCTCGAAAATGTATCGGACCTAGAATCGGTGACATCTCTTGACACTTCCTCTCTACCTTCTTCGCAACAACTCCAACATAAGAAGTTGAACACGATGCAAAAACTAATTCTGGTTTAATTTTTGTGCCCTTTTCTTATGATGTCTCGAGATCAAATTGCGTAAAGCAATCACGCCTAATGGAAACCAGGATCGCAAACACAAACACACAAAGTGACAGTGTTTGCAATCAAGCCAACGCAAACTGTTTGCAACTGTTTGCAACATTGTTACGTGTACATGTATAATTATGGAATTAGATCACATACTTGTTTAGAAAATGAATCCAAATATAATTTATTTGAAATTTAAAGAAAGAAAGAGATAACATGGAGCGACTCATCTCATTTTCTAGGAGTAATGAATCTCACATAAAAAGAAAGAAAACTTGCTCTGAAAACCATTCAAACATAAAATGCAGGGATTGCTGTTTGAGACTATTAAAAAGAAAATCTGAATTATATGAGTTGTGTTTTTCAAATATGGAATTTTTTTCGTGATAGTTTTTACAAATGAATGAAACTGCGCATGACGAGACTGGCTAGCGCAAATTTAGATTTGGCTGGAGAAATCAGACCTGATACTAGCCACTAGGCTAGTGAGCTAAGCAGTTAGTTGCGAGCCCTGGTTATTATAACTACAAACTACTGCAAGCAGATTATACCCCCCTGTAGATCCTGAAGGAGAGAGTTGATAGTGGCTCGTGTATTCATACATGCTACATACTGCTCGTGATGAATACAGATTGGCATTTGTTTCCACAAGGGATGAGTTTTACTAACCTCTGGCAGATGAGGAAAAATTGCTTTGACCTGCTTTCTGAACTCATCAAAGGTGCACTCTTTTTCAATCTTGAGTGTCTTATCAGAATTGCCACAACTGAGCAAAACATTCACATACGCCATTGAGCCAAAGGCAATGTTGGACACCTTCTTCTTTTTCCTGAAAAACAAAGATTAAATTCAAATATATGGTTCAGTGGTAAGAAATCCTGTGTGATCTTTGAGGACCTTGTGAAGATTCTTGAAAACAAAGACCTCTTAAAGATCTTTAAATGCTATTAAAAACTACATTATTGAAGGATCCTCATTGTTCATTGCTTGATACTAAAAGATCTTAAGAACATTAACTGTGTCTCCCACCTCAGCCATCGCATGTGGCAGAATTCTAGTCAATCACAGCCTGGCTCAGGGGTTTTTCTCTGAGAATTCCAGTTTCCCTTTCTCATCAAAATTAACTCTCTTCCAATTACATCTGGCTGTTGTGCTGTGCTCCAAGGTAATTTTGTTGATCATTAATTAATTTTTACTATTAAGATTGCTGCCAGAGGCACCTGCATAACACAAATTGCTTTCGACCTACACGCTGCACCAAATAGAATTCAATCCCTAAGACTACAGTGTACATGAATGGGTGATTAACTAGTACAGCTTATTCTTATGAGAGATCCTTGAGATTTTCTATATTTTGAGAATTTTTCATGTGGCTTTAAGAAAATGATAAATACCAAACAATAAACTTTTATAAAAGCATCCTTTTGCTATTTGGTATTTCAGTTTATGGATTCATATATAAGAAGCAAATACATGTAACTGTAAACATGTTTTAGAGATAAATTACTACAAACTGAAAAGGCACTGACCCCCTGA
>OX421452.1:4595453-4602953 GCA_949126865.1 Montipora capitata | reverse complement strand
TTTAAGGATCAGGATGCCAAAAGGCAAAAACGAAACAAATGTTTATTTCATTCTTTTAAAAGGATTTCTTCATAAGTTGATAACTTACCTGGTTACCATGAAGGTGTGACACCTTTAGCCACGTTATATCATCCTAGTTTAAAACTACACAATACACTATGCTTCGTTTTTTTCTTGTTTATGCAAATATCAGATAACTCGTGTACGTACCAAAAATTATCAATTAAAACTACTTAATATTAGTCTACCTGCAATTTCCATGTCACAGTTACACACCTACGGTCACAATCATTATTTCCGGTTGTAAGTATTTGTAAAACTTCACAATTTAATGAACATGATGTGTAGCTGACACGTTTTACCCTTCTATTTGTTGACATATACGTACAGGTATATTCATGTGACAGCAACAAGATCATCCTAGTGAGAAAAATATTTTTACCAATATGCCGACTAACCGAAGTATTAATAACAAGATAAATTTAAGTGAACAGCTGCCTCAAATATTATTGCTGCTAAAGAACTCATTTCTGACGGAAAACGATGCATTGTTGCGGGCAATTTAGGGAAGAAATTAACAAAGATGCGTCCAGTTAAATTAAAACTCTCTTTTCGCATTAATTAAGAATAAAAAAATGAAATATACTCTGTTTCCAACATAAAAGAAAATTACTTTAAACCTGATCCAGCCATAACTCAATGCTTCACTCAACTCTGAGAAAAGTTGATAAATTCGCCCTTTTAGCAAACAGAGTTGTTTTAATAAGCTATATAACTGAGCTTCGCTGTTTGTTTTTTTTTTTTTGTCGACTCGAGTCGACAAAAAAAAAAAACCAGCGAAGCAAACGATACACGAGTAACACCCAAACAGAAAGCATTTAAATTATAAACATTCGAAATGAAAAGAGATTTGTAGAAATAAAAAATTATAATACTGTCAAAACGAAGAGCGGAGTTTTATATGCAGGTTTATTATAGGTCAAGGAAACATTAAAAGTCAAACGATCGATAATGCAACAGTTAAGGATTATCTTCGTTTGAAATCGTAAGTTTATGATACAGCAACTTAAGCGAAAAAAATGAAAAGCGAACTTAATCAACGGTGGATGTTGGACTGACATACAAAAACGAACAGCAAATATAAGCTTACGTCAGCTGTTACATGGTTTTAAGGTCTCACCTGGAACTGGAGGTGGAACGGTGAACTAGCTAAAAACAAATCGAAATGACAAATGTAGTACAGCTGGAGATTTGCATGGGAAAGAAATTACAGCTAGTTCGTTAAGTGGATACTTACCTCGGCTTTGCAGCGATAAAAGATGTTACAGACTTAAGCAGCCATATGCACAAAGAGAGCTACAACTGTTGTTCGCGGTAATAGAAAGTGATAGGTGAGGCGATCAGTCACCTTCGTCGATGACAGCTATGGAACCGGGCCTTATTTTCCCGGAACTGAAAATATTGCCATTGTTTTCACGATGGATATATCCGCCGGATGAATCACTATCCACTGGATAACTCAAATTGGTTTTGCTAGTGTTTATCCGCTGGATAGTGATTTATCCGGTGGATAGCGCTATCCAACGTTTGAACACCTGCGGCCAGGTCGGAGACCAGTGGAACTGACCAAGGAACTTCAGTGGAACGACATTTTTTCATTAAAAGTCAATTTCCAACCAGACGAAAGCGTTCCATTTTCGTTTCAACCGAAATTTCGGTTTCGTAACAGTGAAACTGGAAACGAAAATTTTTGTAAATGAACGGCACGTTTCGGTCGGACCGGACCGACCGGTCAAAGAGGACCACCCCCTGAGGAGGTCCAAATATTCCGGTCGGACCAAACCGAAACGGTCCTTTCCACTTGACTTCAGCCCGCAATTTCCGGAAATTTTGGCTTAATAGAAAGCACTCAATGAATATCGGAAATCCCTCTCTGTCATTAACCTCGTTCCCAATGTCAGGTTGCTCTGCTATATCACGAGCAGTTACAAAACCCCTCTCATTTACTTATCTAAAACCCCCGTTAATTTGGCCATCACGTTATTGCGACCAACGACCACCTTTTGGATTTATCTTCACAAAGTTTTACCCAGTTAATACGACCAGTCAAAATCCTTGGTGAGGCTGCTGAGTAAAACCAGATACAATCTGACTGACAAGTTTTAAAACGCACTTTATTGAACGATCTTACGCAGAGCTGTTTCTAGTTAGCAACAGGTTAAAGAAGTATGATAGAAAGAACACATGAAAAACATCCATATATTTGGAAAATTGTTTTGCCTTCTTTTTTTCCGCTGCGTTCCATTGCGGTTAATCTCTTCATTACATGCCTCTCCTCTTCTTGTTTGACAGATAGGTTATGGGTGACTGCTGCCAACTTTGATAGCATTCGGCGGCGTTATCTGAGGAACGAGTCAAATACAACAGATGTTATTCTTATGCAAATAAGTGCACTTATGTCGAGAAATCCAAGAAACAGCCCTTTTGACCTTTTCACGGTTTCTGACCCCACCTTGGTTGGGGTGGGGGGGCAAATTAATTACAGTGAATGTATGGAATTCGAAAAGGCAGATTTCAAAATAGTTTTAGTCACTTCATCATTCACTCAACGGAAAATTACATCATTGCACAGGGCACAACGTCTGAAAATTGGATATTTTAGAAATCTCCTCATGTCGCTTCAAATTTCGCGGGAATTTGCATAAGTTTGTTTACAAGACATGAAATTTACAAATTTCGTTTACGGTCGTTATAGCTTGATTCTGATCGGCATACTTCACGAAAATAATCTCAATAGAAGTGTTTTTGAGAGGTATTCTCCCTATCCACAATCGTCGGACCTTAAAGGATTTATAATGGTTCGAAGTCGGCAAAATCCCCATACATTCATTGTCATTTAAGCCGTGTTTGCCCCCAATCAATATGGCGTCAGAAACCGTGAAAAGGTCTGTTAGATGTACGCCCAATTTTGACATCTAAGTGTCGGGATATTCAGCAGCTAAGCTCTCGGAGAATGCAGTTTTGATTGTACTGTTACCCAAACCCTGGTTGAAGTAATGCAGCTGTATATGAGAAACGCAAAGCTTTTAGTTACGTACAGTGACCTGTGTCATGTCCACATTGTCGGCTTGACAACTTAGTTGCCATTCCGGGAGGTAGGTATTATATATATGACTTTGTTGTTTACCGCCAGGATATCAAAAGAATATTAATTTTAGATTAGTTTACATTGCAGAGTTGATGCCAGATAATAAATAAGCAGACCTTGTTCTTTAAATCTTAGCAGGTATTTTTACCCTGTCCCAGTCTGATTCGAGATTGCTTGCATATTTTTGAGAGAGCATGCCTGGCTATCTTCTGAAGTTTCAACTAATGTTGCAAATACACTGAAAGGTGGAATCGAAAGGCATAAAACTTGTCTTGAGAACAAAGGCACAATGTGGGAATTGTGCATAAACAAAACTGAGGATTTTGAATCCAGGAAGACCATCTTTTGAGACAAAGCTGTGAATCATCCATTCTGTGGTGAGGTTCAGTGGTCTTCCTGGATTCAAAAATCCTCAGTTTTGTTTTGGAGCTCAGGAATTTGTGTCAGTAGCACAGATCCAAATGTTCACTGGTTCTTGTACAATAACGAAAATTTTCAGGTTTTAAAGAAGGTTTAATGTTCTCCCTCCACTACCGGGACAATTCACCGACAGCATATAGTTGACAAATAAGGGGAACTGGAATCACTGCTAAGGTTTTAATTTCCCCCTCGCACTTTGATTCGCAAGATTTGAGGATGACGAAGACCAGGTCTTTCATAAGGCCTGCTGGTACGGCGGCCTGCTGTAACGGCTGGAGCTCGGTTTTGCTCTTAAAATTGTTCATTTGAATTGACCTTTTCCACGCGTTTTTTAGCGCAAATGATTTTCTGGTCGGGATTAGTGAGCGCGGCCTATAACCGGCCTCAACGGGATTCGAACCCATGACTAACTGCGATACCGGTGCAAGGTTCTACCAACTGAACTATGAACTCAGTTTAAACAGTAGCACTGTGGCATATTTTTTTATGGTTATCTGCATAACAACGACGTGAAATCCCCAAATCTGAGTTTTGACGACAACGAGAGCGTACATATGTGAAAAGAATCAAACAATAACCTAACACTAACCCTGACCCGAACATCAACCCGCGGGAGTCCGGTGTCCAAGGGCATCATGATGATATGGCAACAAGTCATAGCACAACACAGGGGTATCCCAACTGAGATCATTGTTTCCGTTAACAAGAAAAACTGAAGGATTTGTCTGATTTGTACGTGTATAGGAATAAAGGTAATATAGGTCCTAGAAGATAATTGCACCCACAATTTCCCTCAGTTTCATGTTTACCGTGGAGTATACTCGTGGCACATGATCGTGTTCGTATGATAGTGAAGAACACTTAAAGGGCATGAACGTCCGTTTTCGTGGTAAAGGAAAACACACGGGCACCCAACGATAATCTTCTGTGAAATTTGTGTTCGGGAGAGTCAACCTGTTCTAAGAATTTCGGTTCTACGTTTTCGCTTAGAAAAGTCACCTACCAGTTTCGGATGAGAAAATGGTTCGCTGGGAAGTGTTTAGAAGGTAACGTCCACCAAGCAATTTCTGAAATGATACAATTAAATTTTCGGACACTTTAATTTTCAGTTTAGATATCCGAACAGATCAAATTCTTCTAGGTGATAAAAATATCTCTTTAGACAGTCTTAAAACATTACAAGGAGCTGAGAAATGTCTCTCAAAGGCTTTTGGCTTAATTTGCTCGCCGTGGGTGCCCTTGAAAACAGCTCCTATATGACTTTTATTAATAAGGACCCGTTCAGCAAATATCGGTAAACGAACGTGTATTTCGGTCCTATTGTTGAACTCGTTGATCCTTTAACATACTGAACCTACTTGAAACAGGGATTATAAAAGCACTTTGAAAAGGCAATTAGGGAGATTTTTTTTTCAGGATTTATAGGAGAAAAGTTACTCGACGTTTCGAAGTACCCTGAACACTGATCATTACCTTGAGCGATGTTAAAAAAGTTGAGTTTTAAGACCTTTATATACAGTATGATCTGATGATATTTTTATTCTTGATAATGATGTAATGTTGGATGATACATCGAGTAACTGGCCAAGCGATCGTGAAAGACAATTTCCTCATTTTAACCTCACATGATTTTATTATGACCATATTTGTTAATGAAATTGGATGCTTTTGACTAAGTGCCGTTAGTGTGACGGGAATCGTGATCTACAGGATTGACCTGGTCAAGCATTGTGTTCTGACTTGCTCCATGCAAAAACATGCAAATTATATTGGCATTGTTGTTCACATGTTCCAGGACGACATTCATAAATTAGAATGCGCTCGCTGTATTTAAACGAACTCAATTAAAACTTGAGAATTCTTCGAAGAACTTCGAAGGAATATCCTGCTTGGGTAGGTACTGAGGAAAGTTGTTCAATCTTATTAATAATAGATAGCCTTTTTATTGTAGGATTTATTGGAGTGATGGCATGAATCCAGAAGTATGCTTTCACAACAACACATCAATCATTAAGTTTAAATTTTGATTTAAATTAAGTCAGCTAAACAACAAGATTTTCGGTTTCAATCACGACGTTATTTGCAATGCAGGAGTAACATTCTCTTTGTCACTTGTTACAAAATCAGTTGCTTCAAACAGAGCTCTGATAAAGTTCTGATCCGTCTCCTATATTGTTTTTGTCGAGAATTACGTTATTTAAGATGTCTACTTTTTGAACAGAGATGAAGATAAACAAGCTCTTCACAACGTGACGGGAGTCAGAATTACTGCTCACCGAACGAAACTTCCAGGGCAACGTGAAAAGTTCCTGCGATTCTCGCCGAGAGTCTTGTCCGGTATAGGACCCTTTCTTCGTTTCTTCGAAACTGATATGGGTGTCTTTGGTGACCGTCGGGATAGCGTGGAGCTCATTGAGGTGAAAATACAACAGTCGAACGGGACAAGTGACCCCAGAGACAATGAAACAACGGCCGCGTGTCAAAAAAGCAAGATGAGGAGAGTTTTCTCGACGAAACGTGGAACTGAGACACGTCGACTAGTTGGAAAACACGGCCGATTAAAAGTTGTCGCATCACAGGTTCCCAAAAAACATGGCATGTACCTCTCGGATTTATTTACAACTATGATTGATTCGAAATGGCGGTGGATAACCTTTGTGTACATTTTAATGTATTCCGGTAGCTGGCTTTTGTTTGGTTTATTTTGGTGGCTCCTAACTTATTACCGTGGGGAGAATTTATGCGTCGACAACGTTGACTCTTTCACGAGCGCTTTTCTCTTCTCACTGGAAACACAAACAACAATTGGCTATGGAGGTCGACAAATTACGCCTGACTGCCCCGAAGCTGTTCTTTTACTGAACGTGCAGTCGTTAATAGGCTTTATTATCGGTGCGTTTATGCTGGGTCTTATTTTCGGAAAGCTTTCGCGACCAAAAAATCGTGCAGAGACAATTCTCTTCTCTCGACACGCAGTTGTTGCACTACGAGATGGGAAAATGTGTTTGATGTTTCGAGTTGGGGATGTTCGTAAAAGTCAAATACTGGAAGCCCACGTTCGAGTGCAACTTTTTAGGAAACGAATCACTAGAGAGGGTCTGGAATTACCATTTTATCAACAGAATTTGCCAGTCGGGGTCGACTGGTTGTGCGAGGAGAATCAGTTGGATAGCATACTTTTTCTCATCATGCCACTCACAATAGTTCACGTCATTGATGAAAACAGCCCCTTTTACGAAATGCAACCTCAAGAACTTTCCGACTGTGATTTCGAAATCGTTGTGGTGCTGGAAGGTACAGTAGAGGCGACCAGCATGCTTGTACAAGCTAGGACATCTTACGTTGCAGGTGAAATACTGTGGGGTCACGAGTTTATCAGCACCACGGATGAAAGCAATTGGAAGTCAGGTCGCTATAGGGTGGATTTTTCAAAGTTTGACAATACTCGAGCTGTGCCCGATACTCCTCAAATTTCTGCAAAGGACTACTACGAAGGAAAAATGTTTAGAACGATGTCCGAATCCTCTTTGACGAGTGATACCACGCAAGAAGATGGGGACCAAGATTCCGACGCACTAGAGAGAATCAACATTGAAATGCCTTAAAAGAATGCTTTCGAAATTCCACAACCAAATCGATAAGGAATTAACAATTTTATTCAAAAATTTTCACTTCAACTTTCCGAAAAGACTGTGTACACAATACCTGAAAAAGTTGTCAAGCCATTTCTGTATTACATATGGTGTTCAATGAGTAATCTGTTTGTCAGCTTTCATTATCATTACCGCATCTTCGATAGTCAATAAAAGCTATTGCTGTTCAACTAAGTTTATATTTTCAATGAGGGAACCAAAGCACAAAAGTCGAGCTGATATTGCCATTGAAGGGTCTTCCTAATTTTTGTTTTCACAGGTTAATCATCACAAAAACAA
>OX421452.1:4587953-4590453 GCA_949126865.1 Montipora capitata | reverse complement strand
GCGTCATTTCCTGTATTTTATATTCTGCTGAGAAGACACGGGCTGAAATTTCTAGGGGAGGAAGAAAAGGGTATTGGCCAAGTTCAAAGTATTACCATCCTCCCACCCCTTCCCATGCTTATTAAATAGCGAGCTTACGCAACAGGACGGCTGGAAGACTCAGGACGGCAGAATGGCGAAAAAATGTGGCGCGAGACTGTGCATTCCCGATCTTACGCGACATTTTTTCGTCATTCTGCCGTCCTGAGTCTTCCAGCCGTCCTGTTGCGTAAGCTCACTAATAATAATGATAAATTACAACCACTATCGAAAGTGTGTGTGACATTGTCTCTGGCCAATCACACACCAGCACAATCTAATTTTTTAAATGGAGATTAGATTGCTTATAGTAATAAATTTTGTTATGAAAAAATTAATTTTTCTTTGAAGGTTGTTAACTGGACTACAGCTTTTCTGTTTTCCATCGAAAGTGAACAAACCATTGGATATGGCACCAGAGCAATAACGACTAAATGTCCAGAGGGGACACTCATTCTTCAAATTCAGTCTCTAGTTGGTATGATTTTGGATGCCTTTATGCTTGGGTTGACATTTGCCAAGCTGTCTCAACCTCGTGATCGTGTAAAGACTGTGATGTTTTCAGACTACGCTGTCATCGCACCAAGAGATGGGAAACTGTGTCTGATGTTCAGAGTCGGAGACATTCGCAAGAGTCAAATTGTTGATGCATCGATACGAATGCAGCTGTTTAGGAAATGGAAGACAAAAGAGGAAAAACACTTTCCCTTCTACCAAGAAGATCTCAAAGTCTGTTACGACTGGCGAAATCCTGATAATGACTTTAGGAATCAGATATTCTTGCTATTGCCAATGGTAATAATCCACGTCATTGATGAAAACAGTCCACTTTACAACATGACACCAGGGCAACTCAGGGAATCAGAATGTGAAGTAGTGGTAGTTATGGATGGCATTGTCGAGCATACTGGACTAAACACCCAGCCCAAGACTTCATATACCAGTGATGAAATCTTGTGGGGCTATGACTTTCAAGATGTTATTGACAGAAATTGTCTTCAAAATGGCAAATATTATGTGGACTTTTCAAAATTTAATGACATTAGTAGAATCATGCTTCCCTCCTGTTCTCCAAAGGAATTTTATGAGATGGTGCATTGACTTTACAAGGCTATTTTGTGCATATGCACAAAAATTACTTCATATGGAGTTCACGTTATGAGAATTCACCCATTAACCCCAGGGGGTGAGACGTGACAGATTTTACTGTCTAACGCCAGATGATGTGCAGGAGGCAGCGTGGTCGAGTGGTTAGGGCATTGGGTTTGCATGGGGCTGCTCCGGGTTCAAATCCCGTTCTAACCTCTGGTTAGGATTTGTTTCTGGTTGTCCCGGATTCAACTCTACCACGCTTTGTAAATAGACAACTGGTTGCCTCCTGCCAGTTGGGGTTCTTAATAATGTTTCTGTTAAGTTTGAATTGTTTCTTTCACATTGTTAAGAGTGGGGTGCCTGTAAACTAGCTTGATAGCTAAGTGCACTTTCCACTATAAACAGAGCATTTACATTTTTTACATTTTACATTTACATTTTTACCTCTCAACCTCAAAACACCGGAAATCTGGAGACTGATGCAAAAAAATCTGGAGATTGATCGACCGGCAGACAAAACCAAGTAAACACAGGTTCTAATTAAGACAAACTGTTTTTTTTCCTGCTTATAATTTACTTAAAACATGTGTGGACCTTAACAACACAAAAATAAACTTTATTTTCACAGCTTAATTAAGTCCAGCCAGTGTGTGAGCACTGAGCTGAACTCAGTGCTCAGCGTTATCTGCAGTAGCTGCCTTTTTGGAACTATTGGATCAATAGTTCATCTGGTTCATTAGCAATTTCCTCCATTTTGAAAACATGATCAAAATGTGAGAGACTGGTAATGATGACCTAATTTGGAACAGGTGTTCTATATATGGTCATGGACGACACATGGGTGAAGAACTGAACAGGCAGGAGAGGCAGTGTGGCCCAGTGGTTAGGGCACTTGCCTTGAGATCCGGGGATCCCAGGTTCAAGACCCATTCTGACCACTCGTTGAATTTGTTCCTGGTAGTCCCTGGTTCAAATTCTGAGCTGCACTTGTAAATAGCCAACTGGTTTGCCTCCGGCCAGTTGGGATTCTTAACAATTGTTGTTGTTATTCTGTTCCGTTGTTTCGTTGTGTGTCATTGGCCCTGAAAAGCCCCTATGGGGAGCGGTCAATTAAGTATGTATGTGTATTTATAAGAGCTTGGTTTGTTAAGTTTAACTATGGATTTGCACAGAATTGGTGCAAGAACTCACCTAAGCAAGGGCATTTGAGGTTAATCCATTGACTGGCGGGGGGTCCCCATTGATGAGTAAAACCTGTTTTTAATTTTGTGAAATTTCTGTTTTACTTGGTTCTTTGCCCACAGTTCTCAGAATTCTTGGAGCAAAATTT
>OX421452.1:4567953-4582953 GCA_949126865.1 Montipora capitata | reverse complement strand
GTTCTCGCTTGTGCCGTCATTCCTGTAGCTTCGACAATGCCCTCCAAAAATACTATGATTTCAAAATCAGTTATGTTAAGATCGTCGGGTGAATATTCGTAGAACGGGCTGTTCTCATCGATTTCATGTTGGACAATGACGGGTGCAAAGAGGAAGATTTTTTCTCCATCGTCATCTCCGTCAAAAGTTACTGCGAGTGGCTGCCTGAAGCAGCCAATTTCTTCACCTTCTTTCGTGACATGTCGACGGATTAGAAAAACGTTGATGTGTGACTCAATAAGCTGTCTTTTTCTCACGTCCGCTATGCGAAACATCAAATAAAGTTTACCATCTCTGGGTCCAATCACCGCATGGCGTGAAAATATTATCGTGTTAGTTCTCTTGTGTGGGCGCGCAACTTTTGCAAATATCATCCCTAACATTGTCGACGAGATTAACGAACCAATGATACATTGAAACAACAGGCAAATCACTCCTTCCGGACAATCTGGCGTTATTTGCCGGCCTCCATAACCTATGGTAGTTTGTGTTTCCAAGGAAAACAGAAATGCCGATGTCCACGAAGAAACTTTTTCAATGCATGTTATCCCTTGTTTTATGCGAATACTGTATATTCCCCACCATATTGAGCCAAATACTAGCCAACTAACAAGAAAAGCGAAGGAGAAAACCAAGAACACGTATCTCCATTGAGCTTCGATCAAAGTTGTGAAATGATCGTTCAAATAATACAGCTGTCCCCGATCGGGAACATTGACGTAATTCATGCGAATTCGTCCGCTCTTATTTATTAGTCGCTGTCGCTTCATCTTCTTTGAAGCGACCATGCCATTTCGGTGTTTGGTTACTTTTTCTTCCCTTGATGATGACAAGTGAGAGTCTAACTCTATTTCCATGACGGTACGTTTAATTCTGTTCAGAACTGGACAGCAGTTTATGGCACTCGAAAGTTGTTTGTGATCTTCCACCTTGACTTCTTTGGGTAGATGACCCAGTGATGGAAAACAATTACCTGTTGAATATATTCTTCTTTTGCGTTGTTATGCCAGTATTGATGCCAATACACGCGATGTAGCGCCTCTAACAGCTTGTTGAAACAGGAGTTTGCTAACGATTCAGAAGTTTGAGTACAAACTCCACTGTTGTGAGCGAACAAGCAATGCCGTCACGCTTCAGGGAACCTTTCAATTAATGTCAGAAAATGTACATTCGAGGCGATGATTGGTTCGAAAACTGAACAATTTTCACGCATCGGCAACATCTGCAGGGTAAGCACTGTTCATTTGCATCCTGCAAACAGGATCAATATCTAGAAGTTCCCGACCTCGACATGCCATCAAACAAACTCATTTCAAGTCGTGTCGACACTTCCGCGGACATGATCGATCTTTCGAACTTCTGCTGGTAAATCTAAAATTGCATCAGACAATTTCAGTTACGTTCCTCGTGGAATAACAAATGAGATTTCTTCTTGTTGTTTTTTGAGACTCTTTTCTATTTCGCTGACTGGTACCCGATGTTTGAGTCGCTTTGAGCCGAGGTTGAAAGCCCGCGTGCCTGATTGATCAACATTTCCCCGGCCTTGCGTGAATTTAAAATGTCGGAGGCCTTGAGGTGCTGAAACGATTTTTTTATCATTACTTCTCAAGTTCAATTAAATAGTGTTCATACTCCAGAAATGAACAACAAAGAAAATAACTATGAAGTAATAAATCTTCTATTCCATGCACAAGCGTGCATGAGCGGGGATGCTGAAAGATCACGCGTGAAAACACGCGGGAATTTTTGCCGCAACAAGACGAATGCGAGGGCGAAATTGTTTCACGAGTATTAGCCTGTGAAATTTGAGATGCTTGATTCCCACCACACACGAAGGAGTCCTCAGAAAATGTGATTGTTTTGTTGACTCAGTCTAGTAACTGTTGCCATTAGAAATATATAATTGTGTACAGGAAACAATTTTTCAACTTTTCACCTGCAAAGATAAATTGTACTGTTGCTGATCAACAACTTCTAAATAACATTCACAATGTTTCAATTATTGTCAGTTACGTAATAATAATAAGAAGGATTTTGTCCGTTATCGCTATATAAATTTATTTCCAATACAATAACCATTGATTATGGCCCCACCTACTTTGATCAACAAGGAAGTGATATGATAAGGCAATTAAAAGCCAGGTGGCACGCACACGAACCTGGGGCCCGTTTCTCGAAAGTCCCGAAAGTTTACGGGCCACTTTCGGGTGTCACAATTCCCTTTGTGTCTCAAGAACTGAGAGGATTTAAGTCGTCAAATTTTACAGTCATTTTTCTTTTTGTTACTTTGAAAACATGTTGAAAGATCGGCTTTCAAAAACAAGCGGTTGGCAGTTTCACAAATGGCTTTTCGGGACTTTCGAGAAACGGGCCTCTTCGTGCCCGAAAAGCCATTTGTGGAATTGCCAACCGCTTGTTTTGGAAAGCCGATCTTTTA
The DNA here is from genome assembly GCA_949126865.1 of Montipora capitata. Taxonomy (NCBI): domain Eukaryota; kingdom Metazoa; phylum Cnidaria; class Anthozoa; order Scleractinia; family Acroporidae; genus Montipora; species Montipora capitata. Next base: position 4,580,477 of record OX421452.1, on the reverse strand, counting down.
ACATGTTTTCAAGCTACCTAAAAGAAACACGTCTGTGAAGTTTGACGACTTAAATCCTCCCCGTTCTTGAAATACAAAGGGAATTGTGACACCCGAGAATAGCCCGTAAAGTTTCGGGACTTTCGAGAAACGGGCCCCTGGCCCGTTTCCATATGATCTGCAACGGTCTGCGACACGATCGCCGGTAGGTCTGCGCCACGTCATACACATATGAAAACATTTGTCCCCGGCGTATGCGGCGATCTGCGGCACACGGTCTGGATGATCGTGAAAGTTGAATCTACACTTTCCCGACCATTACGACGCTTCCGACTAAGACAATTTTTATGGGAACGTGTGTCTGAGATGATCTGCGTCCTAACAGCAACACACTATTGTTCGCCTTGAAACACGACAATCAGACTTGAAGTAAGTGCGCTCCTTTTTCTCCTTGCTTCGCAGAGGATTAATGGTACGCTTGTCTGCGATCGCTTGAGATTTAAATGGAAACATTTGCCTCCCATGTTTAAGCCTGGTTTCCAAATGATCTGCCACGGTCTTCGAAACGATCGGTAGCTGTCTGCATCGGTCTTATCGCAGACGATCGTAAACACCGCAAACAAATCTGAAGCGATCGCAGACAAGCGTACCACTAATCCTTCCACTAATTCTGTAAACCCACACAGAGTATTTACCCTTAAAAAGCCGAATTAGCTGTCCATCAGGATGATGTGGTGTGCGCATGTTTAAAGCCTGGTTTCCATGCAACGTTCTGTGATTGGTCTGCGACATGATCGCTGATACTGAGGTCTGGAAACACTATACAAGTGATATTATGCAAGGGCTTATGTAAGTACACAAGGGTATAGGTGTGGAAATGTTTGTATAGGCATGGAAGCTGTCGATTCATTAGACGAGAATGACCATTGCTGACAAAGTCATTCCGAAGTTAGTCGGTATGGGATCGACAACTGCTGTCGAAGCCAGCCCAGAGATTTAATACAATGCTTGGTTACAGAGCCAGCAAACAAAATCGGTGTGCGCAAGTCCCGAATTAGCTGAAGACTGATGTTGCGACTGGTCATTCCTTTTCATACACGGCGTGTTTGTGCAGAATGGTGTTTTCAGACCCCTTCTTTCGTTTTTCTTGAGCTCGCCCAGTCTAACTGTTTTCATCGTCTCGGTCTATACAGTGGTTGTTCCGCTCGCATCTACTGTAGCTCTATGAGGGGCGGGTTGTTGGCCGTCAGTGCTGATTGCAACACCTCTGACCTGAACTTTGTAACCTGTGGCTCACATGATTCACCGTAGTTTCCCACGGTAGGAGTCTCAAGGCCTCTTGCAAGAGTATTGCCCTCTTATAGTCCCAAGGTACGGCCGCCCTTGCATTGACTAGACATTTCTTGGACCGAGACCCTATAAAAGAGATCAATATTCAGAAATCGCCTGGACACGACACCATCCCATCTGAGGTTGTTAAGGAATCTTCAACGGTTATTGCAGCGATTATTGACTTTTGTGAAACCAATTACAGGCCCGTAACGGTGATAACTGGTCTGAACAATATTTTTGAAAGGTTGTTGGCTTTGCACATGAATGAAATGTATGGTGGAATGTCAGTGTCGAATTATATCGGCGCCTACAGAGATTGCTGAGGTTGACAGAAGAGTTGATAGGGGTGAGCTTGTGCGTTTGTCTCAATGGATCTCTCCAAAGCGATCGATGTAATTCATTTCCATTTCCATTTCCATCTACTCCAGCTGGGCCAGAAAGCGTCAGGCGTGGTGTCCCCCAGGGAAGTGTCTTAGAACCAATGCTCTTAGAGTGGTTTTCAATTGAGTGTCTAAAGTAATTAGATTATTGCTTTGGTTTTGCATTACTTCACTCAGTGATTGGTTCAAAGTTCTCGCGCCACTTTTTCAAACAATCAGAACCAAAACCAATCGTGGCTCGCGCGTGCACATTTTCCCGCACTTTGTGTCGGCTACTTGTGATTACTTCGAGTTTTGATTGGTTTACTGGATTGTCTCTGTCCTTTTTGATTGGACAAAGTAATTACTTTGGTTTTGGTTTTACGACACTCATTTAAAAACCGCTCTAAACATGTTCAATCAACGATCTCTTCTTCCATATATGCAGACGACCATCAGCTTCATAACTTCCACATCGATCCAATGATTTTAGATGCCTGTTTATCTCATGATCTCGAGCAGCTAATCAGTGGTAGATAGAGAATGGAACGTGGGTTAATGAGAGCAAAAATCAGGGTCTAGTGCTTGGTGATACTGACTACAACTTTTCATTCCCTGTAAAGTATACATTACTGACCTTTGGAATGAAAATAGACAATAATCTGGATTTTTCTGGTCATATATCAAATGTGTGCAAAAAGGTTAACATGGTAATCAACTGAACGTTATGACGCGCTTTAGGAACTTTATACCTACTTTTTTACCTCATCATTTATTATTGCTCTCTGTCCGACATTTTTGTGGTGCGCGTAATCATAGAGATCCGTAGTACGGAAAAACTAGCGGCAGATTACCTGTCCTCTTACGATGGTCTTCTCACTAATGACTCATATTTAATTTACTGTATATAAGTCTTACCCCAGTTGTTCAAACGGTGGATAGCGCTGTTCGCCGGATAAATCACTATCCCGTGGATAACTAATAGCGAAATCAATTGCGCTATCCAATGGATAGTGATTTATCCAGTGGATAGCGTTATCCATCTTTTGAACTAACTGGGGCCTGTTTTTCAATAATTTTCCTGCTGAATGAAAAATAAGTTTTCTATCCGGTCTTCTCTTATGATTTTCGCGGAAATTACATTCTGTTCCACCAGTTATTGTCTTGATGCTTTTTCTAAGTTATGGAATGCGCTACCTGATTTTATCCGTACTACTGAGTTTACAGGTTTTAAAAGGAGAATAATCCAGGGTCGCATTTTTGTATAGCCGCTTTTTAACAACGTATCTGTACACATTATATATTTAGTCTCCTTCGCAGCCGTTTTTTGGATGTCACGCAACGCTCCCCCAAAAGAACCGTTGCGTGACATCCAAAAACGGCTGCGAAGGAGACTGTGTATCCGTAGATGTTACATATTTTAGCTTTAAATGTGACGTCTCGAGGATACTATCTCTTTTTAGCTACTCTGAAATTCGAGATGAAATAAAGTCTATGTATGCAAGAAATGTATTCGGATGTGCATTATTCTTGATGGACTGTTCCAATTACACTATCACAAAAGATACATCATGTGAAGTAGCTCGGCTCCTTTACCCGCTGCGAGCAGTTGGTTTCTTTCTCGGGAAGCGTAGGAGAAACCAACTGCTCCGCGCAGGGTAGGCTAATTAAACCTCATTAGCACTTTTGAGGCTATGTGGAGGAATTGAAGGACATGACCCGAAAGTTGCTAGAATTCAATTCTATCTTTAATTTTCTACGTCGTTTTCCACAAATTACATCCAGGACAACTTATCATCATTGTGCAATGGTTACATCGAACGTTACACACAAGTTACTGATACTTTCACATATTCTAGAGGCCGCCATCGCTGTTCTCGCTTCATACGAAATCATTTAGGAGGTCGACCTTAACACTAAAAAACACAAACTACAATATTTCCTGAAGTCAGATGAAGCAAACGTGCTTTTAGATCTGCTTTCATTAATTTATATTAGCTAAATTTTGTTAAAGGAACCCCAACTCGAACACAGAAACTTAAAACTAAAGGAAGTAAGGTTTACAGTAGGTTTTGTTTAAAAGAAAATTCAACGAAAACGTTGGCATTTCAGAATCGCTTATTTTTGTTTTTCAAATTTCCCGGGCGCAGCTGTCGTGAATAATTATTATGCAAAAGCTCTTTGTGGCAGAACGAACAGACGTTCGTAACACATCACAATTTTTTTAAGATAGCGGTGACCGGGAAATTTGAAAAATGAAAACCAGCGATTCTAAAATTCATTACTTGGTACGAACACTTTTTCTTTGAAAAATATTCAAAACGTTTGATCGCAAACATTCTGTCCCTTTAACTTACCCTTTAATAGGAGAAGTTTTTAAAAGTGCGGCCAAGTTGTTAAATGTACAAAATAGTTCAAATTAGTATTTCAAGGTAGCGCTGGTCTACCACGGAAATTACAAGCAACACGCCGTATGTTCACTCGAGTTCTTTTCAAGTATTTACACTTCTAATGACTATGGGAAGAGTTATTCAACCATCCTCGAGTGGGTTCCAATTGATTTAATTCGAACTGCAAACGGATTTTTTTCACACTAGATGGTCCTAGGCCACCCTGCTAGCAGAGCCTTTCTTTTACTTGCTCGATTTTGGCATTCTCGAGAAAGGCTCTGCATGAATCGAGTAAGATCTTTATTGAATATGCGCTGCATGTTGCCAGGATACAGTCTCGAACCCAAGCCTAATATGCCAGATCTCGCCGCCATCTTGGTTTTTCGTGGTACAGCGGGCTCAATTATAACCATTGGTTTTGTCACTAAACGGACGCTCGCACTGGAAAAACCGGTTTGACGAGAGAAAACAAGAAAACAAGATTGACTAGTCCAGAAGCTTGGGTTGCGGCGGCTTCAAAGAGTTGACGCGATTCGGGCAGAGCCTCCTTTTCTCCTCCTCAGTAAAGAAAAAGACAAAAGGAGGCTCTCCTCGCAGGGTGGTCCTAGGCGAGGTCTTGTGTTAAAATCCCTCCCTCCACCAGCGGTACTACAATATTCCTTTCGCATAACTCTTCTATACTTCACTGGGTAAAATACACTATTATATCGCTATCTCTTTTTCTTCTTTCCACCACTTTTCTTTCCTTTCTTTCCTTTACCCTTCTTCTTTTTATTCTTAAGCGCTTTCCTTGCTTTGTGCGCTCGCCAAAGCGATTGTATTAACCTAGCAGCACGAATTTTGAGGTTTAGTTCTCTTTCGGCGGCCTCAGCTTTTTCCTTCGCTATCCGCCGAGCTTCCATGATTTCTAGATACTCTTTCTCCAATGTCTTGAACCGCTCCTCAAGCTCGCTTAGCTGTCTTTTTTCTTCGGTGTAAATGGCGTCTAAAGCATCGAATTCGTCCTGCAAGAAACCATTTCCTTATAAATCTAACTCGTTTGACACAAATATGCTTTTCTTGTTCCCTTAAAGTTAACTGAAGACTGCCACTTATCAGCGTTAAACTCGTCTCGGGATTAGGCAATGTTAACTGAGCTTCAGTAAAATAATAATTATTGTTATATACCAAGACTTTCGCTCAACAAAACGAGCACTGTGATTGGTTGATTCTTTGTCACGTGGCCCTGATCAAATTCAAATGTATCCCGCTCCGGATGTTTTGCTGCGATTGTTGCAGGAAAAGTCTCAATATATAACAAAGCACTTAATGTCTGGTCCCTCGGGAAACTAGTTAGTTTTGTTTTCCCTCGAGTCCTGATGTTTCATCAGGACTCTCGGGAAAACAAAACTAACTGTTTCCCTCGGGACCATACATTAAGTGTATATTGTAACACTTTTAGCATATTATTCAGTTAGTTGATTGGTTTCAGTCTTAAGTAATTTCAAGAGATCATGAGGTGACCATCTGGGTGTGGCTCAAACCTTTTGTCGCCCCTAAAGGAGACTAATCTGGACATGGCTTAAGGAAATTTTGACCCCTAAAAACAAGTTAAAAAGAAAATTTGACTTCTGTTTCTCTTCGCGTAATTCTGTGTTTCTTCGCGGAACCCTAAACGAGACCTTGGCGGCTTAAAATATTGGGCCTTTGCCCGGAACACCCTAAGCGAGACCAAAATCCAAAATTTACACCCCTAAGCGAGACGACGAGCATCCCCGTCTGTTTCATATGGGAGTCCACCCCCCCGGGGGGTGACACGACTTCTATTTAACTTCGGAGAAGCACGTATGTTTTTCCTGCTTTGCGCTTTGAATATGATTTCCAATGCTAGTAGTGCGGTAGTCTAAAACACACTGTTTTTTTTCCTCTCTAAACTCTCTAGATTTTCAATTTCGAATTTTAAAGTACTTTAAACGGACGCGACCCGATGACCGTTGGGAACTGCGCGATCATGGGACCGAGACCAAAAATAACTTTGACGGCGTGACGCATAGCTTAAAATAGACTGAAAAAGATTATCATAGGGCACGGGGATGTGTTCTCTCACCTAGTGATCTCTTGGTAATTTCAAAGAGGCTCAACGTCAGGTACAAATACTCAAAATACCTTTGCTTTAAGTGCTGCGATGACCAAAAAAATCAATTTTTATTTTTCTTTGGACTTCAAAACTATGTTAACTAAACAATAAGTGACTTAGTTTTAAGCCTTGATTTAAAAAAGACACGTGTTTATTTTAACTGGAATTTTTCTATTTAATGGTCTGCAATAACTAAGTTTAAAATCTTGAGAGAGCTGGATCGAGGGGAAAACTTACACTCAAAGTAAAAACCTTTTAGGTAAAATCAAAGCTCAAAATGTTTCCAGTAAAGTGTTAAGCAAACACACTTTCAAAATCTGAAGAAAAAGAAGTGATTTTGTATCATAGTAACACTTTAATTTCTTTAACGTGAAAAAATCGCGCGGTGGGCCATCATCGAACCCAGAAATTCTTCTAGTATTTAACCTGAGTACTAAAAATCGGCCAAAGTAATGAGGCCTTCCAAAGGGGGTTCTGATGTCGCTTTGTCGCTCATTTTCCAGCCCACCTGTCGCGTATGTGGCTAGAGATAAATGTCGCTGTTGTTTTTTCGCTGCAATGCAATTGTCGCTGTCGCTTTTTCGCTAGAATACAAATGTTCCCTAAACGTGCTTAATTTCTGCGTCCTGTAATTTTGTTTAATTTGTATCGATAATCAAATGGTGACGAGTGAAATCAGGGAATATAAAGGCTCGGGAAATTATTTGATTTTGGACAAAACGCGCGGGAAATTATTCCCTAATTTCACGAGTAGACCATTTGATTAGCTATTAATATCATGGGTGATAAATTACGTTCATAAGACGCCATTTTGCCACATGTGAAACCATAAATTAACGCTGAAATTTCGGGCGAAAAATAAGGACAAATTTGACACCCATGTTATTAAAAGAGTAAGCGCCTGTAAAAACTTCCTTGTTTTTAATAGAAGATCAACCACTTTAGTTTCTAATGACTATAATGGCTACACAGCCTTCCACGCAGACTCTCTTTGGGATTCATCTTCCCTGGGAGCGTCAATGCGTCAAACTTCTTCTAAAAGGGACGAAGCCTTTTCAAGATATTCCTCAGAAACATTAATTTTGTTTCCTCGGTTGGTTATGCATTTGAACTCTCGCGATTCAAAATGTGAGTGCTTAGTAAGGGTATGGTGTCGTTTCATCTACTAGTAAAATTGAAGTCTCCGTGAAAATATATAAATACGAATACAAATATTAAAGTACTGCGAGTGTATTTGAACTGCACGAGAACCATTACAGGTTCCTTCAAGCGCTAGGATAGTAGAGAAAAGAAAGCTTGAAAAAAAATCCATTACATTTAAGCCTGAAATTATCAAACTGTTTTTGGCGATGATCGTCTCTAACAATTGATTTAACGTTTTTGTTTTGGGAACCGATCGTTCGTACGCAGTGTTTCTTCGATTTTAAAAATAAAGCAAACCTTAAATCTTTTCAACCGAAGGACTACAAAAAATGGGGTTATTCAAACGAAACAGTGCGGAAAGAAATGTAAATATGATATCACTCCCAAGCGAACGCCACAAATAGATTTGAATCGCACGGGAGCAAAATGTTTCAACAATACGAATTCTACCAAATTCATTCTGTGAAGGGCCGCAAACATCTAAGCCAAAGCATGACATTTATACGCTCCAGTTTCTCTTTGATAAGAATTTAAGTCAACCCAATACACGAAGCCTATCTTCCTGCAGGTTTCTCAGGGTCTAAAGTGCACTTCCAGATTCTGGAAGTCCGTTGTGATTGGTTCTCTCACACTCACATTCTCGTTCCCAGGCCTGCGATCCTTTTGGCCAGCGCCGCGGATCGAGAGCACTGGCAAACTGGCTGGTTCCAATAGACCTTTTTGCAGATATGGCGGCCATTTTATTTTCTATTGTTTCAAAAGACATTATGGGATGCTCGGGGGGCAAATTAATATGTATTTGCCCCCTGGACATTCAATAATATCTATTTGAAACAATAGAAATCAAAATGGCCGCCGTATCGGTAAAAAGGTATATTCAACAGTCCGCGATTCACGGACTTCCGGTCGTTCTGCACAGTCTCGACTGTTTTCAAAATGGCGGACCAAGCCAAACCGATCTTTTCCGCGCGGCGTTAAATAGTAGAATGTAAATTCTAGATTTAAGAGACCAACCCAGGCTCTCTCTCTTTTCCTCCCAGAGCCTGGGAACGAGGTTGTTAAGCGACATCACATTGAAAGAAAAGAAGTTCGAGCCTTTAAAGCTATCTGCGTTAAACGCCATCCGATCGCTGCAGCATCACCGAAGACCAGATTCGGCCGAACGATTATCTATGAGTAGTTGCCTTCGAGAAGAAAGGGAATTTGTTAAAGAAAAGGGCTTCAAACAAGTATTGCGTCATTTCTGAAGAACAAGCTCTGTCTTCTCACTTCAGATTTTACGATTGATAAGTCGTCCGTTCTAAACTTGTCCTTGAGAGTTGTGAACGAACATCACACCGTCGAAATTTGCCAAAACACTCCAACATTCAATTTAACATTTATTCTGCAAATCCGGCAAAAATCTGAGGCCTCTCTCTGCTTAGCTTTCCTGCCGCTCTTTTTACTGGGCTTCTTTGGAGTGTCGCTCATTAAATTAAAAGCAAATACAGTAGTTTTTCTGCGGTTTCCTTTCCGAAAAGTTGATTGAACGCGACATGCACATAAATATTCCCACGCCATGTATTACCGTTAGTTATTTGAGTGTTTATTAAAAAAGGCGGAGTCATCTGTCATATCACTTTCACTAATTAGATAAGCAGATTTGTTGATTCTGAACGCGTCGGCTACAGCAACGGGTGCAGTCCCTTCTCTTTCTCTCCTCTTCCCAAGCCTCCCTCGGTCATTTTATTTGTTTGCGTGACAAAATACGACCGCCTAAGAAAAGCGGGCCACTCGACTGATCTATTAGTCCGGCAGCCAAACGCTTATTTTCCACATAAGCTTGCAAATACTTTTTTTCGCGTTTGCTCACATGAACTACGCCCGATATGGTCTCTACTATCTGCGTTCAATGGAAAGCTCAGGGCAAGAAGAGCTCTCAAAGTTCATGAAAGGCGAGCACGTGATGCACCATGTCCCAGGGCTATGGAACGGCATTTGGAGTGACATGTTCATCGAGACAACTTTCATGCGCTATGGTCATGGTCCCGGTGGGATTATTGGAATCACCTTGAAGCCTGAAACTCTCAAGACATGGGCTCTTGGTCTACACATCTGCAGTCGCGTGGAGCAGGACATTGCTCAGCCTTGTAGGAAAGAAGCAAGACATCACTCAGGAAGCACACAAAGAGGAGATGAAGGCAAGGATCGTGTCGGATGGTGCTGACCGACAAAGCATTCGAGACAAGCTCAAGCTGTGTATTGATCCGTTTGATCCCACATCACATCCACCAACTATCGTGAACATTGTGAGTGGTCAAATGGCGGATGACACAGTAAATGTTCAAGACGCAGTAGCAAGTGGTACCAAGCAAATGCAAGAATTCGAGAAAGGCTGGCCAGAAGGTTTCCGGAGTACAATCTCAAAGAAAGTCAAGACTGTTTCAGACAGTAGAAGCATATCAAGGTTGGGTCGCAGAAGGTATACGATACTTCAGTGATTTACAGAAGAGTGATAGGCATCCAAGCAAGTTCAAGGGACATTGATATCAAGAAAGTATTAAGTCATGAGCTGGCTCCTGTGCCGACGTCAATGTTTCATGATTCCGGTTGCAATGAGAATCTGCAAAGCAAAATCGGACTTAAAGAAGCGGCTTGCTAAAGAAGCGTCATCGTGATGCAGTACGGCCAATGTTGCAGCAAGTGTGCTGGATGGCTCTGCTGTCCTGTGGGTTGTCCATTGGCCAGCTAAAGGTGTCATCGCCGACTCGGTGGAGAATTTCAAGGGTTTCCTATTGAAGAAACTACTTGATTCAGATGTTTACTTGACCTTCGACAGATATCGCGAGTACAGCACCAAGAGTGTAACAAGAGACACAAGAGCATGTGAGGCAAGCAGGGTGTATCAGCTCACAGAAAACACGCCTCTTCCCTCACAGAAGGCTGTGCTAACCGTTTCGTCCAACAAGAGGCAGTTGATGTCCATCATTTGCGACAGCGTTATCAACGATGAGTAATTCCATGCTCAACATACTACCAGGAACAAGCTGGTTATCACAGGCAGCGACGATGTCCCAACCGAGATCCACAAGGGGTTGTCATTACAAGGGAAGATATTGCAACATCTCACGAAGAGGCAGATACCATCATTGCCCAACAAGCTATCATGTGTGCAAAGGAGCATTCTGATGCTACAGTGGTTGCAGACGACACAGATATGTTTATCCTGCTCCTCTTTCATTATTTGAATGAAAGCCTTACATGTCCAATGTTTATGAGCTCACCGATTCAGCAAAGATCACTTATCGACATTAAGCAGCAGCCCATGCGCTATCCGGGTGTGACACTGTACCTACATACTTTATGATTGCCAAAGGAACTGTCTTGAAGAATCTCATTGCTGCTCCCAACTCGTTGTCGCTGTTTGGCTGCCTAGATGTGCCGCTATCTGACGTCGTTGACCAGGCAACAAAGTTTTATCGGTGCTTGCTACGGCAACCGAGTAGGCGAGGAGACGATGTCCGATATCAAGATCTTCACGCAAAGTTTGAAAATACAGCAACTTCAGCCCCTAAGATACAAGCACTGCTGCCTACTACAGAAGCTTTTGTAGAGAACGTGAAGTGGTCCCACCTTTAGACGGGCACTTGGAAAGCAGCACTGTCCCTCGATCCACTTGCTCCTGATCCAGTGGAATATGGATATGTGAGACATGAACCTTCCAAGACGTTGCTTCCAACAACTGTGCCAGACGGTGTTACATTGGCACCAGATGAAATCATGACCCTGATCAAGTGCAACTGTGAAGGCGCCTCAGCATGCAGAAACATGAGATGAAGCTGCAGCTGCAGCAAATTGTCGTGCACTCTGTTTTGTAAGTGCAATGCTGCAGATGAATGTCTAAACGAACTTACCAAGACGGTAGCTATACCAAGAGAGGTCACCGATTAACTGTTAAGTCTTAAGAGATGCAGACGTCTTCAAGAATAACGTCAGAATCAAGGAACGGTGCTATCAACTGATGACTTAAATTAGAGTACTATTTTATTTACTTTGGCAAAATGAAAAGATGAAAAGATGTCGCTTTGTCGAAATTAAAAATGGATTATCGCTACCGCAAATTGTTGCTTTTTTTCCCCGTCAGGTTCTGTCGGCAGTTGGTGTTCTGGACCAAGATTGTCACTACATTTTTTGCAATTTTGGAGCGATGTCGCTTGTCGCGAAAAAACCCTTGGAAGGCCTCAGTAATGGAAAATCTTGTTATTACCTGCCGCTCTCCCATGTCTGTGTCATACTTCTGAATCCAGTTCTCAACTTCTGTTTCTATCCTGTACTTACGCTACAAGGGAAAGTGAGAAAAAGGGAAGATATCCCATATAATCTCATTTATTAAAAACTAAATCATTGGATAATGCCACTAGAGACTTGATTGGCCTAGCCATCATGGTATACAAGCTATTACGGTACACCAATCAGTAACTGTGCGCTGGAAGATTTATCCATCATTTGCAAGTGGAACACTATTATTATTCCACTTGCGCTTGTTGGAACGAGATGATTATAGCCAACTCGGTGCTACACACTTTGTTGGCTACCTCTCGGTGACGGAATACATGTAGGTTGGATAAATCTGAACCCACCACGTCTATCCCTGATAACAAATCATGAAAGATAAAAGCAATACATACACGTTATTTTCACTGGTTTAACACATAACATGCGTGGATATATTGCGAGTTTGTAGTATTTTCCAGGCCCCATAGGGGTGAAGAAAAATACAAGCAATGAGCAAAATGTCCGCATGTATTATATGTTAAACCTTTCAATAAGGGATTTACTGTTCCACTATTATGTGATTTTCTAGTATTTTGGCTTCTTCCTGCATAGTTTGACAGAGAATCGCATTGATTGCATAATAAGGTGTATACAAATGACAAAAACAACACAGACTTAACCATTCAAATGTTATGGGATATACCAAATGAGGAGTGACAGACGATAACAAGCTAAATTCGCGGGCTTTGCACAGGTTGAAATGAAAAACCGGTCACACTGGGACGCTACCGTTTCATATTTTGCGCATTCTCTTGAACAAATATGGTAAAATGGCATAAGAGTAGAATGATAAAATGACGTAATTCTAGGGAAAATAAACTGAGGCACAGGCTCTGCAGTTTAGGGGACTCCAGAGCATGGTCTGGGAAGTCACTCACAGTCAATTATTGC
>OX421452.1:4560453-4562953 GCA_949126865.1 Montipora capitata | reverse complement strand
CCCGGGTGGGGATGCTGATTTCACTGATTATCTAAGGCCAGATGATTTTACTTGTCAATGGGGGTCCCCTCGGGAATGCAACGGTTTAATCCCGCTAAGTGACAAGTCATAATATTGAAAATGATGTTGAGGTTTTAACGATAAAGTGGAAAAGGAGGAATGGCAATATCACTTACAAGTGGACTGATTTTTAATGCGAAAACAGTATGGTTTCGTCTTTAGCAAAAAAACAGTCCAACAAAATCCGTTTAAATTAACAGGACAATAAAAATATGACAGATGCAACTCATTCAACCGTTTTACATAACAAGTTGAAATAATGTTTGAACAGAACATTTTTATCAAAGCCTACTGTTTACCATAAATGAGGGTCAGCAAAATGATTTCCCTTCGGGTTCTTCTCTAGCTTGGTTGTTAGAAATCGCATTGGCCAACCATCTGTGAATTCCTATTATTTTTCTCCTTTGTGGTTTGCAGTTTTCCTTTTGTTAGCTTCGGGTGCTCAGTTTTCAGGCAACATAAAAATAGACTTTTAGATTATGCGCCAATTTTTTTAAAGTGAAGACTTTATTTAGTAATGATGACTCCCACCTAAAAAGATCTTTCAATCTTATGTCCTTCCAGGACAAGTTCTGATGCTCTTCCACTATGTTCAGTAGCCTCCCACGCAGATGATGTTCTTAGGGCCTCATCTTGACTTCCTCCCTCACAAACATCTGCTAAAATGAAAAACCACTTCCGTTCAACAGCTGTTTGCCCCCTATTTAAATAAACCAATCCATACTGACTAATAATAATTGTGTTTTGCATAGCCCATCACATGCTGCGAAAAAATGCCATACAAAACACAAGTTTACCCAAAACTGGAAAATGGTCTCTGATTGGTCCATAATCCACTTGTAAACGAAAGTGGTTTTTTGTTTCAGCAGACGTTAGTGGGAGAGGAAGCCCCCTGCGTGGGAGGCTACTATGTTCAGATGACAAAATTTAATGTTAACTTCAGCATTTAGTCAGTTATCTACTGCAGAACTTTCTGGGCAATTTTGTTGGCAGATTTCTCCTTTGTTCCAGAGGTTATGCTTGAAAGTCCCACATAACGTAACATATCAGTCCAAAGTAAATCATGACATTCTCTATGTCCTACAAAAAGACATGCAGTTTTTGTGAAAAATTATTCAGGACTATTTTGTTCTCCATTAGTGGAGTAAACCTAAAAACACTATCCACTCTCTTCCTTTTCAACAGTCTGTCCCTTCCACTTCTCCTTTTCCAGAAATCTCTTGAATGATTCATGTTCTTTCATTTCTTCCTCATCAAAATCTTCTCCACTTTTGCCCTCTTCGTCATCATCGCTGTCCAAATCTTCACCAAGTGAGATGTGGAAGCGAGTCGCAGGTATAGACTCAAAGGCTAAGGAATTAGTGTGTTTTGTTTCCATGGAAACAGGTGTTCCAGCCCCTAGATCTTGCTTCAGTTTTTTTAGTTGATCTTTTTTGTCTTTCTCTGCTTTGTCTTCCTTTTCTTTCTTCAGTCTTTCATACTCTATGTTAAGGGAAGACAGTTTTAAAACAGATTATTATGGGAACCAAAATATTAATTACTTTCAATTTTTCATTCCAGATTCAGGTCGAATTCAGAGGTGTAAGACAATGATCAGTGCTCGAAATAAAATTAAAAAAATTCCAGGTTGTCCCTGTTTCAAAAGCCGGGCAACCAAACCTGTGAATTAGGTTGCCCTGATAAATCCTTGGTTGCCCATTAGGAAACCCCCTACGATTAACTGCACTCTGTGTTGAGATGCAATCTCATGGCTATGGAGCTTGAGTATCCCATAGTTCTTAGTGTGTGCCTGTTGTTTTTTTGTGGAAGTATGGGTTTAAATTCTCCATCGCCTACATGTTTGTGATTTTCCTATCTGGCAATGTTTCGTAAAAGCCACAGATATTCAAAACACGGGAAAATGCTATGTTGCAGCAAATTAACTTTTGTTATTGTTAACTTCACACTACTATCGGACATTGACAATAAAATTTAAGCAACATGTAAGTCGGGGGCTGCTTGTGATTAATTTGTTTTCTATTTTTGGTTGGGTTGTCTGTTGTTTTTTTTTCCTGGGGCAACCAGGCTTTAAATTCTACCAAAAACTGGTCACCCGGTAAACTTTCTGGTCGTCTGGGATGACTGCACGACCGCTACTTTTGAGCACTGCTGCTCAAAGTTAGTCCACGTTTATTTCCGTTATACATGTACGTACACGGGCAGTCTTGTCATGCGGGTTGAGCTGATTCTCTACTCTGCTCCAAGAAGTTTTTCCCTAGATACTTCAGATTTTTGAGTTATCATCATCATCATTGCCCCCTTATTTGATAATCTTGCAAGGCATGGAAATGTAAATTATTATTTTCAATTACATTGGAAATGAATGACAAACAGTAACGGCATTCAAATCACAACTGTCCTCATACCTGGTTTATAGTGAGTTTCAAACTCAACTACAGCT
>OX421452.1:4532953-4545453 GCA_949126865.1 Montipora capitata | reverse complement strand
ACTGAACATTTCAAAGAGAAATATTTTTATTGGAATTCTATTTCCATGTGTCTTGTCAAAAGGTCTGCATAGTAGCAGGGATAACGATATTTTAAGAAACAACACAACACTTTTTAAATTTAAAAACATTTTTCGACAGAAACTTCTGCCATCTTCAGTTTAAATTACAAAGTACAGAGTTGAATATATAGTGTGAAACAAAATGCTAATTAGCTGTACATGTAAGGACACATGACAATGTACAAGATTACAAAGAAAGTTTTAAATTAACATGATAAAGTTGATGACACAACTTAATCATCAACTTTATCATGTTAATTTAAAACTTTCTTTGTAATCTTTTATATTGTCATGTGTCCTTACAGCTGATTAGCATTTTGTTTCACACTATATATTCAACTCTGTACTTTGTAATTTAAACTGAAGATGGCAGAAGTTTCTGTCGAAACATGTTTTTAAATTTAAAAAGTGTTGTGTTGTTTCTTAAAACATGCGTCTTGTCTGATAAAAATCTGTTTTGAAACAATAATTTATTACTTGTGTATGTAAACGGATTTGGTGTCAAAAAATGGAAATTTAAGGTCATCACACAAGCTCACACAACCAGGGCTAGGATTCTACCCAGGTTGGCAGAATTCCGCCTGCTCACGCATTGAGAAAAAAACTATTAATTTTCTGATAAAGAACTTAAATGTGGCAAATAAACGGGGTTTACTTCTGTAGGTCAGGCAGCAGTTTCCAAATAATTAACATTTTCTGGAAGGTGATGACTTGATGTTTTTGACTTTACAGAAAACAAAATTAATGTTTTTTTATGTAAGTTCCCTCTGTGATTAAGACATGATTGGTGGCATCTGTTCTAAATATTATAATTTTTAAATTAGCATAATAAAACTTTATGGTGTCAGGTGATACCGAGTTGTCTTTGTTTTTGCAGAAAACAGATATCTGCAAACATGCTGTGGAGAAATTAAGAAAGAGTTGTGTGAAGACAGTTTACGTTGTGGGTAGAAGAGGCCCCTTACAGGTATATAACATGATAAGCCTTTATTTGTGAACAAAAAGTGCGAAGGAAAATTATACTTGTAAGCAATGTCTGTTAAATTACTGGTTTGTTTTTGTGTCTGAGGAACTGAATGATTGAATGATACAGTTTACTTTTGTTGTCTAGGTGGCATTTACGATCAAAGAGTTGCGAGAAATGACTAAGCTCTCAGGTTGCAAGGCTGTGTTTGACCCTGAAGATTTCAGAATAATACAAGGAAAGATTTCCAGTATGTCCATGTATCTTAGATGCGAGTGCATTTCAAGTGAAACTTTTTCCAAAGTTCTTTGATTTTTTCTAAATGTACCGGTACCTTAAATATCATGATGAGCACCAAAGAAAGGCATTTTCCTGGAATGTTTTAGAAACAACCTTACCCCCACAGCGTCCGTAGACTTGATGGACAGAATTTAAAGATGTGTCAAAATGGTGATGATAATACTAATTTTGATTTGACAAAATTAATTTATGTATTTTACTATGGATTTTAAAGGTATTCCTCGGCCTCGAAAAAGACTGACGGAGCTGATGTGTAAGACGGCATTGTGAGTACAGCTCTCATTTACTTGTATAATAATAGGTGACAGGCTGACTTGAGAATTAGCCATAGCTTTGAAGTTACCTTACAGGTCCTCATAATATTCTATGTCATTTTGATTTGGAGACAAGCCAGAAGCTTTATTCAATGAGTTTGAGATGACAAAAGTCAATAAGTCAATCAAGTTGAAAATACTATGTTAATAGAAATTATTATTATTGACATTATATAACATAGTATTTTCAATGTACCCATCTGTGCCTTCCCTTGTCAGACCCTGTGTGGTACCTACAGACTAGTGCTTATAGATTACTGTACTGGTAAAAGTGTACTTTCTAGTTTTTATTCCATTTTTTTTTCTCTGTTTTAAGAGACAAGAATGATTCACAGAAGACTGCAAAGAAAGAATGGAGGCTAAAGTTTCAAAGGAGTCCCGTGGAGCTTTTGTGTTCGGAAGATGGGAAGAGCGTATCCGGGGTCAGATTTGAAGTCAATGAATTAGTGGAGGTAAAATAAAAACAGTGTGGTTTCAGTGTTTGCAGGGCTGGCAAGTAGGAGAGAAAATAAAAACTGTAGGCAGGGAAATCAGAGACTTTGAATGCCTTCCAATTGGCAGAACTAACTGGCCAGATCGGGCCTTTAGAAGGACTAACTCTACAATGCCTTCAAATTGACACACTTTGAGGATGATATATACTCCTCCAGAAGAATGGGTGGGATTATATTGCAAGTGTTCCTTCAAATTGTTGCATTTTCATTGGAAACTGACAGGTCTGGGGCGGCCAGTTCTGACAAAAGGAAAGCGCCCTCAATAGCAATTCCATTGTTTGTCACTCTCAAGAGTGGTGCGAAATACCATCTACAGTGTAGGTGGGAAAAAAAAACTTGGCCCACACCCCCTAATGACAGCTCCAAACATGGATTAAAATCAAAGTGAGAATTTGAATAAAGCTCTTTATTGTCAATGTTCTTGGGAAATTAAGATAAAAACTGGAACATCTCTTCTTTTTTTTCTCTGCAGCACGGCGATGGATCCATTGAAGCCAAAGGCACAGGGGTTTACGAGGATTTACCCAGTGGTTTGGTGAGAATCTATTTAAGTATTGAAACCCAACCTTACGAACACCATATCTGTACTACGTTTGCTTTTGCTTCCAACATCTGCCCAACATCCGTTCAACTTTGTGGAACGCATGTTGAAGCAAAAGTTGAAAACATTTAAATGGGCCTTACAGTAGAATAGCGTTTGTGGGAATTAAACGGCAAACGCCAGACTAAAATTTGCGTTTCGTTGAAAACGGAAGAAACTTGTTTGATATACTCTCAGTTATTGACTCAGTTAGCTACAGGTATCACTTCTTATAAGACAAAGAAGAGCCAGAATAAGAGAATTTTATTTCCCGGTATTATAATATTTTAGCGACTCACTCCAAGTCGTTTGGCATGGAAAGTGTGACTTTATGATCATTCTAGGATTAACATTGTTATGAACGGTATGGATGTTTGGAAAAAAAATTTGAAAATTTATCTTCGGGTGCACTCATCTCTACACAACCTCAAATTTGGTCATTTCTCGTCGTTGTCTGGATACCCTGCGAGCAGTTAGTTTTTGCTACGCTTCACGAGAGAGAACTCACTGCGAGCAACCGTTAGTTTCTTTGGCTTAAGAAGTGAAAACGGCGACGGTAACGAGAATGTCGTCTCAAAATATAAATTCGCGTTATTTTAATCGCTTATTGACTATTTCAACCTTTTTAATATGACAAGGGTGTGGTAGTTCCTCAGAAATGACACTGGTCGGAACGGCACTTAATTTAGGGGAGAAAATGAAAATTTATCCTCAAGTGCTGACGTCCTTTATAAAACCTCAAATTTGGCTATTTCACGTTGTTGTTTTGCTGACGACGGCAAAGAAATGGACAAAAGTGAAAAACGCACGTGCAGAAGCTATTGTTTTTGCCCACTAAAATGAATTTGCATACTTAGTGGACAAAAACAATAGCTTTGCACGCTCTGCACGTGCGTTTTTCACTTTTGTCCATTTCTTTGCCGTCGTCAGCAAAACTGCAACGTGAAATAGCCAAATTTGTGGTTTTATGAAGAACGTCAGCAATTGAGGATAAACTTTCATTTTCTCCCCTAAATAGACCTCTTTAGCTTGTACATTTTGTTTTCCCATTTCAGACCACGTGATGTTACTCTAGGGAAAACTTTCTTTCAAATGTCGTCCTATGCACGTGAATATGTACGCATAACTTATGAAAAAACAAAAGGAAAATTCCCTTGAGAACATCACGTGGTCTGAAATGGGAAAACCAAGTGTACAAGCTAAAGAGGTCTATTAAGCGCCGTTCCGACCAGTGTCATTTTTGAGGAACTACCACTCCCTTGTCACATTAAAAAGGTTGAAATAGTCACGAAGTGATAACGATAACGTGAATTTATATTTTGAGATGACGTTCTCGTTGCCGTCGCCGTTGTCGTTGTTCCCTAATAGAGAGTTTAAGCAAAGACGACGGCAACGAAAACGTCAGTCCAAAATATAACTTATTGCTATCGCAAGTATTTCGCAATTATTCCGTCTTGTTCGCCTTGTACATTACAGGTGAACTATCGTGTAACTGGATGGGTACGAACGATTTTTAAGTCAAAACAGAAAATGACCGTTTTGAACATTGTTATATGCTCACGTTGTCGCCAAAACCTAAAATTTAGTGATTTCACGTTGTTGTTTTGTGGAGTACGGTAGAGAAATACACGGAAATTCGTGTTGCACGTGCAGCACAATAATTTTGCCATTTTTAACCAATAATATTCTTGCTTTTAGCGTTGTCGTTGCCGTAGCAGTCGTCTTTGCTTAAAGTCCCTATTGTCGGAACGAAAACGGCAGAGAAATGTGTCAAACTGTGAAAAGCAAAATGTGTCGTCTTCGTCCTTGCGAAAACTCTCAAAGGTTTCTTAGACACGGACGGCAACCGCATGCCACAACAGTAGTGTCTCCCAGATTTTCAGCACTGTCTCCTATAGTTTTCAACTAATCATCTCTAATAGAGCGATTTTCAATTTGGTGTAGAAAGTAATTAGCGAATTGCTTTGGTTTTGCATTACTTCTCCAGTGTTCAAAGTTCTCGCGCCACTTTTTCAACCAATCAGAAGTGAAACCAAAACCAATGGTGACTCGTGCGTGCACATTTTCCCTCTCTTTGTGTCGGCTACGTGTAATTACTTCGAGTTTTGATTGGTTTACTGGATTGTCTCCGTCCTTTTTGATTGGCCAAAGTTATTACTTTGGTTTTGGTTTTACGACACTCAATTAAAACTCGCTCTAGAGAAAAGATACTTAGCAATATAATGGCGTTGTGTGAAAACAAGTTTAAAGGGAAAGCATTACTCTTCCGGTTTCTCTCCCCGTCTCAAAAACGTCGCGTGCTTAAGCTCCCAGAAGATTTCCCCATAACGCGATGCAAACACACTTACGAGAAAGTGACTTAACCCCGCGATATTTTTTTAGCAAATCAACAAGCGAAGTAATACAAAACTGAAGCTATGGCTTTAGACCTATGCTTGCAATTAAAAAACCGCTCACTGATCAAGAACGAATCTTTGTCATGAAGATCCTCGTATTTCGCAGGTGTTTCGTAGCATTGGATATAAAAGCATTACCCTTGAGGACCAAGTTCCCTTTGACACAAGAAAAGGCGTTATACCTAACCTCAATGGCAGAGTACTGGAGGCAGGTTAGTATACCTGACATAGTGTAAATCAGGGGCACCCAACGAGAATATAGTTCAAAACCACTTAAACATAGCATTGTTAAACTTATTTTAGTATTTAAACGGTAGATATAGGCATATTTTTATCCCCTAAAAATTTTCCATCTGTTCGGATTTCCCAGCTGAAAGTCTAGTGATCCGAAAATTATAGGGCTCAAAACTTACCTTTTCGAAAATTTCAGCCAGAAAAAAGGCTCCGAAAATTCTAGTTGACCTTTTTAGCGTAAAAATCCGCCGTTTAAAATGGGCAATTATACCATTTTTTAGATGTTCGAATATCCTAGGACAGGCAGGCAAGCAAGAAATTTTACAACAAATGATCCGAAAATTCTAGATCTCTAATCGTCTTCCGAACAGATATTTTCCGAAAATTGACGTTGGGTGCCCCTGGTAAATAATAAGTGGAGTACGATCGTGCGGGTGAGTGTTTGACTGATGTTGTGGCATTGACTGATGTTTCGACAAACTGAGCGGAAGTGATCTTCAGAGTCAAGACTTCTGCTCAGTAAATGCCACAGTCAACGATCCTACTTCACTTACGTGTAGTTATGATATGACGTTTTGGTTGAAATCATTCAACGCTTTTATAGTCCTAAAACACGCACAAAACAGGGCTTAATTAAAGCTACGATATCTGAGTAATCCTATTACTTTTTTCTCCAAAGATGGGACGAGTGAATCGCACAGTAAGGACTCTTTTATTCCAGGTAAGTATATATTTGCTAGATACTAAAGTCCGGATGGCCTAGTAGCGCTGAACTCCTTCTTTAAGCTCAGATTTCCTTGTGGAACTGACTGAAAAGAATAACATGTTTTAGCGACGGTATATAAATTTGGGTTGCTTAAACTTCTCTCGTTTATTGGCTTAAAAATCTTGGGCCACTTTGTCAGCCTATAAGATAAATGCAAAAGCAATAGACCATGTTCGTATTCTCAGTATTGGACTGGAACTAGCTTGGAATGGAGCTAGGCTAATGCGGGGAAATATATTAAAAAGTATTTGCATTTGAAAAGATTCCCCCGCATTACCCTCCGTTGCAAGCTAGCTCCAGCCGCCCAATACTGAGAATACGAATATGGTCTATTGTTAGTTACTCGCACGAGTGAGCGATCTTCAGATTTATTTACGAGTGCGAAATTGTCTCCCAAGTTTGAGTTTTCCGTTTCAAACCTGTCGCTTTTGCCGGCAGAACTTTAACCCTTTGCTCTTTGCTTTTCTGCTCATAGGAGGCCTTAAGAACAAGAATTGATCAATAGGGCATCAAGTTTATATTTTGAAGAAAACGTTTTCGTACTGAAGAGATGCTAGTAGGGACCTTCAGATCGGAGAACGAGGACGACTTCGAGTACAAGTTTTCGGTACTGAGCATGCGCATAAGGTTTGGAGGCCGACATTTTTCGAAATGCGCATGCTCAGAACGGAGAACTCGTACTCGTCTTCCGATCTAAAGTTCCTACTATTTTTGCAATGGTGACTCGGGGGTACTCGGAGAAAAACCGAGTGTTCCCCTTGACGAACCTACGACCTTCCGCTACGTACTCGTAACTCTTAGGCAAATTTGAATGTCGTATTTTCCCGCGTTTAGCTGCCGGCTGCATTCGATCATCTGCTTTGCTTTCTCTTTGCTTTACGAGAAAAATGAACGATAAAAACCGACCTTTCGGTGTCTTCGTGATGCCATTTTCAAAGGTAACTGTATGAAAATGCTGCAAAAGCCGCGTTATTTGACGCTGAAATAAATTAACAACGGGGAGTGCCAAAACAAATTAAATTAGTACCGGTACTTTCGCACGAATGCTGGCACGAGTGGAATCGGATTGTACGTTTAGGTTGGTTTTTTCAGTGTTGTCTTTTAACAGCATCTCGTGCACTGTGGTGACTATCGCTCGTCAATGTGTGACCAAAACTTTCTGATTGGCTCACTGCATTGTCCTTGTAAGCTGTGAAGAAGTATTTATTTCTGTCGCACGTTTTTTTTATTTTTTCACTCTTAGGCCTTTATTGCAGTGGATGGGTACGGAATGGACCTGTGGGAGTCATAGCAACTACCATGAATGATGCATTTCAAATTGGCCAGCTCGTTGTAGAAGATTTAAAGTCTGGTAGGTCATCGTCAATAAACTACTTGCAAAGAAATACCCTCCGTTTTGACGAAGAGAAAGAAAGCAGTTTCAGTTCAGATTTTCCATCCAAAGCTATAAAATCGCGTAAAATGCTTTTGTTTCTTCTCTTAAAGGTAATTTGCCGCCAACGAAAAATACCAAAGGATACCGTGAAATACATGACTTATTGCTCTCCAGAGGTTAGCCATCTTGTCTTACTGCTTAGTAACCTCGGCTCTGGGAGATCACAACTGCCGCAAAAGATAGACCTAATCGACTAACTCATTGTTGTACCCAATTCAAACCCTTTTGAAATAAAACCTGTTTTTCCAGTATTTCCACATCATTTCAATATGAATGGCAGAATGCTACATTCTCATGCAAATACAATACACGAAGAATCTTAATTCCGGGAGATTTGAATTGGGTACAACATTGAGTTAGCTAATTAGGTCTATTAGGAAAAACGCGGGAAAACGTACGCGTGCGAGCGAGACACAGTTTTTATCTTTCTTTTCTTACTATTCTTTATTCACAACAAACATAACTTTAATAAAAAATGATTACTTCTCTCTCTCTCTCTCTCTCTCTCTCTCTCTCTCTCTCTTGCCGTCAGTCGATACGATTAAGACTGTTTATTGTTTGATGGCAGATCTCCATGTATCTCTGTTGCTCGCGGTTGTCTGCCAGGAGTTGACTGGGATCTTCCTCACTTGCATGTTTCTCTTTAAAACAACAACACAGAGCGAGACACAATTGGTTTTGAGTTTCGCCCGGCTCTGATTGACCGAGAATGTGACACGAGGTTTGGTCAAACTGGTCTCTTATTTGTGTTTTTCAATTACGTGCTGTGCAATACAGACAAATTTCCGTCGTGACGTGATATCGTGAACGAGCTCAGCTGCTTTGCTGTACCTTCAAGGTGAGCAGTGTCGCCATTTTTTTTTCTTTTAATTTTTTTGCAGGTGTTAGACCGGTTTTCTTCGATCAGTGGAATAAAATTGACCAAGTTGAAATGGAAAAAGGAAAAGAACTCGGAAAACCCCGAGAAAAAATCACCAGTGTACAAGATATGTTGGACATCGCTTATGAGGAGTGCACAAGATAGCACTGGCATAACTTGCCAACCAACAGCGTTTTTTCATTTGAAAAAAAAAAACTTTTCACTATAAAATAAGGGAGCTTTTATGCCACCTAGCCCCGCTTGGTGTAATCGAGTCTTTCTACGAGTTACAGTGAGCTGATTTGAAGCTTTTTGAGTAACTACAATTACAACAAAGCAGCCAGATGGAGTCTGTAATTAATGGCTCCTGTCTTGAAATCCTTCTGGGTTCACACTAGCCTTTCTCTCCCCCGAAAAATAGAGAAATTACCCCGGATCGAAAATACGCCTGCGTTTGCAGGCTAGGCGAAGTTTGATGGTGACAGGAAATAAACGCTCGCTGCCAGAGTTTTTCTTATTTCATTCACTCCTTTTCTCGGCTTTCGAGGGTATATCCTCGCCAAGAGTATGGGAACGAGAAGACATCACGGTGTGTCAAATTAATCGAAATGTGATTCATCTTGATTATTTTAAGTTTTAGTTATGCGATATGTGTCCACTTTACTGACCTTTTGCTATGAAATATTTCAAAGATATGGCTCCAGGGCAGGCTATCGCTGGTTTGCATGATTTTCTATCGTTATCTGAACCCATTATTGGTGTCCTTTTGAATCCCTCCCGATAACATTGTTGCGTCCTCGGAACTGTTTACCTGATTTTAAGATTGCTCTCACTGTTGGTAGACACCTCCTCATTGAAGGGATTGACGAAATACTAGAAAGGAGCCAGAATTACGCCTTTTTCACTCAACAATACTCCGGCTCCGCTCCGAGCAACTGACCCCTCAAAACCTTTTATTACTCAGCTGTCAAATTACTCCTCAGCCGCGAAAGTAGGTGTCTTTAGCCTTGATACATATTTGAAAATGGGCTTTTTCGTGGGTGATATACAAACTGTATATAGATATATATTTAAATCATTGGTAGAACTTAGCAACAATAGCATTAAATTTATATACCGTTTTTGTATATAAATAGTCGCTGCATGGAAAATTGATATTGTTTTTCATTTGATATCGTTTGTAGCTGTAACTGTGATCCAGGAGCTTGTCAAAAATTTCGACTCTGTTATATGCGACTTAAGTTGCGGTTTCTAAGTTATGTGATGAATCTCGCTACTCGTTATCTGGTGTGCAGATAACAATTTGACGTCTTGTTGATTTGAGGTTTCACGAAAAGTAAGTAGAAACCGTTTCAGGGACAGCATGTTTTCTGTGAACTGAATGCGTCGCGAGCTATCGTCGAAAAAACAACTGGGATTTAAAACGAAGGCGTTGTCTGCGACAAATATGCACGTACAATCTTTTGTTTTGTTGAGTTCAGATATATACTGCTGTTACCACAGACACTAAATTTAGGTAAGTGATAGCTGGTGAGGGATACATGTGATGTTTTCGATCGCCATGACTTTTTAGCTCCTTGCTCATGGGAAACGAAGCATTTTATTTACGGCAATAGTCGTTATTTTGATGTAGCACCGCAGTGAAAATAGCCTTTTTGGAGCCAGCAGACAGTCATAGTATGAAATTGTCGATTCCTTAAAAGTCAGACCTTAAAAAATGTTTTTTTTTTTAAATTCTGGTAAATTAAATATAGAATGCCGACCTTGCACGCTATTCCATTATTCTATGGTGTTTTCAAAGAGGAAATGTGCCATAGAATAGAGTTTTTAGCCGGGAAAAATGTGCCGTATACATGCAAGTGTATACATTGCAAACCAAACGAGATTATGTTATTGCTTATCCTCAAATATAAAAAGAGTTCAAGTTAGTATTTATGCCACGATTGCATTTGAATTCATTTTGACCACTTTCATGTTATCACCGTAAAATTCACGATTAACCAAGACATTTCAAACGTGAATTTTCTCTTTTCGTACCCGCTCCATAGTTTAATAGTAGAACCCTCGTACACTTAGTTGCTTTTTTTTGTTTCGAAATGAGAGTGGATGTTTTAATCTCTATCACAATCATACGTTTCTTCCGTTGAAGGCGTATCATTTCAAAGCTTTCCATTAAAATCACCGATATTTAATATACAAGAATCAACCCTTGGGGTAAATTTTCCGAGTCAGATTTAGTTTCAAAGCAATGAATATATCTTTCAATACTGAGTTGGCTTTCAAAGAAATGTACTCGTTCTTGACGGAGTCTTCTCAAAGGTGGCCTGACTGTAAGCATTACCGTTTGGCATACAACAATTAGCAATTAAGTCATAAAAACCCATTTCTGCCGATCCAAACATTTTGTTGCGTGTATTTGATGTGTGCTGATGATATGCAGATACCCAAAGCTTTACCCCAGTCACTTAGGAAGCTTGAAACTGATAAATTAAAACCCTATGGCTTATTGCTTTTAGCATAGTTTGAGTCACTGGCAAAAGCCCTGGAATTGTTTTCAAATCATTAAACAGTGGCTTTCGGCAGTTCATCATTGCGACGATGCGGTGAAGCTTTTAGCGTAACATGTAAATATTCATGATGTCGATGGTAAAATCGCTTGTATTAAGGCCAAGGTTCGAGGTGTCAGTTTTTTAAAACGTTCCTGTTTCGCCAGTATTTAGTTCTATGACAGTAAAATAGGCACGCATTGCGTACGTGTGGCAGTGCAGTAACATGACACAGTGCTTTATTCCATAACTGTCAACTGAGCTGCGTTTTGTTTTTCAGGAGATTCAAGTTGTCCTTGCGTAATATATAGCTCTAATTGTGCACACTATTTCTTTGGTATCGTAAATCATTATAGTGCTATGGTAGATGTCTTAGGTAAATAGCCCCTGAGAAGAGCCGTAGTTACTAGTAAAATACTAAACCCAGAAAGATTGAAGAAAATAGAAGGGAATCGAGAAATATTGTCTTCGACGCAGACAAAGTTTTCTTCAACTTCTTTTTCATAGCAAGTTTAAGCGTGTAATCTGCGCGTCTGACAGCTTTCCACGACAAAATTTCACTGAAATTCATCCCTCTTCGGCGGAATTAGTATCTGGATGGGCGACCTTTACATATACGACTTGCTGTCAGAAACATTGCACCGAAAATTCTCATAATTTTTACGCTCAAAAATGCAAATTAAGCAAGGTACAGATTTTGCTAGCCTGCTTTATGAAAACCAAGTATTGATAAAAAAGTGAAAAAATCAATTTATACACAGTGTTTGGGAAGAGCAGAAAGAAGTTTTTAGGAAGTGTCAATCGAGAATTTAAAAAATTGCCATCGGCATGAAAACAACATAAATTTCGTGCTGCGAATATAAACAGTTACCATCAGCGAAAAACATTTTGGGAGATTTTTGCTACGTTCAAGTTCTCTATTGTACTTTTGGCTGCGCAAATAAATTGCAAAATCGAAAGTGACATCGATTTCAGCGGACGCCTGTGATCAAGTTAATGCACCTTTTGCTGTTCATTTCCAGAAAATATCCATTCATTTGTGTCCAAATTTGCTTCATTATGGTCAATATACTCTCATTAACACCATAATGACCTTCATTAGCGCGTAAGGAACGTTCAAGAATGGCCGTTTTTATACTAGAGACGCATAATCCGTCCAGACGAATCATGCGTCTCTTATGTTATCCGTCTGGTGTAAAGACGGGACGAAATATATGAGACGCATAATTCGTCTTGGACGAACTTGGGCAAACATTTTTTCTGCGTCTGTTAAATTCGTCTAGTATAAAGACGGGCACTAGACGCATAATGCGTCTGGACGAACTTTCCAGTTTAGTGCGTCTTCGAAGACGCACTAAAATATATTCTTCGTCTAGACGCATAATGCGTCTTGTTGCCGTCTTTATATTAGACGAATTTAACAGACGCAGAAAAAATGTTTGCCCAAGTTCGTCCAAGACGAATTATGCGTCTCTAGTATAAAAACGGCCAATAACATTTGCATATCTATTAACATTCAAAATCATCAAAAGACAAACAATATTTGACTGTA
>OX421452.1:4522953-4527953 GCA_949126865.1 Montipora capitata | reverse complement strand
ATTGACGATTCGACGACTGAAAAAACTGCAGTTCAAAACCGGAGTTTCGCAAATGAATGGTTTTCCCGCGTCAACACTAGGCTTACTATAATCGGTTAAAATCCATCGGATGATGAAGCAAGAACCAATCAGCTGTAGGGCTGATAATGCATTAGCAGCCCGCTGTCAGTCTTTTGCGGCCCGCTGAGCGTGTGTTTTGGAGAGGCCGATTTTCTATTTGGCCGCGTATATTGATAATAATCAAGTATATTGACCATAATGAAACAAATTTGGACACAAATGAATGGATATTTTCTGGAAATGAACAGCAACAGGTGTACTTTGCGTGTTACTACCAACTCAAGAAGCAAGCAGGTATACATCTGTGACAAAATGACAGCAAGGCATCAGGTTGTTGTTTTTGTTAGTTTTTTTTCTTTCAAGGGTTATAAAATTCGACAAGAAATGTTTGAATTCAACACAAAGATCACAATCGTCTAACTCTCGAGGTTGACCATTGTTTCTGCAGAGTCAAAAACTTCACGCTCCTAGACGAGGTTATTTATCGCCAAGTAATTCTATCGTTTTGGAAACAGAAGCCGATTTTGGGGCTCATCTGTTGAAGTTTTTCCAACAGATCTGTTTATTTTCGTGATTCATGCACGCACTATGGGGCCTATATATTTTCCACCACGGACTTACACTCACTCATTCAATCACTCACTCTTACAACCCGGTAACATAGTATGTACTACCACAAAAATAAACATAATTTTAATATGGCTCAAACCACTTTCACCACTTGGAAGAGACACTCTTTTTAGAAAGATTGGTACAACACACTGTATCACGTAACAGCAACCTTATGGTACCATATGAAACACAAAGGCAAAGTAAGATTAGCTCGCTACCCAACCTCTGAATAACAAACAAAAAACAATGACTTAAAAACGATAAGGCTGCTCCAGTACCGTATAATATATATCCAGCTAACGAGAGCTCAGTGTTACCACCCTGAATAATAACTCGATCTATAGACAATCGTTACGGATAATTTAACGATCTCGTTATTTAGTATATAGTGTTTCAACGGCATTTTATTCTTACGAAATTTTGGTTGGTTTGTCCAGTAGCTACAACAATAACAACAATACTTTATTTCACCCCATAGTTACAATAAAGTAATAACAATTATACAATAATTATACGATAATAACATATTGTATATCATATTATGTTTGTTTAATGACTTCATAACATATGTATGTGTATATATCGCGCCGGTAAATTCGTTAGATCTCCAAATAAACCTGATGCAGGCTGGTGCAGGCTGATGCAGGCTGGTATTAGTTAGTGTTCCCGATTAGCGGTCTACCTACAGTGGACTGCTATAACATTACGACACTCAAATAAAGTTTTTGTTATTATATACAAAAGCTCATGTGCCTCTGTTATATTATAAGGCCCCGCTATACAGCTCGCTAAATTTAAAATTCCGATAAAACATCTAGCAAGTTTTTCCTGTCGTTTCTGTTACATAAACTTATAAAACTGTTTGAATCTTGCAAGCAACTATTTCAAATAGTCAAGAAGATTTAGTTTTTCGGATTTTGACACGTCAATCTTTGTGGCAGTTGAACCTTGACCGCTGGACTTCGACTAGTTTCCTTGTCCGCGTGCCGGATTAACCTCAGAGATATAATAAATATCTTACTAACATCTTTTTCTCGGTCCGTACTGCAGGTTACAGATCCTCGTTTCCTCGTTTTTTCCCCCGTTGATTTATGGCCAAAGCGCGAAGAAAATCAACAGGAAAAAACTCGGTTACGAAGAGGTACATATCGTACACACAAGAACTTACAGTAATTCTTAAAAAAAAACATTAATTAACCATTGATAGCTAAAATAGATGATCAATTCTAAGATTTCTGTATGAATTACATAAAATACATTCTGAAGAATTATTATCTACTATACTTTCAACTATTCATTTTTCTAATACTTCTTTTAAAAGCATCTACTCATATATAGGGCTTGGTTCTTATTTGATAGTGGGTAACTTGGACCACAGGTGAGGCCCGAAATAACGGAATTAATGCATGGTTCCCATAACGTACTGTCAGTGCAAATCTAGGAATGACAAAATCGGCGTTTCTAAAATTATAGTTAGTTGAGGGTCTTGAAAATAAGTTGACCAGTGAGGCAGTGTGGCCCAGTGGTTAGGGCGCTTGCCTTGAGATCCGTAGATCCCCGGTTCAAGACCCGCTCTGACCACTCGTTGAATTTGAGCCTGGTAGTCCCTTCTTCAACTTGTAAATAGCCAACTGGTTTGCCTCCGGCCAGTTGGGATTCTTAACAGTTGTTGTTGTTCTCTTTCGTTGTTTCGTTGTGTTACATTGGCCTTGAAAAGCCCCTATGGGGAGCGGTCAATTAAGTATGTATGTATGTATGTATGTATGTATGGTAATGTCCTGAAGCCTTTTACAATAGAGTAAATTATTGTAAGATGTACTCCAGTTGCAGTCAAGCCCTGAGGCCCCTCTTGTTGGCACGTTCTAATTTTCTCTTAACTCGGAGGCCTTCCAAAAATGTCACGATAAACTACGGTATGTTAGGTCAGGCAAAATGTTTTCTTATATAAACGCAATTTCGCTGTTATTGGAATTTAATTCCTTAATCTCATCAAAACCCCAATAAGTTTACTAACTCTGGTACGTAACGGGATGTAAGATATGTGCTCAGAGAAACTTAAATGGTCATCTACCATAACTCGAAGGAGTTTTAGGTTTTCCTTGAAATAGTGTTATTGCTAATGTCAAATTTAACAGTTGTGTTGGACTTATTATTTATTGATCATGGCCTGATATTTCCTTGTATTGAATTCAAAAAAATTGTCATCATACCGCTTACAAGTTTTCCATCACTATTGATGTTACTCATAACCTTTTCTGCCAGTTCTGCGTTACCTTATCCATGCAACACACGGAAGATGTTAGGCCCTGGAGCTTATTATTATAACTCCTGAAGGTATAAAACGCACTGCGTACAAAATCACTTTCGTCTTATACTGAAACTGAAGTAGTGGCTATAAATGTCAATCTTAATGTTGATTAAAATGCTTGCCAATTTAACGAAACGTCTGTTGGAGCTTTGCCGCCAACCAGTCGGCCAAAAACCAGGATTAAGTAAGCTATATTTGTCCAATGTGGGAAGAGGAAAAGTATCAGTGTTTACTCTACAACTCAATTATTCTCTTTTCGGTACCATTATCATATAGATGCGAACCGCCGTAGAGAATATTACTTCTGTTGAATTAAATTGAAGGACGGCAACATCTCGAGGAAATTTGTATAAAGGTAAGGGTCATTTTTTTTTCTGTTCCAGTTTTTCTTCTTATCTCCTCTAGAGATTTCCTTCAGTCTTCATTGCTTGACAAATGAACTTGTGATCGTTTTGCAATTGGTTTAGGCTTGAGCCCGGTGCCTTGACAGTGTCGTTGCCGCGTTCTTTGATCACAATCCGCTTGCCACAAAATTATAACAATAACTTTTTAAGAAAATTAAAACAGGGTATTATCCAAAACATCGGTGTGAATTGTGTCGCGCTAAGTTGAAGTCCTGCTTCATGGTATTACAAGTGCAATTTTTTTTTATATACAACTGGATTTCAAGGCATGGCAACATTTACGTCGCAGTTGACTCGATTCATGATTCTTGTTCAAAAGGAAGGCTTAAAATTAGCCGTTTGATGACAGCCTTACGTGTTTTTCAGAAACTAATTTTTGAAATTTTAGAGCAACGTGCACCGTTCAATATTTAGGTAGTTTGCTAATGTCAATACTTCAATCAGTGATCTAATGATCTCTTTTTTTGCGAACTGGAAACTGGAACGAAGCTCACGAAATTCTCGAAACACAGTTTAAGCTGTACAAAGCCCGAACGAAATTGTGTAATGCAGGGTGTTTTCAGTAGTTGTTAATGTTAAGTCGTTTTTTAGTTGCCCTCTCGTCGATTAAAAGCTGCTCTCCCGTGAAGTAATACAAACTGGTTGCTTAATTTTCGCATGTGGCCAAAGTCCCACCAACTGGTATACGAATAGTATATAGTATAGTACATAGTAACTACCCATGGTGTTTGTATATATACATAGACAGATAGATAGATCAGAAAAAAGAGAATCTCTCCGAAGGATAAATGAGATTACTTATCAAAACTTATCAATATTTATAGGACGTTCGTAAATAGGTATGAAACCACGCTTAAAGCTGAAAACACTGCAACAATGAAGCGCAAAACTCTTCGAGCAAAAATTTTGCATGTGGCTCAAAACTAGCGGCATAAAGTTGACGAATTTAATTTTAAACTTGTGTGTTGTCTTAGCTCATTTTCTTTAAAGTGAATTCTAGGATAACATGATCCTTAACGAATTAATGAGTAGGTTTCCGTGACGTTT
Source organism: Montipora capitata (assembly GCA_949126865.1). Taxonomy (NCBI): domain Eukaryota; kingdom Metazoa; phylum Cnidaria; class Anthozoa; order Scleractinia; family Acroporidae; genus Montipora; species Montipora capitata. The sequence goes on along the minus strand of OX421452.1, from coordinate 4,523,522 downwards.
GCGAAACAACCTTTTCGTCGAATCTGAATATAAATGGCCGGTGAATTTGAAATATGTTACGCATCGTCGTGTCGTGGCTAAAAAATTTTCCTCGGTATCACCTAGTCATTCAAAGCTGATGCTTGCCTAAATGAAGTTATGAAGTAAAATCACTGGATACAGGCATTTGTTGATGCATTAAACTCGAAAAGTGGCGGCTTCATAACTTGGACAACTTGATTTTTCGAATAACTGATTCCAGAGAGATTGACAGAATGCAAAGAGATAATCTGGAAGATCAACTTGTTTTGAATGACACTATGGCTTTCAACGAATGAAATGATATATAAAATGAATCATATATTGAACTGCAGATATGAAATCAATTGAAGCTAATAGTATGATCCTCGCAGTTATGAACGTAATTTTAGCAATTGTGTAGAGAAACCTGAAAAATTCAGGCCCCAATTGTTCGCTAGATAGTGATTTATCCAGTGGATAGCATTATCCACCTTTTGAACAACCGAGGCCAGGACTTCATCCCCGCTGAAGTCCTGAAATTTTCAGGCTTCTCTACGCAATTGCTAAAG
>OX421452.1:4515453-4517953 GCA_949126865.1 Montipora capitata | reverse complement strand
TGTACTTAAAACAGAACCTATTCGATCTTAAGAAAAGGAGGAACGGTTGCCACCAGAAAAAAAAAGATATCCCGAAGGTGAGTCATTTGTCTTGGCTGTCGCAAAATCGATTTCTCTCGAGAACATTAATTCAACTGCAAATATGAACATCTGGGATGTGCTTTTCTCGCCTTGTATTGTATAACGAAAGGACAATTCAAATGACCAAGATCAGAGACAAGGAAGTGGATGTAAATTTAATTCGAATCAAGAGATAATCTCTTGTTCGAATTCAAAGTTTCGATCCTTCATGATTCAAACATTGAATTCGATTACTTCGTATTCACAAAAACTCTTCACTTCATCTTGGCAAATGCGCTACTTAAGCCAAAAACACGCACCGGGGTTTGCATGCGTTTATGCCCGGGTAAGATCCCGTTTCAGATCCCGCTAGCACCACCGCCTCACAGTTGCCTGCTACGGCGAGGACTGGGATGAGAAGGCTCGGTTGCCCTTCAGGCTATGTGCTAATTCGCTATTTCCCCCATCTGAGAGAAAACTCGACGCTCCCGACGCTCCATGAGCGTAAACTGGGTGGCCTGTGGTACGTGTTACACAAAAATAGAAGGCACTGAGTTGGGTGGTATTGAACTGCAGCGTTTCAGTATTTTTTTTTTTTTAAGTGGGGGGAGGGGGGCAGGGGGGTGATGTAAACCATTTGTGGGGTCACCCAGACGTCATGCCAGCAATGGCCCTTTGGCCCACAGGTTCACACGTTGAATTATTTTGTAATGTCGTGTCCCCTTTTGAGGTCTTTTACTTTTTAAAGCTTTGGTAATAAATTCAGTTGAAAGATAACAAAATACGCTCTTGAGTGAAACTCACTCGTTTCTTCTATTAAGCGCTAGAACGACTAGACATTTGATAAGTTGCTTTGCTTTCCTTTTTTTTCCAAAAATGCCCAAAAAATAGGATGAAACATTGCAAGAACCACTTAAAACTGTTGAACAACATAAAAGAAATACTGCAAAAGGAAAGAGAAGCATGAATGGACATAAATGTACAAGATCGAAACGGATTACATTGGGGTAATCTTGAAAAAAGTCGGCCCGACGTTTTTCAAAATTAGGACAAATCGCCTGGATAAAGGTCGTTTTTTTCTCAGAATTATTTCGTTTGTGATATAAGGATAATTTTATCGGTAAAGGAATTCCACATTACCATTTTCGAGTTTTAAACTCGTGATTAACTAAAGATTTTCCCGAAAGACCCTAAAATAACGTGACATAGCTCGTTTAAGTAAAAGAGTCTGCAAAAAAACTAACTGCAAATTGCTCTGACGGACGTTTTCCTGCATGTCATGCATGTCTAGAGTTACACTAAGCAAACCTTTATGCCAGACACTAAGGAAGGACTGAACATGTTGTTTCCGCTCCATAATTTCTCTTCTTTTCAGTCTAATCTGATGACAGGTCAAATGTCTTTTTGGTTTACATTTGCACCAAATGGTATCGCAAACCCAGGAGTTACCGTGTAGCACTTTTTTTTCGCGGGACTTAATTTTTGCGGATTTTGCAGATAGTACTTGATCCGCAAAAGTAAGTTCCAGCAGAAAAAAAACACCAGCAAAATTGAAAACCGTAAAAATTTAGTCACGTTAATATAACTAAAAATGGCTTTTAATCCACATATTGGGGTCAAAAAGATCATTGACTTTGAGAAAAAGCAACTGGAGCTTGCTACAAACAAAACGAAACGACAAATGGTTAAGTCAATACTTTTCCAGTCTCTGGGGCATAAGAAACGAACTCAAAGCAGTCAATCAAAAGGTCAAGTTAACCATTTTCTAAGTCCTCCAGGATGCCACATTTTTTCCACGTTCTCGATGATTGAGGGGTTTTTTTTACCAAACGGTAACAAAAGTTGAAAATAGTCTTTCTGCTTGAAAAGAAAACCGCAAAAATTAGTTCCCAGCGGAAATTTCAGTCCGAATTCGCGCCGCAAAAATTTGTTCCAGCAAACCTCAAAAAACCGCCAATCCGCAAAATACTGAAAAGTCCCGCAAAATTTTCATGCTACACAGTAACAGTAAAAGGCAAGTCAAAAGACAGATGAAGAACAAATAACACAGTTTTTATATAAAACTCTGAATTTCGAATTCTCAGCGAAAGATTAATGACAATCGATCGTAAAAGCACTAAAATTCCTGGACACCATGCCAGAAGGCAGAAATTAGCCACGTGCTAGGCAACCACTAAGGTGCACGTGGTCATCTTGTGTCAAAGTTCTTGCTTACAATGAATGAGGACTGTTATATCGTCGTCGCTTTAGAGTTAAACAACGTACTTTTTAGCCATGAAACTTACGTCATTTCGTTTTTTAATTTTGTTGTAATATTCAACTGAATATTTATATTTCATCTGTCGGGCCGGGAAGCCTTCTTTGTCGGGTTATTGACCCGAGACGTGACTCTTCTCTTGAACAATGCTGATGAATCCCTTCTCTGAAGAACCATTCTTTC
>OX421452.1:4497953-4507953 GCA_949126865.1 Montipora capitata | reverse complement strand
GTTGGGTGCCCCTGAGTATGTCTCGCTATGTTCCTAATTGTTGACTAATGTTTTTTAATTTCCCATGGGACAGACGGCTGGCAAACATATTAGGAACATGATTTATTGTCTCAAGTGGTTGTCTAAAATAGAAATCAAAGTGATCCTGCCCAGCTTAATTTGCAAGTAGGCGTCATTTAGTTCAGTACCCTGAAATTCAACTCTTTCTTATGTTCGTTGCTGTTATCATTCATGCCTTATTCGCCAACATGTATTCCTTTTCTTTCTTGGTTGTGTTACTGGCAGCATAAATATTAACTAAAGCTTATGTGTATTGAGTCTTCTTACACATATCAATCTAAATCAGACATGGATTAAAGAAATCGTTGCTTGATGAAGCGTTTCAAAACACCAAAAAACAATAGAATTATGTTTGTTTTCTGACTCGAGAAGTAAATGTCACTTTATGTAATTATTGAATAAATCATTTCCTTATCAAGTCCGAATTAAGACTGTAAATTAAGAAAGTTATAAAAGGTTAGGGTTAGGTTTTGGAGCCCATTTATTGAGTTGCATCATAAAGAGCTTACGAAAATGGAAACAAGGATTAGAAATAACTAAAACCACAGCTGCAGGATGCGAAGTTATGTACATACAATATACTTTGTTCCAAAGCGTATCGTGATGTTTTGCCCGCTCAACAGGCCATTTTCGAAATAAATTATTAATATTCAGCTTGATAGCGAGGCAGAGAGGACAAAAACAATACAAACAAGTTGCAATGAATGTGAAAGATATTAACATATCATGCCACTTTCCTTTGTCTTTGTCCTCTTACCCTCTCTTTCAAGCTTAATTTTATATCGAAAGTGGCCTAATAGCATTATAGCTTAGGAACTTTGAAAAGAGGTTCAACTTTTCCTAAATTTACAGACACTTTTTGGTGCGTTAGTTTAGCGGTTCGTCTTGAGTTAGGATGGACTCAAGACTCATCAATGCGCGTACATGAACTGTGCGCTTTAGCGCGTCAGTGCGGAAAATGTGTCTAGACGAATAACTTGGACTGAAACTTCCGCTCTACTTGAAGCTGTCCCGGTAAAAGCACGGTCATAGTTGAATTTGCGACACAGTGGTCCAAAGGTCTCCGTGGAATTAAAACCAGAGGAATTGTCTTGCAACATCCATATTGGTTCACGGCTTGGTCCTTTTTAAAGCATAAAGATGAAAAGCTTAACCTGTGATAGAAATATTTCCGTGTCTGTGAGACGCATTTAAAGATAAGGCGATGCGTGCAGTGCGTTAACTATTGGGTCACTATTGTAAAGGCGCCCGCAAACGAGGAGCATTGTTGCGGAAACAATGTTTCGTCGGCGCACAAACGAGGAAACATTTGCTGAGGAAGGGAAATGTTTCTGAGCAAATTCAGAAACATTTTTGCTTCCCGGAAGAGAACATGTCGCGTGCTAGGACAGTTGTATCTCCTATATTTTTATACTAATCATCTCTAATGGGGAAAAGATACCCTTAGCAATGTAAATGTGGTCACGGTGTGAAGCCGAGTTAAAAGGGAAAACAGCTCCATTCCGGTGGCCGTCTGCGTGTCAAAAACGCGCGTGCGTGAGCTTCCTATTGTTTCCGGGGGGCGCCTTAACAATATACATGCATTCAGCGTGTTGAATGGCTTAGAGCACGGTAATTAATCCCAAACAGAAAAAGTGAAATTAGAGCAGATAACTGAAAATGTAATTTTAGCAAATATATCATAATAAGTAATCTCACGATTTTTCTCGTGTAATTTGGAATGTAAATAAGCACTTGTAAATTTTTTCAAAATCGCCATTCGGGCGCGTGCAATTTTGTTCATCTTTGAAAAAACGTACTCTTGCTTATTTATTCCAAAATGCACTCGAAATCATGTGATTACCTATAAATGATTCACCCAAATTTCAGTTGCGTATTGCGTCATTAATTGCGTCAGTAATTATTCTTTTGTTTTTATGCTAATCATCCTCACTAGCCTCGTTATCACCAACAAATTCAAAATAATTTTTTTCCAAAGTGAGGCTAGTGAGAATGATTAGCACAAAGACAAAAGAATAATTTATTGGCCACCTTCTATGAATACGCTCAAAACTTCCTTCGAATTTCTTGACTTAACTCGTACCGGTGTTTTAGTATCATGTGTATTTCCGTATTTAACTTGTGGTGCGATTTTTAGTTTAACATTTGTTTTTTCTAGTAATTTACCCCAGGTATGCTTTTTACTTTTATTGTCAGTGTTACGTTATTGGGTTGGTCTTGCCCCGCCATGATTAGCTTTTCAGTGCAGGAAAAGCTCATACTTGTAATCATTGTTTTATCTGTAATAATTAGCAACTATTCACCTGAGTGGAGGTGGCTATAGCTAGTGGTGGATGTTTACCGAGCCGGGAAATACTTTTTTTTAGTATACACTAAAACAGTGAGATAATATAGCACAAAAAGATGATTTTAATTCATTTATTTCTGCAAAGATTACCATGATATTTTCGGGCGCAAATTCCGCTCGAATTGCTCGGAGGGGAATAGTTAACAACTATTCACCGAAGTGGAGGTGGCTAGCGGTGGATATTTATTTGTTTTTGTATATACTAAAACAGTGAGATAATATACAGGACAAAAAATTAATTTGGATGTTTTCTTCACTTGTCACGGATACAAATCGGGACGCCATTTTTTCCCGAGTTGTTCGGAGGTAAATAGCACAGGATATTCGGAGTTTGACGAGCCAATCAGCGCCCGCGTTCAACGCTATCCACTGTTTTAGTATATACTAACAATGGCTATCCGGAGTTTGAGTAGCCAATCAGCGCGCGCGTTCAACGCTATCTACTGTTTTGATATATATATGGCTCTGTCTCACAAGGACTGGGATCTACCAAATTCACGAATTTGATTGGCTGAAATCGATATTGACCGAGACCGGTAACGTTTTGCATTGAAAATTTAAAAGTTGCAAACTAAAATGCAAAAATATTGAGTACTTTCTTCGACTAATATTTATTTATGGAAGTGCAAAAAAGCATGATGAGACAAAAAGGTAAGGAGGACAAGCAAACTTTGGCAGAATTAAGGCTTCGTTCGATTGACCATATTCCGGAATAAGAATACATGGAATAGAAGTTAGAAATCGTTCGTTTTTACGGAGATTCACATTAAAATTGCCGAACACCTGCTAAAATGCTATTTTAAATATATCTTTATTATCCTTGTTGCCTCAAAACGCCAGACGTACCGTTTTAAATCATCACTCCGCGTATTCTTATTCCGGAATAGGGTCAATCCTGGGTCAATCGAACGCACCCTAATGGCGCGTTCGATATTGACCGTATTCCGGAATAGGAATGCATGGAATAGAAGCTAGAAATGCTTCGTTTTTGCTGAAATCCACATTAATATTATCAAACAATTGCTAAAATGCTATTTTAAACATAGCTTTATTATCCTTGTTGCTTCAAAACGCCAAACATAGTGTTTTAAATCATCACTCCACGTATTCTCACTGCCGTTCGGTCTGTACTCAAGATCTCCCATACAGACCTCGTACTTTCTGCTCGGTTAATAAGAGCTAACTGTAAATGAAAGTTCACTTTAATTTTGTGCAAATAGATTTACTCATCTTTTTGTTTCACGAGAAAATTACACATCCCAAATAGCTTTTCACTTCAAAGGAGGTTCTTGACATTGAGTTTCAGTTACTTGGTTCTCATAAACAATACAGAAGCCCTGCCAGGGAAGGGGTGCCGTGTCGCTTGTCGCTTGTCTGAATTTTAGAAGATCTCTCTCGTGCCCGGGTGCTTTGTCAATGTTTCACGTTGCTGTGACCGTTGCTGTGGGAAATTTAAAGAGAGGATGTCGTTTGTCGCGATTTTCACTTTAAGTGCTGTCGCTGCTTTTTAGGCCGTGTTGCTTGTCGGAATTTACCCTGGCAGAGCCTCAGTCGTATAAAAATGAAAGAGGGGGAAGTCGTTCTCACACCTACCTGGACAAGTTACATGAAAGCAATGGTCTCTTTCTTATAGACACCTCAAAAAGTCAGGTGATTTCAACGGGATTCGAAGCCATGACCTCTGCAATGCTATGAGACTGATGAGAGCGGGTCAATTTGTGGGACTGATGTGTTCCGCTGAAAGGACTCGATGAATTAAAACAAACAGAAAAAGAAAATGCAGGTTTATTGTAATGATTTATTGAGAGGTTGAAATTCGGCGTGAAAGTGTCGCATTCAGTACGGAAACTGTCATATGGTTGATAAAGTATCTTTTAATGTTGATAAATGATTATTGCATATGGTGAAAAAGTGGTAACTTCATAAGTTATATGAAAACAAAGCTTGAAACAAACCGATGCATAGAAAGACCAGTGATCGTGCCATTGTACTCGTAGGTAGTCTTAACTATTGCTTGTTCACCCCCAAAAAATCACTGAATTGGTGTTTTTCAAAATGCCCAATTAAAAGCCCCTGAATAGGTGTCATTGATGATAGTGAGTCACGCTTTATAACACCTCACTGTTTGGATCATTCATTTAAAATATTACATCGTTACTTTATTCTTTATTACACCTTTCAATGTATATAGCTTTCATGCATCTGTTCGGAGATTGTGCTTTCAACCTTCTTCGCAATTGATTCCCTAAACTGCTTGCTTCCAAGACCACCGCAACATTTAAACTATCAGGCGACATAATACAAGCAAATTAGCAGGCTAGAATTCAGAAACTTCCAGGAATGTCAGATGTGTTTGTTATTGTTTGTTATTTTCGATAATCCAGACAATATTTTGCCACAAAGCGCGTATGTTAGCACGCTTTTTGTCTCGCTTTTTCACTGATTTTTAATCTGATTTACATCAATATCTCAATCAGTGAAGTGTCCTCCAGCCTTGTTGCGATAATATGTACTCCTGTGGGACTTGGGATTACAGTTATTGACACAAGAGCGATGATATTCACTCGACTTTTGTTTTCCATTTCACAGCTTATAATTGTGAAAAGTTTATTTGGAGCACCTTGTACTAAGTGGCATTGACACTGGGCTATGTTATCCGCACGTTTTTAACATTTCTCCGCCGTGTGTCGACCATTGTTACTCGGACGACAAACGCGCTGTTAACGTTTGTCACATATTCATGAGCTTGTTTGCATTTAGCTGAACTAAGCCTGGGGGTGACATTGGAGCGTAACCTTCTTCAAAGGCAGTCACTTGCAATTAAGGTCACTACTGGATTCTCTGCGCAGAAGTGGAAGTCAAAGTGAAATGTTGCCGAAAGGGCTTCTTCATGGCACAACGCCGATCATTGATTTCACAGAGTCAACGCGCTGTCAGATTGTTTTGTCGTAACTTGTGTCGTTGACATTTCGTATCGCTGGAGAAAAGGAGCCTGACTCGACTTTAAAACGATTACCTTTGGCGACAATTAAATATTACTTTGACCATTTATCTTGGCGAAACTTCTATTATTGAGCAGATGTGATTTGATTTTATATCTTGCGATGGGCCTTTACTCGTGGGTTGTGGACTAAACCGACCAAATTTTTGTGGGTCTGCGGCGGACTGGCGTCATGGCATCGACGACAGCGATTGCTGTGTTTCTTATTGTGATATACGGCTCAGCTGTTGCGGAAAAGAAACGAGAGTACAAGCTTGGCCTTTTGATTCCTTTCAAGACTGTGATTCCTCATTTCTCAAACGATTACAACAAAGGGGAGTCGTTTGCGGCCGCCATGACAATTGCGGTGGAAAGAGTCAACGCCGATCCAACTCTTTTGCCAGACCATAATCTGACATTTGTGTGGAAAGATACCGCTTGCAACGAGTTTGTCGCTGTTCGAGAGCAACTAAGTCAAATTAATTCGGGGGTGCAAGCTTTCATCGGACCCGGTTGCAATTGTCAAACTGCGGCGAGGAATGCTGCTGCCTTCAATATGACTATTTTATCATTCGTGAGTATGCAAGTTTTTTGTGGTCGTTGTATTGGCTTTATCGTGGGTTATGAAATTGTTTTTGTGTGTTCTTTTCTAGTTTTAAGTCATCGCAACTGTTAACTCTGGAATCAATCGTACGTTCTCGAGCGTTTTGATGGATCGTCGCAACCTTTTATTACAATATTATGTCCACACTGATTTCCATTTTGCCAGCTGGTTTGTGGGCACTACCGAGAGATTCGAATTCAAAAATCGCTAATTGTCAAGTTTTTGTTTTGATTGAGTTAGTTTCCTCAAAATATCATGTAACTGGCGTGGGTTTTATTTATTTTTTTTACGCTCGATGAGACGATTACAAACTTATCCCAAGAAAGACGCCGAGTATTTAGCTTACATCATTGTTCTTAAATAGGAGTTATCAATCCTGAAGCTGATATGCGTACATTAAACTTAAGATATGCACATTTGTGTTAACTAAACTTCGGCAAGTGTGAAGGCCGGAAAAATTAATGCTAATCTGATTGAATGCATTACTTCTTTTCAATTTTTTTTCCAACCTGTTTTGGGCTTGTTTTAGAGCGCAATAATTGGGCTCTTTTTTTCCCATATTACTTTCCTTTTAATATGGCAAAGCGATCAATTGTTACTGATTCTGTGATTTGTGCCGTAGGACTATTTTGACTGTTTGTGTCAATAAGGGTTTTAGGGGTTTCCATCTGTCAATATTAGTTACGATCTAGAATTTTTTTAAGATTTGAGAATTAGTATTTTCGATAGCTATTTAAATATCCATCCATTGAGATTTTTCCTCAGCCTTTAATTGAGATTTTCATTCTATTTCAATTTTTTTTCGTATCTCCGAGACAAATCATGTCTTGTCAATGTTGATTTCATGTAATTTTGGACCCACACTGCGTTTTGAAAACAGTCATTCCGCATTCAGTATAATGAAGAGAGAAAAATAAGAGGAAATGAAGTTAAGATAAACATACTGATAAACAATCAAGCTCAGAGAAATGAAAGGCCTGGAAAAGAAATTTCTCTTTTTTTCTGAGCCAATACTGAAACACATAGATGAATTTCAAAAGAATATAAATTCAAACTACTTAGGTCATGTATGTTAGTACATTCATTGTGCAAAATCTTTGTTCTAAGTTAGCCAGCTGTATTCAATACCCCATAAATATTTTATATACTTCGGCTTTGCACTAACTGTTTGCACTTGTGTTTTTGATCAGATAAAGTGCCTGATGTTGTTATTGTTTATCTATTATGTTGCACTTGATGACCTAATCCCCTGTCCAGCACTTATTTTTCTTGTGACTGTAATGATGCAGTTTCCACTCAGTTTCCTAATTGTGGCTGATCGATGAGAATCTGGATAACTTTGAGTCTGTCAAGTATTTTGAAGGAGTTTAATGGAATTTTTGGTTTTTGAGACCTTTGTAACTTATTTATCCAACTCCTATAATGGTGAATGTAGTGGTATTTATTTATTCTTTATTCGTGAACTAGACCAGGCCCCAGTTGTTTGAAGGGTGGATAGCGCTACCCACTGGATAAATCACTTACTATCCACTGGATAACTCAATGGGTTTTGCTCGTGTTTATCTGCTGGATAGCGATTTATCCGGTGGATAGGGCTACCCACCTTTTGAACAACAGAGGCCAGGTGTGCACAAAATAAATACTAAAACAGGAGAACCTTACTGGTGATGCAGAATTATTTATCACGTGTGACTGTGAAAGGTTGAATGAAGTTTTCATGTATTTTTTAGCCATGGCCTGTTGGAAAATGATAAGTTCCATCCTGAAATAAGTACACTAATAATGCATTTCACCGTCCTTGAATGAACAACAGAGGGAGCCTTCACTCAGTTTTAAAGTGATTATAGCCTTTACAGCTGTTCAAGAAGCAGTAATTATGTGAATTAAGACACCAGTGGAGATTTTTTTTTTCCACTTATGTCCAGAAATGCGCCTAATAGGCCATTTTTTAAATATCAATATTCAGCTTGATAGTGAGGCAGAGAGGACAAAAACAATTCTTGGGTTGCACGTGATGTCATAAAAAAATAAAACACAAAACTAAAGAGCCTTTTGAGTTTTTATCTTGATCAGCTACGAGAGGTTTTAAAAATATATCTGTTTGCCTGTTTTCAGCTCAGTAGCATGCTTCGTTTCGAAAATAGAGCAGTTTGAATTTCAGAATTTTTCACAGTGCATGACATATTAATATTGATGGCTTTCGGAAACATGCCAGTAGCATAAAAGCCTCTATTCCCCTCGTGTTTTTGTGGGCTAAACAGCCAATATACTAGGAGAAGTGTCATACGTATGTTTGCTAGTTCATCATACAGCAGAAAGTGTTAAAGACAGCCAAACTAAATTCCAGATGTTTCGAACTGCAGGTTTCCGGCCACCATGTTGGTGTACTTCAGCAGTACACCAACATGGCGTCTCCATACTAAACTCTACAAATTTGAGTGTTATTTTTTGCAGAATAACTCAAGTACGGAATATCCCACAGCCCTTAGACTTGAACCCGTTGTTTATTTATTCCTCTTCTATATAGCATTTCTATTTCTTGACTCAATTTATTACATGATAAGCGATTTATGTTTTCACTTGTGTGACGTGCAACCCAAGAATAGAAACGATTAAGTTGCAATAAATGTGAAAGAAATTAGCATATACATGTATCATCCACTTTCCTTTGTCTTTGTCCTCTAAACCTCTCTTTCAAGCTGAATTTTAATATATATCGAAAGTCACTGGCATGTCCAATTTTGATGTCCAGCATGAAGTGTCGTGTCCCTGTAAGTCTAAGCCTTTGCTATTTATTTCCAAGAATGAAGTAAGGGTAAAGGTTAGTGCTATTTTTAGCTTAGAGTAAATGCAACTGTTTATCCTTGCCTCAGGAGGAGCATCTCAGGAACACTTAGTGGCATTAATAATAGTGATAATCATTATTGTGTGTATTCCGAGACACAAATGGATAGAGCAAGGGGGCACTGTGTCTTATTGAAATCTCTGTGCATCTATTTATGGGTATTTTCTGTTTTTTTTTCCCCTGGCAGATTTAAATCAGGGGTTTTATAATTTGTTCTCTTGCTTTCCCTACCCTTAAATCAATTTTTGGCGCATTATGATTGATTGAAATTAGGGAGCTTAAGCACGCGCCTTTTTGAGACCCGGACGGCAACCGGAAGTGAGCTGTTTTCCCTTTTAACTTGTCTTCACACAACCACATTTACATTTTCTCCATTTTGAGAGATGATTGGTATAAAAATGTGGGAGACACCATTGTCCTGGCACGCGGGATGTGCTCTTCTGATTGCCGTGCGCGTTTCAAAAACGCACATGCTTAAGCTCCCTAGCTATTAAGAAAACTTAAATTCAAAGGTGAGTTTTTGGATTTTTTTCAAATTATGTACGAAACTCCTGCTATAAAAAGGAGACGTTTGTGCAGTTAAAACAGTGTTGTGTTTGCTTGTAACTTACAATAGCTTTTTCAGTGCTAAATATTACTTCCTTCTTGTCTCTCAAAATGTGGGTTTGGAATCTGAAGTCTAGATTGGTTGCAATAACATTGTTTTATGATTTATCTTTGGTGACAAATACATGGTGGCACAATAAACAGTGCAGATCAATATGCCAAGCCTAAAAGGTTTGTTATCCACAGTGTTTTTGTTTCTTTTAACCCACAAGCTAATCACAATAAGCCTGCTTTGCAAGATTTGTTTAAATTCCACAAAGAATAATCTTTCTCTGGAGAAAATATGATTCCCTTGAATTTTCATTGGTAAACTTAAGAAAATATGTTTGTGCAACATAAAAGCAAGTATGTTATAAAACTTCATTTCATGAAACCTAATCTCAGAGGAGATGAAACGTGACTCTGTGGGTTACTAAATTAAACTTGTTAATTTCAATTTTTATTAATTAGTGGTGATTGACTTAAGGGATTTGGTTAGCTTTAGGTTTGTGGTTTAAAGTCAACGTTTCTTTCCTATATAGTGGTAATTTATAAGAGCACTTAATAAACCTTAGATAT